>OX123187.2:47843402-48340402 GCA_944739405.2 Euclidia mi
GCGCTCTGATGTAAATACCACATTCCGTCACCCATCGATATAGCGACCTGCCGACACTTATAAAAACGGTAAACCATGTAACGCTTTATTGCCTGCCACTGAATGTTTTGGCGCAAAATATAAAAATTACTCTTAATCTTATAAACAAATTTTTTGCACATATCTGCGGCCAGTATCCAGTATGTCAAGTCAAACAACTTCCCGCTATACCACCATAAGGGCGAGAATCGCTCAGCAAGACATCGTTGGTTCCAGTGCTACTTTACACATTTATTGATACTCGTATACAAAACCAGTTTCTTTTGTGCCTCAACTCTATGAGCGAGGCAAGGATTTTTTTTCAACTGGTCCACCGCCGACTTGTTTGATTGTACCTGTATGGCAAATGATGCAAATAATATAAACCCTTCAATATGTCATTATATTGCTCCCACCTGAAAATATATTAGCCTGTACAAAAGCGAACACACGGCATGTACCTAATCAAAAACTGGTGAATACACACACAAATTAAACAATAGGATCGATCATTTGTACACACAATAGTTAGAACAACAGCCGTATATTAACCGCTAAACAAACAAACGGCAGCCCTAATGAGCGATGCAATACGAATATTATAATACTGCCCCCCGGCGCCGCTCACTGTTTCATTTCACGTGGTAATTGGAGCCGCCCCGCGCCCGTCTGCGATACAACGGACGTAGTATGAGTTTATTTATATTATTGCCATCGATGTTATTGCCAGTAGCGCTTATTATGACTTGACATTGCATTGTTATAAATCAGCAACTAAGCAACGTTTACACAAGTCACTACTTGGATAGGTTAATACTTCGCATTAATCAGAGTGCTACGGTGTATTCATACCCAGCTCTAGCGTCAAGACAAGAATCGTACATTTGGAAGCCATCAGGTGGAAGGTATATAACTAAACTCCGACACCAGCATTAAAAATAAAAAGACATTCATGCCGTGTATTCCTTCTGATTGGTATAGAACTTAGCGGCCAATCGGTGTGCCGATTGTGGGTCGCATCGAGACGAATCGCGTCTTGGCTAAACCCGTACTAGAATCAGTAGTGACTGAAAGAGTTATATTGTGTATCCGTACATATCCGCCATTAATTAACTAGTAAGTGATATCTGAGTTACACTTAGATATATGCTGTATCTTTGTGTATGGGTGAGCTATTTGATATTATTTGTGAAGTCGCGGCGTAGTCGTTTGGTTTAGTGCAAATATTCTGGACTCCGGGTATAGAAGCGGGGCGGTCTAGGTTCAACCAGGTTAACTCTAAGGTGATGATGGTGATTACTCATGTAGTCTAGTGGTTAGTGACGCTGACTCTTTTGGAGGAAGTCCTAGATTGTATTCCTATACATTCAAGTTTTTGTTTTTGTATGATCATGTTTTTGTGATTATCTTTGACAAATGTGAATTTAGTATTTAGTTTCTATTGAAGGCCGCCTCCTACTTTATCCAACGTATGTATGTCAACATTTTAGCGATTCACAAATCGTAGTTTCGCATCTCGATGATCTTTGCGTCCGTTCCAGTCCGTAAGTTGATAAAGCCGTAGTAGATAGAAGTCTTAATCTCAAATTAATCTATTATAATATTGAAATCACGACATATGTCTGTCTGCGTTAAAACTATTGTACGAAATTAAACTCGGTTTTCAATAACAAACAGAGTGGCCATTCTAAGCTGGCAGATTCAGCCGCTAGTAACGAATAAAAAGTATATTAGTTGTCTGGCTCTCATAGTACAGGCTCTGCCAAGTTTCGGATCATACGGCCATGTGTGAATTATCACAAGACATTATTACGATACACATGTATTGTGTTTTCGCTTCGTCCTTGTGTTTACACAAGCCATTATTGTGTTGTCTCCTTTGTAGCAGTATGTTAACATGCAATTACTTATTGCTAGATGTCATCTACGGTTGTCACAATGAATCTGATTTGGTATGAGAGTGAATAATTGATGTAGAGGAAGCGCGTGGGTTTGTAAGGATAGAAGCAAATGGCGTTCTGTTGTCACTGCCTACCCCGAAGGGAAAAAGGCGTGTGCCTATGTATGTTTTTGTACGTATGATAGTAAATTGTAATATGTTTATATTGAGGGGACCTGATTTAGGATGTGGGTTAAAAATATACGGTTAACTTATTTCCTTTCTAGGGGTGAATATAAAAGACGGTAGCACCATAAACGCACCGCTTCAACCCAGCAACTTAATTCGTCATTTAAAAATACTATTCAATTGTATATTGTTTTATACATATTATATGACTGTATGAACGTGATAAACACTCAATCTACTGGACAGATTTTTGTATGGTTTCCATTAATAGGTATCGCACTACGGTCAATATGTATTGCTAACGGCGGGTCGTCAGTGTAAGATAGGGCATTCTGTGCTTCAAGAGGAAAGTCATGGATGCCATGGTACTATAGGTAGGTGTATATTACGTACGCTAATTTGATCGAATCGAAACACATATATTTCGATATCAGTGCTCTGAAATTATTGATTAGGTGTTATGTTTCCCCGCTTAACTAGCTGTTTACGTCAACGATATTAATTTAAGCCGATCTTGATATAACATGAAACTGTACATTTGGTTATGTGCCAGTAAGGACTGTAGGTACACGCGCTACCTATTGAATCAAAAATTCAATATCTGTATACCTATATAAAATTCTTGCGTTACTGACTGACAGATACTTAAGACACAACTGGCACAAGTGGCTGTAGGCTTGGCTACCAGAAGTTGAAATTTGGCACTAAGAAGGGATTTACCCAAATTTCGATGAGATCGGGCAGAAATGGTTCAATACAAATAAAATAGCGGGTGCGAGCTGTGGACACCCTCTAGTTAGATATAAAATACTGTATCTATCTTCCGTATTTTCAATTTTAGGGTAGAGAATGGTAGAATATTTTACGATAATTTGTATGAAAGTTCCTTAGTTTGAAAGTGCATTGTTTATCGAAACTTTGTCCGCTCGACGTTTGACGGGTCAACTTATAAGTACGGTCAACATACACATCTACTTTGTTAATAGTTCCGTGGGTTAACTTCTTACTACAACTGTAAGAATTCAAATAAAATTGTTTCTCTCACGACACATATATCATTCATAACTGCCCTAAAAAGTCCTGTATCGCAGAGAACTTAACCAACGGGCACAAAAAGCCCAGATTAGAAACAATTTTGTTTTTGGATCACACCGAGTCTTGTCCCGTGTAGGTATCAAACCCACGATTCAACTCAGCAGTGCCAGCGAGGCGGCAGCATAAACGACTACAGAGTCTAATGGAGTCATAAATATTCTTGCTTCGTTGTAAGCTATGTTTCCATAGTAAAAAGACCTTGAGGTTGGGGTTCGTAAGTGGTTCTATCGTTTGAATAAAACGTTATAATAATTGGTATGTCTCTGTTGACACTATTACAAGGTGTCGGTGTGTTTAATAACGAGTTACGCTGATGGCGTGGACCTCTGAACAACTGGCTCTATAATATATGTTGTACTACACGGATGATTTAACAGTTACTATGGTGGCTACTCTAGCCGTTAGATAGGAATATGAATTGGTAGAAACATATAAAGCTGTTCAATACTACCTAATAAAATTGTATTTTAGAGTCATATTAGACTGACTAATCGACCGAACTTGTGGACCTATTTAGTAACTTCAACAATACTGCTAGCTTTGAGAAATCCTTTACAAAGTTGCGGCCGCAACTACGTCACTGTCTGATTTACAGAAGGGTGATCAGTAATAAAAAACCTCACCATGTCTTGAAGAACATGTTAGCTATCCGATCGTAAGTCATCGGCCACAGCTGTCTAGAAGATCTATTTGTCTATTTGCCTGACAGGCGGCCGTCACTGTAAAAAGCTTTATTGTGTAAAATCTGGTTGGACTAGACAGCTAAGCAGATGTTCTTTGATATAATCGGGATGGTGCTAGGATGATAGTAAACTGCTACGCGGCTTGTCAACTTTCTGCATTATCGTTTGATTGTAATACCTACTATAACACGTTTTGGCGACATTATATTAACGATTATTTAGATAAAGAATCTCATTGCCATGACGTCTACTTTACAGTGATTTGCTAAAATTGTCGCCGACCGTTCATAAGCTGATTTGTTCGCCGCGACAAACATGTTTTTTCAAATTCGAGGTTCTGCAAAGTGACTTCATCATCAGTTTTTGACACTCAAAATCGCATTGGGTCTTTGGCTCTAACCCAGACCCCTAAGCTAGTGAAAGTTATACATAAAAATATGTCACCAAGGAGCCGGCAGAGGTACTTACATCCTCTTGTTTTTCGCAACTATGTTTTAACGTAACAGCGGTGAACTCATATGTCTAAACCAACATAACCTAATCTTAGTCCACCTCAGCCGGTAATCGAACTCAAAACCTCAGAATCAAACATAAAAAATAAATGTATATATATTTCTTTGTATGTTTTGTATATATTTCTTAGTAGCTATGGAATTTTAATTCTAAGTTAGTTTTCATGAAATTGGTTTCAATTTACATGTATGGCAATTAAAAATCAATTTATATCTAAAACCTCCATATTCGCTATTGACAAACACAAAGTAAACTAAAGTTCATCCATGTCAAATCTCGATTTGCTCAATGCAATTAAAGTTTTGGTAAGGCAGGACAAGTGGCTAAGTTATTTCATGTCGTGGTGTTTAAGAAAAACTCAATACTGACTAAACGAAGATCACCCGCTATCTCAGCGACAGATATAGCCGACACACAGCTGATGAAAAAGTAAGCGTGTTTGGACAAAATTGGCACGAGTGACTTGACATTGTTGTTGGATACTTGCGTCTTGCGTTCAACCAAAGGCACTTTTAAATTAGACTTTTGATGTAGGACTGTTGAGTACTAAGTGTTAGTGAGCTACTATTGAAATAGTTTTAAACATTTACGATGCAATATAGTGCAAGAACAATGGCTTGTCAAATATCATGACTCTGTAGTATAAGTCCCAGCCAATATAGTGGTAGACGTGCATGAGAAAGACGTTCCTCGTAATTATTCTTGAAAATCATAACCACCCTGCATTTTAGCAATTAAAATTTACTTAGTCCTCTTTCGGTGCCAAAACATTGGATACTCGAATCAAATTTATAAATATACGACTACATCGAAGGACAATTTTAAAATAATACCAGGATAGTCTAGCGTAAGAAGCAACAGTCCAGTAACAATCATCAAATATAAAAGCTCACTAATACCGTAAAAGCAAAATAAATCTACGCATTTTCTGTTTGTTACTCTACAAAAAAACAAGGCTTTACTGTAGAAAATTGTTTAATGATTTAAGGAAATCTAAAATTCAACCTTCCGTTCTAAGAAGTGCTAGAAGACGAAGCAGTTTTACATTTTTTGGTTTCAGAACTTAATTCCACATAAGACGAAATTTCTGAGTCTTAGAATATAGAGAGAACAAGAATTCTCTGTTACCTACGTATATTTATTGACCATACAAAATCTTATACTATGTGGAGATCCAATACATACCTATCATATGTTAGTGCAGTCGCAATCAAACAGCTGAAAATGCAAAAAAAAAGTATTCCACGGAGCTTAGTATAAAATAATATAAAATGTCTCATAATACTCACACTCTCCACTTGCTCGTTAAGTGGTTAGCACTTACCTCCTTACTTGGCTTACTCGAGTCCCCAGCAGTAGCGCTGAGTGTAATGAGTCACGACCCTCACCCTTCCCGTCACAATTTTGCATTACCAACCCTTTGATACTAAGGCATACTACGTTCCTAAACGCAGGGCAATCTACTGGGTACAAGCTGATTGTGTGCCACCTACCTATGTGTGTCAGTGATTTTTACTTTAAAGATTGTCTTACTATTTGTTTCATATCCTAGGCATCTTAAACAATCTGAAAAAATTACAATAGTCAAAGAAACAATGTAATGTCTCTTTGCCAAATAAAGATTATTGACTGCATTCTGCAAAATGCAGCGATAGCCGAGTAGAGATACCAACAGACTGCCATGCAGGGTATCGGGGTCGAATCCACGGCGCGCACCAATGACTTTTCGCTTTTCGGAGTTATGTGCGTATTGAATAGTTAATTATCGCTTGTCCCGTGCTTCGGAGAGCACGTTAAGCCGTCGGTCCCGGTTGTCATGAAGATCTTTGACAGACGTTACAGGGCATCAGTACCTTCTAAATAAACTGGCACTGGTCTAAACCATGGAATATCGCTATCCCTTTGGGTTGCGGAGGTCAGACAGGCAGTCGCTCTGTGGAAAAGCTAATATTCAGCCCAATCCGGTTAGACTAGTAAGCGGACCCCAGATTGAAACTGGGATAACGCTAAGAGAATGATGACTTCATTCTGCAAAATAGGTGCACCGTTCTATCCAAATTAATTTTTTTAACTTTAGTTTTCTTATTTCCAATACTAATCTCATAATCTGTCTGTGTTTCATATAGTTAAGAAAAAGTACGGAAAATTATTTCCACGCATAAAAAACTAGTACCAAAGAAACAGATTTCAACACGCCGAGCTCTGCGGGTTTCATCGCACGGAGGCTTGTGAAAAGGCGATAAAAACCAACATCTATTTTGAACGAAAGGCCACTTCTATCGGCTTATATTGTTGGATTACCATCGTACCTACATTTGTTTTGTCAGACAAAGGGTTGACGCGAAAATTACCAGTTGCCGTGAATTACGACCACAGCGCAATATAAATCCAACTTATTTATATTTTTATTTAGAAAATAAAGCTTCTAGTTTAATTTAATCAAATATTAATAAATAAGATAATGTGGAGGTGCGAAATATGGTTAATTGTTCGCTGTTTATGGGCACATCTCTAACATTGACCCTTTCACCTCTAGTCAAAATATGCAGTACCTATAAAACGTAGAGGGATACGACTCGTACTAACCCTGGTCATTCAAGTTTTTATTTGGTGTTTTTAAATTAATGTACCTAATGGCATTTTAAAATCCTGCCACGTGACCAGTCATTGATTTCTAAAATGTTACTTTTGTTTTTAAGACAAATTTTACCTTCAGAATTATCTTTGTTTGCCGAAAAAAATTTATAATCTATTTACAGTTAGTAATAGTTCTGAGATATTTTAATGCAGTAAATTGCTGTTTTACACTTACATTACTCATTCGTCAACTGACAATGATTTGCAGGCGACTTATAGAAAATGCTTCACTTTCTCAACGGTAATTATAACTTTATCGAAGCCTTCTTAACTTGTACCTTAACTATACTTTATTTGATATTTATCAGATTGTCTGCATAGAGTTCAAACGACTTTTCATTCGATTCGATTTATTGATTTGAGTGATAAGCGTCGCGGCACCCAAAATAAAATTCGAATTGAAGCTCATTGGACTTTATTACAAAACCATGGACAATTGGACACTTATATAGATTAAAGTTGAGCTCTGCTATTTCACGTACGTGAAAAAAATTAATTGGCACTCTAGTAGTCGCAAGGAGCTATAATTCTATAGCTCCTTGGGTAGACTACTATTATGTTTGTGTGCATCTCTTTTCTTAAGTCGTTCGGACATTTGTCTTACAGGCAAGACATTCCTAACTTCCTTAAAAAGTTTCTTTATAGGGATCCAAATCTATGACCAATACCCTGAACCGTGTTATGTATTAAGACCTAATAGGTCCAACGCTTGTTTTTAAACTACCACGATTTGTACACATACTAATGATTATGGGTCTGAATCGTGTTTATTAAACGAAAAGAAAGATGAAATACCTTTCTATTTGTCCCGACGTTTCGGCATGGGTTACATCAGCCGTGGTCACGGGATGAATGTCGTCGGGACAAATAGAAAGGTATTTCATCTTTCTTTTCCAACGCTTGTTGTTGAGTAATGTTGTTAGCCAACCAAAAAATGCTGTTGTTTGAAAGACAATCAATCTTTATTTGTCCAACATTACATATAATGCATTATAAATTGGCACTGGACGTCAACGCTGCGAATTCTCCGATGAAACATGCAAATTACGTAGGTATTTTAAAATGAATCATGTTAAGCATTATTTCGTTTCATTCACTTTCATTACACTTATATAATTCACAGAAATCAAATATTAATGGATCCGACATTTATTATTTACTTTTACTGCCGTTCAATTCATAAAAAATAAAATTAAAATATTTTTTCCCGAAATAATTTTTCCCGCCGCTTCGCTCGCGGTTGAAAGATATCCAATATCCTCTTTGGAACAAATGACAATTAGTGCAAAACTGAATGATGATTGAAAATACGATTTTCTGGCGTTTAGGCGTAAAAGTATTACAAGCAACTAACACTCGAAATTATAACATAAGTCAGGAGTTGGGTTCTGTCAAATTATTTCTCACTCATTTCATGTTGATCAGCTTTATTAAGTGTCAATTTACAACTGCATATAACCTGTACACGTGTGACTCCGGTTGTGCATCAACCATTGATTGGAAGCACTTATTACATTCGTAGAATCGAAAGGGCATAGGTGAGGCAGAACATCTGTCGTGTTCCCATCCACTGCGACCGCAGCGAATAAAACTGAACGACGATTGGAGTTTTAGATTAAATTCTAAAACTGGATATTGAATAAAATGCTATGTTTTATTTAGAGCAATTTGTTGCTTTCGGAATAAATCTAGTTTCCGTCTAGTTTATCACAGATTGATGGCCTAAGTTAGAGCAAATGCATTCTAATCGTAAGATCTAGTTATATCTTCGAATTTGTTACGTTGTTTCACAGTGTGGTAGGTCATTCGGATTCGGGAATAGGTCACTCTTTGCATCGGTATTTGTTGACGCACTGAAATTCAGCGGCTTATAAACTCTCACATTAGAGTTGGTTGCGTAAAGAATGTCAAAGTAGTCATACCAATGTAACAATTATTGGTAACCAGCACCTAGGTCACTATGATAAAGTAACTTACAGCCGCACAAACATATAGCCAAAAAGAGGAGGTCGTAGAATAAATACGCCTGAAGACCAACTGGACTTTGAGAGTCGAGAGATTGGCGTCACGGCATAACACCAACTTCAAGTCGTACGTGGTGCGGGTGCCGACTCATCATCTCGAGACTTTCCTTATGGAAGAGTTATGGCCGAAGGGTGTCGTGTATCGGCGTTTTCATGGGAGGTTACACAATGCCACTCAGTGTAACATGAAGCCGTAAACAACACCTGTTTGTTTTGTAATATTATTATGTTATTTTATGTATATAAGTCTATAAGGTCTATATCTATGAGTTGTTATTAAAATAAATGATTATTATTATTATTAAAATGTAAGTCTTTAAAGTATATATATATTGTTAAGTTCTACCTAATATAGACGAGCCCTAACCAAGCAAGCACGATATTCCAGTCTGACTGCCGTTACTGAAAGTTAGTAGACAGTGAACGTGGTGAAAACTAATAATATTTTCGCAACCGGTTGGCACAATTGAACTCAGAACATTAAACAGTGCCGCTCAGCTCATAATTTTAACTCAGACGAAAGAAATCGTTTTTATAATCCTTGGCAAGTAATTGTAGAAGTCTGCGAAATAAGTTTTAATTGTAACGGATCTGTTTCTCATTAAAGGTATTGCGTAAATTTTCTGTTTTAAAGGCTCTCTGTTCAGAAAAGACTCGTATTATTTTACATTTTGTCGGTATTTATTGTTTGTAGTTGTGTTAACAGAGAAAACAGATGATTTCACCACTGGAACGCCAGACATATTCTGATACATTTCCTTTTGTTGACCATTTGATATCGAACACAGCTACAGCTGTACAGCTACAGCTTCTTTTTATTTGGTGATGTCGTGGACGATCTTCAAGAGCCGTTTCGACTCCCACACGAGTTGGGACTGGCAGAGATGTGTGTGACAGCGAGGCTCTCGACGGTCGGCTCATCCGGGGATCACAGAATATCGACGTAAAGACAAGTAGGTAACAGTATCTCTACTGCTACGTTTCGTTCAGTGAGTGGGTGTGTCTGAGGCTCCAGCCCCTTTTTCATCTCCTTCATCCCGCTCCTGTAACTTGATTGAAACGATGTACCACAAAGCATTTCTAATACCGTTTAAGTGCTTTATACACTTTGGTGATAAGTGCCATGCATACCTATTAAAACTTAAATATACATTATGTATAAATGAAATTAGTTCTCTTTCCGTTTGTACCCACTATGTCGTATCTTGCTATAATCAAAATAATAAATAAACTACTGTGCCGTGAACTGCCCACTCATTTCCAAAATACGTCTTTATATATTTACACGTAATAATAACTATAATCGATTAACGCTCAAGGAAAGTAATCCCTAAAATCATTCTGAGTGCTTATAATATTCTTTAGTTTAATATTTTTATGGAAATCAAAAGAAAAATAAAAGCTACCTACAGAGAAAATCTCTAAAATAATACTTTATAAACGCGGTGACCTTGTATAGGTTTCGTAGGATCATTAAGTGTAAGAAAAATGTTGAAAGTTTTCTACAATTTTCTCACAATTTGTTGGAAGGTACTACTTAGCACTTGTACGTGAAGGGTATGGATAAATAATTTATTCAATGCGTGAGATGTATCTCCATCCCGTAGTATTAGTGGCTATGAATTATGTATTTGATGAGAAAAGTATTTCTCTTAAGAGGATAGGGTAATGCGTTTCTTACCAGAATGGTAAAAAGGTCTTGAAGTTTTCTTACTAAGTTTTTTATCACAATATTAGGTATTTCATTTGCTGTTTTTAATCGCGTTTCATTGAAAGTAGGTCAAGTGTTACTTTAGACTTTGTTTGTAAAAATATTATAAACATGTAAACTTTTGTGCTGCATTACTTTTTACATTGTATTTCGGCAAATGTACGATGTACCTTTGTTTCAAAGATCGGATATATCGGCACTTCATGGACAATTTAATATATATATTGTAGACAATGTAGAAACAACAAGTAGGTACTCCAGCCTTGCTGATTGCATTATGAATGGGTCAGCTCGACCGGAGAAGTACAACAGCAAAGTTACAGCATCTTTTTTGTTGAGTTTGGTAAGTAGGTAAGAGTGTCGGAGGCCTCATTGACTTTTCCGTTTCCTCTTTCATGGGTGGTGGTAGACATTTACCATCAAGCGGTCAGCCTGCTCGTTTCCTTACTATCACATAAAAAATCCACTATGTGCTTATATTTCGAAACTTATTTCCAAAAGATGCTAAATAGCATGTTGCCTGCCACCCAGGACTACCAAAAGTTGTGTAACTTGTTTACTATTCTTTTCAAATAGTAAACAATGTCTGTATGTAGCCTTACAGTATTTATATTTTAAGGGATTAAATATAACAATAGTATTCGAAAAGAAGAAACTGGAGGATGAATGAAGCAAACTGTCAAGAAAGCAATTTGAGGCGACACGTACTAGAAATTTGGAAATTATCACTCTAAGCGGGGGTACGTGGTACAATAGTGCCACGGCGGGGGAAGCCGTAAGCTAAGTCTGGTATGTATACATATATTTCCAGGTCATGACGCAACGAAGCATACCTTCAGTCATTGAAGTAGAGGTAGCAACCGACTATGGAATCAAACCGTGGGAGGTGTCGCAGCAGACGACCTAGTAAGGACGGCGAGCAGCTGTATGCAAGTGGAGCGACATCGATCGTCTTACATATTTATGGTACAGGTAAACTTTTAAACATGTAACCTTATGTGGGTACCTACACTAATTGTACCTCCTTTCTTACGTAGTCGGGTTATAGTTTTTAAACTTATTTTTTAATTTAATACTTTTCCGTATCCCGATGAGGCATGTAAACTAACCGTCCGACATTTACATTGCCAAATTTAACAAAAAAAGAAATAGGTAACTGAAAGCGTCTGAACCGCGCGAATTGTAAGTACAACCGCGTTTTAAACTTATATTTTTACTCATAGATACAATATAATATATGTACATATTTGTAATGTGCTCACCAATACTTTTCTTTTGATACCATACATGTAATGTTTATCTCAGTTTATTTTTTTTGAGGTTGAATTCTGAAGTTTTATTACATAATATACAATTTTGATAAAATTTATATAGCCTATTAAGCCAATTAGTTTTTATTAGTAAATACAACGAGTAGGAAGATGGTTTTTTTTTATTGATCCAAAGTTTAAAAACAAATGCAGTATAAAAAATTGTATTGGAGCTTAAGCCAATTGGTTTTTATTATGTAAATATCTGCTCTTGGTTCATACTAGGTATACAGTATTATGTTAATGTCAGTGTTGTAATCTCTGAATGATTGTCCAGCCACAGCTATCTGCCAAAAAATAATAAACAGATAGATGCTATGTACACACAAACAAATTCCCATTACAATTCAACATCTTACATCCTGTATCATTTACGTAAAATAAAAGAAAGAAAAGAAAATGTTTAGTTCCATTCATGCAAAAAAAATAATGCAAAAGAGATACAATAATAGCAAAGCTTTATTAAATGAATGAAATAACTAGATAGTACGTATTTACCATTTCATGGCATAATTCTTATTTGACTTATTAAGTAAAAGGGAATAAGTATACACTTATAGAGAAAGGTTCCTATCGAAGTAAGACATTAATTAGGGCAAGGGTCTAATGAATACGAGTAGGTACAGAGTGTATCAGTGTAATGATTGTTTATTTGGTCATCTATCTACTCGGTTTCTACGTAGGTAATTTTGTTCTAAGAAAAATCAAATATACTGACGGAAAACCCGCTTGAAAGGCACTATCACACTTTTTATGTCTTTTTGATATCCTCTATGACGTCTAATATAATTTTCAACATAATTTACTGACTGAAGTTATGCATTTCGTGCATTTTATAGTTTAATACACGCACGAATAAAAGCATCATCATCAACCTCATATTAGACAGTGAATCTTGGTAGGCACTTAAGAATTTTGAACAAGATGTTCAGGTATATATTTGATGACATTTATCAATGTAGCTATCACTAATACAGTTTTTTGTGAGATTATAAAAACTTTCTGATATTTAGGATTCCTTTTTTCGCTTTTCTAATCTGCTACGAAAACCTACTAGGTTACGATTTTTTATAGAATTATAGCTTATACTGAAATATAATTTGAATGTCTTCGCCCATGATCTTAATATACATGCAACACTATAGTAAAAACATTTCTTGTTTGTGTGTCAATGTCTTTATTATCTATTTGTTTACATTACAATAAACGTTTGTTAAAATCTATAAAATAATGACCATTTAAACAATACATAAGTTAATTACCACATAAAATATCAGTAGGTAAGTAGGTACCAGTCTAATAAATAGTATAAAACAAAGTCTTTCTTCAGTCTGTCTGTCCCTATGTATGCTTAGATCTTAAAAACTACGCAACGGATTTTAATGCGGTTTTTTAATAGATAGAATGATTCAAGAGGAAGCTTTATATGTATAACTGACGTGGGCGAAGCCGCTGGCGACGTCTAGTATCTAATATAATAAAAGTCTTAATCAATACATATCAATTATAAGATTAATCAAGGAGGTATGAATGAAGTCAATTTGATAGTCAGTTTTATGTAGTTTTGTCCTTTTATTATTGATTCATCCTCTCAACAAATACTTATAGTGTACTTATGCAATGGCAAAAAATGTTATTTAACTAGCCTCTTTTAGTCTAGTGGTGAGTGACCCTGACTGAGAGACTACTCAGTCAGAGTCACGTACCACTAGACTAGTGTGGCTTAACACACTAGACTAGTGTGGCTTAACAGTCGTTAAGCCGAAGATCGTGGGTTTTATTCCCACTCAGAGTAAAATATTAAATTTGTGTGATGAGTACGATTACTCCTATAGGTATTCTTTTGATCTTCAAATTTACGTATTGTCAAACGAAACATGTCTAGATATAGTTAGTTTTTAAGAATATTTAAAGTATTTTTATTCCGTGTGGTGACGGATTAAGAATACGCAATTTCACCACCCCATATCATCCCATGGGTGTCGTAAGAGCCGACAGAGGGAGCATATTATGCAGAGAACAGCACTCTAAGAGAAGGAAAACTTGATACAAACCCTATACCAATCCGTTTGGCTAGCGTGGAATAGTAGGCCAATTCCTCCTTTCAAAGGAGAGGCCTAGTCCAGAAGTGGACTGTTTAAGGCTGATGATGATGATGATGAAATTATTTTTATCAGATATCCCGTAACACAAACTTGTACTATAAACTCTGAATGTTTGGGATCAGGTGATTGTAAATGAGTTACTTACCTATCCTAAAAATTGTACTTTCTTACTTTACAATAAGTACCTAACTAGGCAAACATATAATACCCTATGGCAACATTCATACTTCGAATAAGAATGCTGTATCGCGGGCCCCCGTCTTTACAACTAACAAACACAAATAACATTTAACTCTAACTAATCATTGTAAATCACTTAAAGTTTTGTCTCATGTAACACACAACACTTACCGCAGTGATAAACTGTGAGCGCTGCTTTAAACCACCAAGTCACTCGTGCACTAGTATTATTACACAGAAAAACAGATTTTTTGCATCTGAGACATTGTGCAGAACATATTATCCGCTGAATGGCCCCCTTACACAATTAGGTACAATGTTGTGACCGCAAATACAAAAATGAGGTAAAGCAAGCTATGCCAGGATCTTTAAACCATTAAACTAGGTATTAAATAACTTCATTTTCATGTAATGTTTATTTAGCATAGAATAAAGGGCATTTTCTCTAATAATAATGATTATAACAAGGCAAACAAAGCGGCACATTACCATTAGTTGCACAATGGCGGGACGTTCACGCGCCAGCGCATGGCCCGTCAATACTTTATTATACCAATAGGCCTTCCCTGCCCTTCCCTCCCAACAATATCCCTTTGTTCTCTCACCGTTATAGCGTTAATGAATGTCTGCGTTCTCCGTATATCGTAAATTATTCAAATACTAATTTTATTGACTGCCTCCGTGGTCCAGTGGATAGCGTTTGCGTCTACTGATTAGGAGGTTCGATTCCCAGGTCAGACAAAAGTGTTACTGAGCTTTCCAAA
Source organism: Euclidia mi (assembly GCA_944739405.2). NCBI lineage: Eukaryota > Metazoa > Arthropoda > Insecta > Lepidoptera > Erebidae > Euclidia > Euclidia mi. The sequence goes on from OX123187.2 coordinate 47,858,511, forward strand.
TTTTCAGTAGCAGCATGGAGTCCGCCAATGTGCCCGGTAACGGCAAAAGTTATAGCCCCTATTACTTATTGTCGTTATGATGTCTCACCTGCTACTACGCTATACAGGTGAGTCTTAAAACATCTAATTTGGTTCAACAATGTGAAATACTGCTGGCATTAAAGTTAATTTTTCTTTCGAATTTGTAATGGCATTTTCTGGCCGTAACATAAAATAGTCATAATTGAATAACCCTCAACCCTGAAGAATATGTACTGATGAGGTCAGCTTTCCGTGACCACTGCTTATTTTATAATGCATAAGTAAAAAATGTCAGTCAAAGCAAATCTATGGGTATTTTACCTTCGCTTTTTGCTAAGCATAAAGTTTGAAAGTACCTATTACTTAATAAATCTAGTTAAGGCGATGTTCAATATCCAAGGCGATATTTCGCCAACTAAAACCTGGTAGTTTGCCGCTGCCATCACTGTTGAAAATTTTCAAGTTTTGCTTCTTCACAGGCAACATTCGTTCCCGGTTACCGTCCAGTGCCGGCTGTAGTATACAAGCTCCCTAAGACTACTGTTTCATATAGCGTTTTTAATAATAGCAAATATATTTTTAGCTGCCGTATCTACTGTTAAAAGCAGGTGAGAAAATCTTGATAAATCGAACAGATGACGTAAAACAACTCGTTTGGTAACTAAAAGTAAACAGCCAACTAAAAATAAACAGGTGCAATCTCTTGTTTTGCAATGAACTGAATATATGATTTTCGTGGTAATAGATATAAGTCTATTGGCCAGTTTCACCGCTGTCTGATAAGTTTCTGTTAAAGTAATTTGTCAGATAACATGAAATACTGAAATTTTGCTCCAATTTTGAATTTATCCGGAAGATAGTGCCAGAGGTGAAACTGGCCTATGCGTCGTATGCGACAGTCAGCTGCCAATCTGTTTATCTGACAGTCAATCCAGGTTTTGCTCAGGAACGCGAGAAGGCATGTGTATGTGTCATTTCATATAAATAGATAGATAATATGCGGCGTCCGGCGACCTGCATGCAGTCGGTGCATATGAGGTAGTTGCCGTTGGCAGCTCGGTTCGAAATAGTACCTAGATAATATCAAATTGAATAAATTAATTTATGAAATACACAGATCTGCAGTAGTCTTTCGATGGCGCAAAATATAAAGAAATGGTTATTTCAAAAAACTTAAAGCAGTCATAAAATAGGCATCGAATTCTAATGATTCTCGGTAGAACACAAATTAAGGAGAAAACCTAATGTAGATAAGAATGAACCGCTGAAAATGATCACATAGATTATAAATCTTCCTAAAGTTAGAAACGTATATTTGCAGTTAGAGGATAGACTGATACATTTATTGATAAATGGCAAAACATTTTTCTACTATACGTTAAGTAGGTCTACCCGAAATCATTTCTCGACTTTTCATTATATTAACTTTGTACATTGTTATATTGGTGTGCTATATAGTAGATATACTTACTACCTATCTATCTTTTTATTTTATGGTAGGTGCAAAAGCCTTTTAAAAATAAATACCAAATGTTTATTAAAAGCCGGATTAACATTACGATAATAAATGGTAAATGCATGTTAATTAATCAATTCTCCCTATATTAATTGCTCCATTCCGATACCTCGATGAACTTGCTCTGAGCACTTCGTAGAAATTATATTTATTATTTTGCAAACCTACCATATAAGCTGTAGAGCACCGCTCAAAGAATTAAAAGGCATTAAATTAAGTACACAAACCTGTAGTCCAGTCAAGCAATATAAATATATTTCATGCAGTTTAAATTAAAACTTGATACGTTCGAGCTATTTAATTGTATTTCTTGGAATTGTTGACAGAGATGCAGGAATTATGTGTAAGCAGGTAACTTTTGTAAACCATGTTTGAGTACAGCTAAAGCCTGTTTAAAACATGGCCACTTTCTGCCATCGATAATTTCCTAATAGATGAAATGTAGTTAATTAATTATTTTTTTATATATTTTATACATTCTACTATACTAACAAATCATCGTATAAATATGGTAATATGAGCAAACACTAATTAAACAGCCAAGACCAAAAACAAAGGCCCTAGCAAATACTATGCGCTCCAGAATTAAAACGCACAAATGAATGAACGTCAATAACGGCCGATCCTCGCCAACCTGGTGAACTTTCAATATCGATATCAGCCCTTAATCGACTGCAAAACAATGACCAACCGTAATAACCACTGTGTCCTTAGGCCCAACCCAATCATAACTATAAATTGGTACGTAAGCCCACAAGATAACTGGCGAGTGCGATAAGGACACAATAGCGATTACAAGAAACAAAATGGCTGACAAAGAATGAGGAGGCGGTGTTCAGAAAGCTTTTTAGACGTTGCCAGCTCCTTTGTAAAACTTCAAACACTCAAACAGTAAAGTGTCTCAGTGGAAACAACATCGTTCATTCGCACTGGAATAAAACCTCCTTTATCTTAATGCATTTCGTTCAATTTACTCAAACCAATGGTTTCAACAAACCCGTATTGTTTTGTGTGTAATCTTTGCTTTGGACTTCCATACCATGTTTCGCTACGAAGAGTTTCTCGAGTTTGTTGTGTAAAGAATTTCAGTAGGATGTTTGCGAATGCTTCTTGTTATGTGTTTTTGTTAGTTCTGACGGGGTATATGCCACAATATCTTAATATATAAAATCCTTGCGTTACTGACTGACTGACAGACACGCTACAGCCGAAACTATTGGACGCAGGAAGCTGAAATTTGGCATGTATGTTCCTTGGGGACCGTAGGGGTGCACTAAGACGGGATTTCCCGAAATTCCCACGGGATCGTCCAAAATGGGTAAATTTAAAAAAAATGCAGGCTTAGCTGCTGGCGTCGACTAGTAAGTGTATAAATGTTACAGTGATATTTGTATTTGTTCTGCTAGAGCCTTACAAATATCGAAAATCATCTAAGCATAAAGATGCACCACATGGTCGCCGTACATTTGGTAAACCAAATGATTTTATAAAAAAAAATTATATCAAAGATTCAATACACAAAGTACTTGTAAGCAAAATTTGATTAATGTCATGAATTTATTATATTGTCAAGAAGTCTGACTGTACCTGCATTATATTTTTGTTAACCCCTTTAAAATGTTCAACAGAGACTAAAATTCATGCCCCAATTTTTTATTTTCATTTGCTGACATATCTCAGCTTTATGATCATAGAAACAGCAAAAACATGGCACGTTTATATAAACTTACGGTAGCTTTTAGACTCCGTAAATTAATTCCGTACGCTAAACAACTTCTTCATTTCTGAAGAAATAAGTAAGTGACCTGTCCCATTTTTAGAAATATTAAAAATGCGTCGTTAAATGAGTTTTGCCTTTTAAGGATTAAAACGTTGCTAATTTTCATACTTACAGAAAGAAATTATAATATTTATGTGTATAATGGTCTCAATTGCTGTAATTATTTAAAGACAAAGGACAGATACTTTCTACTCAGCATTTTTTAAACTTTACAGCAAACTATATAAAACCCATTTTTTGTTCTGTTTCATTGTTTCGCGAAAGTAAATAAACTACTCAAATACCTAGATATATTTGACCTATTAATCTATTCATAGCAGTAATCAGTGGCGTAGCGTGGGTTTTTGCCGCCCGGGGCCGATCGGAAATTTGCCGCCCCTTCTTCTTTTAGGCACCCCACTACATCTGCCAGAAGTGTAACGTTTTTCGAGTGTGGGTATGTTTGTATGTTCATTAGTTTGTATTTACAATCCAAACAGCTTGATGGATTTAAACAAATTATCATTTTATTCATTTCAATTGTAATATCATAAGGCATTGGGTATAATATTTTTAAGGGCGAAATCTGGAGGCTCTGCGCGGAATTTATATGTCGCGCAGGGTCGCGGCTGTTTCTCGGCTGCAATATATGTATAGCTTAGTCTAGGTTTTGACGGCTTGTAGGATTTTCGTAAATAAAATTTGTATGGGTTTTAATCAATAAAAAAATAGATCCATCATCACCGAGTGCTTTGTGTTACTTTTACATTCTTCTATGGGATATACCTAATATACCAAGTACTTTTGCAGAGTTTGTAGAGTAGGTACCTACATTCCGTGAACATAGCGCTTGCAGCAGTGCCGAAATATCGGTTACTCAAAACAAAGGTTCGTGGTATAATAATATACCCCGAAGGGAAATGTATAAGTCCTATGTACCCGTCTGGCCTCGCTCTGGCTCTGTGATGTCTTCGGTGTTGTGGCGCATCAGTGAGGCTCTGTGGTCGTGAGGACTAGGCCCAATTGGGCTGTTTTCGCACGAGGCATACAATTGTGGATAAAAACTTTCAACCTCCTCGATAATCTCGAACTTTGAGTGGAGGATGCGGCCATCCGCAGTTCTTAGTTTTGTTAGATCGGGCCACAGATATGAGAAGTATCAGATGTAACGCACGGCACAGTTGCGTGCGGCCACTAAAGCAAATACAAAATTGAAAAGCGAATACAAACTCGTCTCAGTGCGCTACGAAGCATCGTACAGTTCACGCGTCACGATCACGTCAACTTTTAAATTCTCAAAATGCCGTCTTGTGTTCTTAAACACTGTAAAAGTTGTTCCTAAAAACAAAAACAGGAAAATGGAATATCTTTTCACAGGTAACTATTGATAATTTGACTGTTTCCTAATTTAATTTCGATAAAATTCGTATTTGTGCAAGAAATATGTAAGTGTTGCCAGTTTTTGTCGACGCCGTTCTGCCTGAATTAAGGAAAATGCACTTGTCAATTGATTATGTGATAATGATTGTCATGTTAATGAAAAATACATTACCGTATTATAAAAGTAAACTGTAGATATATCTTCTTTCTCATAAATATAGTAATAGAATTTCAATTTCCATTAGTATATACCTTACATAATATTGTTTTGAGTTCGATCCCCAAACGATCCAAATATTCGTGTACACCCTGCTACTCGTCAAGCTTATAAACTTTGACCTTTGCACCGTTCTTATGGCGTAAAGAATAAGTATCAAAATCGTACAGCAAATGTTTAGCTTGACTTGGCGCCGTGTGTACATACATACTTATGGTGTAGGGAATAAGTATCAAAATCGTACAGCAACTGTTTAGCTTGACTTGTCGCCCTGTGTACATACATACTAATGGCGTAGGGAATAAGTATCAAAATCGCACAGCAACTGTTTAGCTTGACTTGGTGCCGTGTGTACATACATACTTATGGCGTAGGGAATAAGTATCAAAATCGTACAGCAACTGTTTAGCTTGACTTGGTGCCGTGTGTACATACATACTATTTATTTCTCAACTAATCGACGCCAGCGGCTTCGCACGCACATATTTTCTTATTTCTCGTTTTGCCCGATCCCGTGGGAATTTCGAGAAATCCCGTCTTGGTGCACCCCTACGGTTCCCAAGAAACATACATGCTAAATTTCAGCTTCATGCGCCGAGTAGTTTCGACTGTAGCTTGTCTGTCAGTCAGTCAGTAACGCAAGGATTTTATATATACAGATTTACGAAGTAGTTAAAACTTAACTCGGTACCTACATTTAAGAAATGTATTTATAAAAGCATTAATTAAATCCGTGGTAAATTCTTCAAAACCGCAAATGAATATAAGAATATTACATAACTATATGCAAAATACTGGGAGATTATTCATAATCTGGCAACTTTTCACACACATAGACGCGCGTGTCCGTACAGTGCCAGTCGCCAAAGGTCACGCACACATAGCTGTCAACGTGCCACGCTTAGTTGGACGAATACGCCACATCTGATTCTTGTTAATAAATCTATGGATCGGGCTGCCTCAACCGTAGACCGAAGACTTATAATCCCCGGTTTTCCTCGATCCCAGCCACCACGGTTCGGGTGTTAGTGTTGAAAGTCACGTCGCATTAGCTTTCGTATTTGTTGGTTTACGGCCCTCCCATCCAGCGAAGACAGCTGACAGGACAGCAACTCGCGTCCTTTCCTCATCAGTCCGAGAGTCTCGGAAAGTTTACGCTCCTTGATTTTCTGAAGGGGGAGGACATTTTGTGACTGATCTCCTAGTACCGTGACCACTGTGTCTGTCTTCTGATTAATGCTGTCGGTGGTTTCTAAATGATTGAAAGGATTCTGCAGTTCTAGCTGGAACTGCAGTGTAGACTTCATTGACTGGGCTCTTTCAGTTATAATTTTGATATTTAGAGAGCCTCGTACTAGTTGGTGAACGCATCCGATGTTTAACCTATTGATTACCGAGATGTCTATATGTGTTTTCGGTCCTCTGCCTGAGAGGCCTTCTTCTTGAAAAAGGATTTAATTAAAAAGAGCGCCTGCTTCAAGGAAAATAATTAGCATTTGACTCTTACGATTCTTGTGAATTTATTTTCGTTGGATCCCAGTTTATACATACCGTATGTATGCTCTACCGTATTTTCGTTTCACTGTGTCCTGCTTCCACTTTGGCATTGAAGTCCCTCATGACAAATTGTACTGAGCTTTGGTCGTACTGTGTATTGCCTTAGCAATGCACTCCTACATGGCCTCAGATATCTCGTCAGGGTGAGTTGAGGTCGGCGCATATACCAACGTGTATCACTTTTAGGCAACGCCAATAGCTGAGTTAAGTACCTACGTGGTAGTTACGCTACCTGGGTCGACACACTAAATACAGACTTCCACAACGTTGTTGACAAGTTTCCTCCGGACCAGGAACCCGACACCACCCAACCCAAGAAGTGTAGGTCGCCTTCCTGAAGGTAGAACAAGTCACCTGACTCTAAGAGTTACCATGTTCTTCTCCCATGTCGATCTTCTGATAACATCAGTATGAGACTTAATTCTACCTCGGGCTCGGCAAGTCTTCTGTTCATTCGTTGTAGGTCGCGAGGTATTATTGATTTTGGTAGCCTGTCGTAGCCCGGTGATGTTACAGACCCCCTGCATCGCCGTTACCGCAACCGCATCCTTGGCCAGGAAAATCGTAGCTGAAGGGAACTGAAGGCCTTATTAATTTTGGAGGGACTGCTGCTTTTATCTTTGACTACGGCCTGCTACGGTCTATCTATAGCAGTCCGTAGTCAGACATAAAAGCAGCAGTGCGTGTGCGTTATGAACGGCGTAGCTTCTCGCACCGGTGACGTTGCTGCCCGTCACCAGTATACGGCATTTACCGACTCCTTGTTCTCGCAAAAATAAGGAGTTGAGAGGCGAAATCTGTAAGTTTAGGCTTTTTTTTAACGCAAATATCATAAATATTAGGGTCAAAGTTCAATTATCGTATATACTTATTTAAACCGCAGGTGTGACTATTGTCTTAGTAGACCTGTACCTGTTTTCTTCCCTTTTAAACTATAAAGATTATATTGTATTTTGAAGCAAATCAAAAATAATTTCAATAATTAACGCTGGCATTTCATCTGACAGGCGGCGCCCCTATTGCCCTGGCGCCTATGTGCGCCAGGGCGCCACGGCAATAGGGGCGGCACACATCACACATAAGGGCGGCTCAGCCCTGATATATGTATTAATAAATTACCTACTCATAACAGGCTCCCAGATCACCGGAATATTGCAGGATGCAATGAGTTCAGACCTAATAAACACGGACTAAAGACACAAGCAAGTCTTTACGTAATGACAATAAGGATGATTTGTTTTCGATTGTTGTTCTTTCTACTGCGCCCGCGCCGTCCTTCTGGGATCGTGTCAGTGCGCGCGCCAAGTATTTTAAAATTTGTCTGTTTTTTATTTTATTTTTTTCGCATCGGCTTTTGCCGCCCCCTTAAATGTGCCGCCCGGGGCCATGGCCCCCCCGGCCCCCCCAACGCTACGCCACTGGCAGTAATATTTATCGTTATAACTAATTATAGTTTCTACATGACCGTAGGTTCGTGTTCCACGCTATTGACACGATCAAACTTCGACGTGGGGTAAATAAACAAACCGCCTACGTATTTACAAGTTATCACTCAACCAAAGTAGATTTTTAACACAATTTCAATTTATTATTGGTTTGTCAACGCTGCCGCTGGCGTGTATTTAAAATTGATAAATTCGAACGAAAATTTATTATATGACATTTACAAGTTCTTATAAAATCATTTTACATTTTTAACGCTGCTGCCGTGGGGTTAAGTGTCGCATTAAAATTTAACTAGTTTATCGATTGTGAATCGGTAGGTCAGTTACGTAAAGTGTTAATGTAGAACGCAGTACAGTTCCTAGGTACCAATTTTTAACACTAGAATTTACGAGCAATTCGTAGTTTAGTTGTCGTATAATAAAATCATTACAAGGGTACCTTATTCGTCGGCGTGGCATCTGCTGCACACTCCTTATCATCCTAGTGTTATTCGTTATTTATTGCATCTAAGATACCGTGGTCTGTGGAGTTTAACCATGTTTGGCAAAATATACTATAGAAGCTTTGCCACAGAGCCTTCTGGCCACCACAACTGAAAGGGATAGCCAATTAGCCATATTCTGACGTTTTCGGTGTGTCAGGATATTCTACCGTACAGACTTACGTGAAAGCGTTTAGATCTATGTTACAACCGGAATATGGTTTGCCATTTGAGATTTGTCACCTATCTATAAATCAGACAACGATCAAGGAGCTTAACCTCGCGAATCGATAGCTTCGTGTGATCGCCATTTTGCCACTGGTCCCTAATGTATGCCATTATTTGTGCATCTGTTTTATACTTGCAAAACAGACATATATTATCTTTAATTGTATAAAGAATAATGAAGTTGAATGTATATCGATCTACTTAAAATGAAATACCATCTACACTCCATAAGCGTATCATTTACAAACAGAAACTGATTTTCTAAAAATAAATTCCATGTATAACAAAGCTCATTAGTAGATAAATCATCCAAATCAAATATTGTCAAATGATAAATATTCTCCACCCGCTCAGAAACAGCATACAAATTAGAAGTAGGTACGTCTGGTACGTCCATTCTAGTTTTCCAAGAAAGGGCTCAAAAGACGTTGTTTCCAGAAAGCTGTCAAGTGTAATACAAGCCGGGAACGTCACCGGGTGCATCTTAATGCACATATAAGCTGTACCAAACAGCACTTAGAGGAAACACGATCGTTTTATTATTCGTCTCAAGATCTTATCAAACGGATGACGATGCGTCGAATTTGATATTAAAGACTACTATTATCTATTTAATGTTTTTACTTGTATGTTAATGTTGTACTTCTTGATTTTGTTCTCTGTTTATCTTTATAATTATTTTGTTAGTGATGCATCTAATTTATTAATAATGTTGTCGAAGATTGTAAGGAAATGTTTTAATATCTTTTGAGCACGTCTACGGTTGAAAATATAAATGAAAGATTAGGTATATGTAGCACTGGTAACTGAATTGTCTGGGGGTTGTCTGTCACCTTATTATTCTAAGTAGGTATAATATTAGTAGTTCGATGAAGAGATTATTCTTGCGGTGATTAAGATTTCTCCAAACTTTCTAATCGAACCTTGTAGAGCGATCAGTGGTATTTTTTATTAAACTCTGAAACTATGTATGTTCATAGGTGCGCTTGAGGAATGGCGTTAAGCTGAGCTACTGTGTTTTAATGACTGTTTTCCATCAGAGCTCTATCCATGGCCATTTATTAGTATAGATGTAGGTAACGAATATGTTGTCAGACGGTTTTAGAAAGCTGCTGGTATCTTCAAGGTAATACAAGTTTATGAGAATGATATGAATAGGATTGTCCATTGTCTGCTTCAATGTGAATGACACAATATTGCTCATACTGATCATTGCTTCGTTGTCACTGTCACTCGCTCATCTTGTTAGTTGTTGATGTCACCTAAATAAATGTATTATTGACTAGACTTCAATCTAGGATTAAGTAGATTGTTTTAGTTGCTAACATTTGTTAAGGCCATCCATACTGCCTACATGACGACCAGTTGGCGCAGCGGTAGTGAAAGCGACTGCCACGCCGAAGGTTGCGGGTTCGATTCCCGCTCAAGTCAAACATTTGTGTGCGTGAACATGGATGTTTGTCTTGGTCTGGGTGTTTCTATGTATAATATGTATGTATTTACAACAAAAAATAAGTATATCTGTATGTTTATTCATTATCTAGTAGGTACCCATAGTACAAGCTCTGCTTAGTTTGGGACTAGATAGTGTTATGTAAATGTGGTAGAATATTATATTATTATAATATTATACCAACATTATAAATGTGAAAGTGTGTTTGTTTGTTATTTGTCCTTCCTTCCCGTCACGTAGCGAAGTGATTGTACGTAAAGATAGTTAGGAGGCTGAAGACCAGCCACGTTTTACCATGGGCGGAGTCGCGGGCGAAGTCTACTTCTAACTAAAATTAATAATAAATTACAACTGGGACCAAAAGCTTTACACGATACTACTATTAGCTGACTCTATGCAGGTAGAGTTTCTTAGTACCAACCTAATGAGGCATTGCCCCTGAGACATTTTTCTCACCGGTTAGCATGCACTGCCGACACAGGAGCTTCGCAGCAAACAAGTCTCATTATTTATTAAATAATAAGGTAGTTACGTATAAATGTTTTTCAGTACGATGAGAATGGTATCTTTTGCTGCTGATATTGCTATTGAAACTTCATGAGCGGTCCATCAACGAGATTCGCTGGCAACGCATAGATAAGTTGATGTCTGGAGGTGTAGGGAGGCATACTTATTAGCAGAGACATCGTGATAATCGCTAGTAATGTTGATACAATTGTCGATGGGACTAAATACTTAACATTGCACACGATAGAAGAGCGATGTGTAGACCACGAACCAAATCCTTACAGCTAGAACCTAACACAAACAGTACTGCTTGTACCGATTCCATTGAAGCATACTCTATACAGCAGTACCTTAAGGCTCTATTTGTTGTTCACGCCGCCCGAGGCTTTCTATCAGGAGCTACTAAACAAACTCAAACACCGGCCAAGTTAATAATCGATGCGAATTCAAATCATCCATGGCACTGTGGACTTGAATAAACAGTGAGCTTTGCTAAATGGATATTTCACGGAATATACCTACCTACTGCTCGGATGGGCAAAGCGTTTATACCATATGAGTAGCGGTTTATTTACTCATGTGTTTATACAGCGCTGATATATAGGTTTTTAGTCTTCTGTGCCACGATGCCTATATAGAAATCGAAACGTCGGATAGTAATAAATAATGTAGCTTCTAGATCATTCGTTTAAATATAATATCTTTCAAACCAATATATCGCGCGATAGTATATCCGTATACCGTAGTTTATTACAATATAGGTTTAAATAAGAATTGTGTATATTTCCATTAAAACCGTATACAATCAGGCCATTCATTAAGCCGCTACAATGCCGCTTACGATCGCAAAAAGACTCATCATGCCAAACTTATTTATAAAATCTAAATCCGACGTCAAGCTGTAAAAAGACTAATTAGATAAAACACCATACAAAAAGAGGCCGCCGATTGGTAACCTCTTTCTTTTTTGTAGGGACATCTGATGGCTCTAATTAATCAATTAGATTAGAAAACTGAAATCATACTGGAGACAGCTGAGAGAATAATAGCAATGTATGTGGCTACACGTTGCTTTTTCCCAGACAGCCAATGTGTACTTTTTCTTGTCCCAACCCACAAGACCCGCATAGCAGACGTTTGTTTAAAGCACTTTCATCTCTCTCTAGAAAGATTGGGTTGCAGAGTTCCTTAATCCATTCCCCGGCAATACAGCTATACAACATTAAGTAAACACTCTCTAGTTTGCATTCGTTATTTACAGCTTCTGCTGGCTCCATCTGCTTAAATGTCGCTTCTCACGAAAAAAGGCAAGAAAATATATTCTGATGTATCTCTACACTGCAAAATTGCATCAAAATCGTTTCAGCAATTTTGCGTGAAAGAGCAACAAAAAAAAGATGTGTATCCAGCCATCTTCACAAACTTTCGCATTTATAACAGTAGTAAGATAGGTACCAGAATCTACCAAACACTCTCCTAGTCTGCATGAATTATTTACAATTGATCTTCATACCTATATACCTATGTATGTCAGCATACGAGCCATGCGTCTAGTCCACCGTCCCCGTTGACCTATATTCAGTAATAATTCTTTATTCATCTGATCGCCTGAGAGCTCAATATAATTTTACTGATGACAGGCTCGACGCATACTAATAGTAGTTCGCATCAACATTCTGAGGGAATGCATTAATTTTGATTAAACACATTACTGTTCCGTAGCTTCTTAATTATTTTAACTTAAGGTTCAATATATTAATGTAAATTCACCTTACATAGGTATAAATATAAGGTATACATATGTATGTATTTAGCCAATCTGAAATCATATCGTGTTTGGTCACCTCATAATTAAAGTGCAAATTGAAAATGGCAAGCATTTTCTATAAGAATTAAAACATAAACAAAATCTACAACACAGGATATTACACATAAGTTTAAACAAAGTACAACGTTCTATGTGGCCTGCACATACTATAGATAGGTACAATAAATACAGAGACTATACCCCTGTTAGTCTGGAACCTTCCATAGTAAAGGTTTGAGTATTATATTTTTACATTAAGCCAAATTAATTCTAGGTTCTTAGGCTCCACATTATGTGCAATTGAGTGAGATTAAAATATGTATGACTTTCTACCTAGGTACCTACTACGTTAGGTAAGGGCTGGGTAAGCAACCTTGAGAATGAAAACATAGAATAATACTTACCTTTTTAGGGTACCGCAGCCGAATGGCAAAAATGGAACCCTTTTATATTTTATGTTTCCAGCGGGAAGTCACTTTGCATGACAGTTTTGCAGAATTTGCTTAGGTATAGTTTTAGAGCTGATTGGAAGTGCAAGCAGAAAAATAATGCCTTTGGGCTCTTATTTTTATAGCTAAGGCAACGCAACAATCCTGTTTCAAGTTTTCTTTGCATGTAAAATGCTTTTCACATTTGCCCACATGTCACAAACATGAGGAATAGCAATGCGGCATTATCGTAGTTCGAATGAAGCATTTCAGGAATACCATATGCAAATAAATGCCTAGACAGACGTAATACGCTTAACATGATCGAATTGCCTACATAATATTATGTCACACTGGGTAGCTTGGTGACGGCTCGTCGACGCCGCGCAGCGGATGCGGCCTAATGACATAAATGTAAATTCGGGCCATCCGGGCTTCCTGCACGTTGCGGCCGCAGACCAACCATACTCCCGCCTTATACGGACATATTTAGAAAAATCAACCAACTTACCACTAACTATAAGTTTTTATAACAACGCTGCACCTTAATTGGATAGCAGCTATTTCCTTCGCATACATGCCGCGCATACCCGTTTAATTAAGAGTTTATCTGATATGAGTTGTGTAGTTTCGGAACATTCCCAGCGCTGAATTAGGTACTTTAGCTACGCGACTTGCAATGAAAAAAATATATATTACGTTGCCTGAGCGCTTAATAAACGTCTTTCAAACATAAAACCCAAATAACTGGGATATATTTTCTTACCACACACATCTTAGAATCGGACCTCTTAAGAAGACTGAGACGCAATGATGAAAAATATATTACAACTGCATTTACCGATTCATTTAATAAGAATATAATTCACATACAAACAGGCAGCGATAGCCTAGTGGAGATACCAACGGACTGCCATGCAGAGGGCATCGGATTCGAATCCACGGCACGCACCAAGGACTTTTCGAAGTTCAGTGCGTATTAAATTGTTAATTATCGCTTGCTCCGTGCCTCGGAGAGCACGATAAACCGTCGGTCGGAACCGACGGTTTATGAAGGCCGTCATGAAGGTCTTTGACAGTCGTTACGCGGACTCAGTACCCTCAAATAAACTGATACCGGTCTAAACCATGGAATATTGCTATCTCTTTGGGTTGCAGAGGTCAGACGGCAGTCGCTCTGTGGAAAAGTTGATATTCTGTCATATCTGGTTAGACCAGTAAGCGGACCTTGGGCTCCAAGGCGTGTAAGTCTCGGATGCAACTGGGATAACTATGACGATGATATTTCACATACAAACCTAAATGCCATGGGATCCTCTCTTGCAACAGCTGTGTAAACATCTTCACGACAGCCACATGATTGTCACTTTTCTTTTACTACTTATACAAAGTGTCTTTATGTTCAGTACATTGTGCAATACCTAATTAGGTTGTGTGTAATTTTAGTCGTTCATTGCCAACACTTAGAATTTCTAAGTTAAGAATTTTCAATAAGTATATAATGCCTGGAAATGCTACATTAGAATGTTGTTGTTAGTCAGAGTTGGTGTCTGTACTCTATGAATAAAATATTGTGCGTTGACAATCGCGACTGAAATAATTGCTATACGTTTATGGTAGTAAAGTAAAAGATTGGTCTTTTGTTTACTTAGTGATTCTGCAGAGAAACCGCCGGTCGTAGGTTCGATTCCCATCAAGACTTAATCTTAGTGTGATGAGCACATATATATATTTTATCTAGGCATAATTTATCTACTAAATGAAAATGTTTAAAAATATTAGAACTCTGACGCAGTTATACGTACAGTAGTACGAGCTCTGCTAAGTTTGGGACCAAATCTAGTGTGGGTAAGTGTTGTCCTCGGATATTAGGCAGGTTATAGGTATACGTAGGTAGACAACATAATAATTATGTATATTGATGACATGATTTTTGTAGCATGTAATATGAATACCGCGCTAGCGTATATTAGAATACAAACCTATTTAAACATGTTTAGTGAGCGAGGTCCTTTAGCCACAGCTATAACTCGACGTCGCCCGTCGTTAACTTTACGCCGCAGTCTCATGAAATAAAACTAAAGAATAGTTTCGTTTGTTTTTATTACTCGGTGATCGTTAACACAATATAAAGTACTATATTTTGGTTCAGTCGGGAACTTAAAAAAATTAAACTAAACGCTAAATTTTGGTACTAGACAACGCGAACCGTACCGGTGGAGCTATAGGTACATACGATACATATTAGGTATCTAGAACAATCTAGATTATCATCTCGTCACCACATTGCGTGAGTGGTCTATATGGCTAACTTACCTATGGCTTATGCACCCATCGTTTATAAGTCATCCACGTCTTTAACCAATGTAACTATCAATTTTACTATATACACTCGAAGCATAAAAATATAAAGGCAATTTCACAATACATTTATTTTATAATTTTCCAAAAATTCAAACAAGGATATTACCGCAAAACATTGGGTGCAATTGTTCTTTTTTTCATCTCATATCACAGGGCTTAGCGTTATTTTACACACAGAAAAATATACATACACTTTATCGATACTTAATATCTATTCGATAAACTAATTATGAGAGTAACATCGATTCTGAGACTGATCTCAATAAATTGAGACAAATAAAATGTACAATATCAGCGACGGCATTATACGTGTCAAGAAACGATGAAACGTTCTATTTTCAAATCCAATATACGTCAAAGTGACACGCACTCGTTTGACAGTTGTGACGTAATCGCTTGTACAGCTCTAAAGTAATTCGTAAATGTCTTTTTTATCTACGTATAAGAAATATTGATATCATACACAATGGCTCACATACAACTCAGCGATAGTCAATTGAAGCGACCTATTAACGTTATTGTCTAGAGCCGACGTATCAAACGTTCAGAACATACATTCGTACACTCATTGTAACTCGGCTTCGGAACATTTTATTTATTACAAAATTATATACACACCTACATACATTCAGCTCTTTACAAAATAGACATATCATTAAATAAATACATTCTATATATATTTTCTCTATTGCAACGTATTCCATAGACGATAAAAAGTTTGTTCAAAAACACAAAAGAATGCAAATTATTCTGACAAGTATTAAAAGTAAAAAGAAGTTGTACTTTAAATGCAATAAATATGGAATATACATACGTAAAAGCAAAATTGCGCTGCAAAAGTAAAAGATAAGTTACAACAAATGTTTACAGAAAAAATATTTGTGAAGTCAGTACAGAACGCTTCAAATAGTTTAAAAACAGTTCGCTTTGATACACAATTCCCTTATACTAATACCACAGTATATAAAGACATACAGTAGTTTGACGCCTTTGATCTCGAAGAAAAAGCCGACAACGTCTAGACAAGGGTAAGGAGGCTAGGGCTGCCACATTTAAACAATACCTACTTATTCAAACACCGTCTATTTATTTTAGAAAAATATGACAATTGCTATGCTACATGAATATTATAGTGTAAATCACTTATTTATTATATGAAAATAATTAACGATGAATAATTATTATAAAACAGTTTGCATTTAGTTTGCACTTGCGGTGACGGCTTTGCATACAAAGTGTCAGCCAGCACCTATTTCATACCGCAAGTGTCGTAGGAGGCGGTTAAGGATATGAAGCATTTTTTCCGATATACTAGGTGGTTATCGTACAAACCAAGTTAAAATAAAGCGATTGATATAGCGGTCGTTTAATGGATGGGCAACCATGGGATCAGCTTGCAGAGCCTATGTTATCGATATGAAGTATTTTGAAACGTTAAGGTAAAGCAATAGACATCAAGTTCATTTTATGGATGGGTGACCGGGCTATAAGATTACTGAGAACATGTGTGGGGATTGTAAAAGGGGGCCAAAAATATGGTTATTTTTTAGATAGGACACGCCGTTACTAAGATACATATTAATATTTGATAGGTACACTTACCTAATACGAAGGTACTAGGTTAGGTACTTATTGCATGAAATTAAAATCACGCTTGAATCGAATATTACCTTACAACGCTTATTTTCTTACGTCTGCCATGTTGTTTACGTACAGTAATTACTACTTTATTCTGTGACAAGACGATGCCCGCGGTTACACCCGCGTTATTTAAGGCTACTGCCCCGCTCCCGTCGCTCATAGCGTGATGTTATGTAACCTATAGCCTTCCCCGATAAATGTGCTATCTAACACTGAAAGAATTTTTCAAATCGGACCAGTAGTTACTGAGATTAGCGCGTTCTAACAAACAAACTATTCAGTTTTATATATTTATTTTAGTATTAGATTTGGCCAGACATGAGATATTGTAAAAAGTTAGTAGATTAGTGGGTACATGCACAGTATTTTCAGTGGATACAGGTATATACATACGTTTCAAAATAATATAAATAATTAAAATTAATGAAATTTTAATTTTTTGTGTTAGTAAATTGATGAAATCGCAGATTTTTTAAATGCTTATTTTTTAAATCTTTAAATGAAGCATGAAGAATTGCAATGTCTCACAGCACAAGTCGTACATATGTACCATCTTAATTAATATTCATAACCAAATAAATAAGTAACGAACAAAAAACAAGCACGCGCCAGCCCCCAAAAACATGTACCTAGTTAGGAACTAAAGTGATATACGTAAGTAGGTACCGCTCTTCCCGCGTCTCACCTCTTGTCCCCCGCACGATTGACCCGTCTAGACGCGTTCGTCGAACGACTGTATGGATTATTTGACTGTGCTAATACTTTAAAAAGTGAAAATATGTTTCTGTACTTTATTTCTTTTGTGTTAAAGTTTAAAATCGCTCAATGAGTTTTCTGCACGAAATAGACTCGCAGTAAGAATAAATGCAAACACTCGGCGAAGACTTGTTTGTTGCAGTTTACTTTCGCTATTGCTGTCTTATTTCGATTTTAATATTTTTCACTACATTTTTATTACCTTGGAAATATATAACAACGCCATTTGTTAGAAAATATTCTGAACACGTACAAATTATTGAATTTAAGGTGAGTTGAAATACCGTCAGCATATATCTCATGTAAGCATTATTGTAAGAATATTTTTAGATGTGTATTATCCAATTCAATAATGTCTTGCGAATCGTCTACCCATTGCACATAATTAGTGAAGCTCGGTAAATAATTTGGAAATTACTTACGACGTCCTATTACGCTTTTACCAATAGTTGATTTTAGAACAATATAACTATCAATATCTAAATACGTGTTCTGAATACTCTCTACATAAACAAAAATATATTTTGAAACGTCATGTAAAATAATTGTACTCTAAATAGCTGCAAATTTAATACGGCAGTGACCTGAACATAGCTAAAATTACACCATCTATAAAATATTCAACTGGTGTAATGTCAAGAGCACTGGCATAAAAATTACACAATCGACTAACACAACAATATTCACAACACTATGTATGTATAATAAAAAAAAAACTATATCGCGTTTAAATAACGAAAGTCTGCAAAAACTATACGAAAACGTGACGGAGATACAAAATATTTATAGCAAACGAAATCAACAATCAGACTTTTTCTATTTATAAAACAAAAGAACTAGAACGTATATAAAAACTAAGCTTCACGCATTACATAGTGATGTACAAAAAATATGTCGATACTTATACATAACTAATAAACAACACAGAGAACACAATCGATATTATATACAGCTGCTGCTTACAGAGTACATCTTAATGAACTTATGAGTAAAATAGCTCTTAGAGACAATAGATTTAATTGAAAAACATGACTACGCTATTTATTACAAAACATTTTAATGGTTTACTAGAGTTTGAGAAGATAATTATGACAAAATATTCTGATCTGATATTTATTGATGTTAACATAACATAATAATATAATTCAATGTTTACGCGTTTCGCCATTGTAACAATTATTGCTCAAGCTCTAGTTTTCTCGCACGTTCTTCAATCAAACTATTGTCCTCGGCTGACTTATAGTAAACTTAGAACAACTTAATTCGTTATGAGAACAAACATACATAGCACTCATTTTTGTTCTTTGGTCAAATTTTATAAATGAGAATTTTAACGTTAACCAATTCAAACTATATAAAAATTAGCAATACAACTGTGACACTTTAAAATAACTTAATTTCTATTCGGATGCTTTGCAACAGATTGACCTGCATTATAAATTGCTCTGCAAATGCAAAAATTTTAACATGGATATTAAGGATGTGTTTTGTTAAGGCAAATGGATCAAAAGGATCAATAATGTGCTATCATTACTACTGCACCTAATTAAAATTAAAATAAAAAATATATTATCCATAATTGTTTTGACAAAATTGCCAAGAGCAGCTAAATATACAGTTTGCTGTTCCGTTGGAAACTCTAAAAGATCCATTTCTATCAACCCACATTCCAAACTGCAAAATCTCGCGTATGATTTTAAATGTAAAAGCCACAAAACATATACTCTAATATCCTTGCCATCTAACTTGATATAGCAAATATCGACAGTAACGTGCATAACAATTTGTATCATATAGATTTAGCAGTGACTGCTCTTCGCATGTCATTAGAGCTGCCTTTGTACCGAGCGGCTAGAGACACGGGCCATCACTTAAACCGTCGATAAAAGCAAATTAAATATCATCAGACGCTGTCGATACTTCACGTCCCTATTGTTTCGGCTTCCATTGGGAAACGTGTTATATCGTGCAAATATTGAATGGATGAGAAAATAAATCGTTCCTCCTAGCTGCATGTTATATTTTGTGGTGTATTCTTCAATTGATATTAAGAGCTCCGAGATAAATTGCAAACAGAACAAGCTCGTATATATTGAAACATGAGCGTTGAAGATGTATAATTCGATGTGTTGAATTAGTCTTTTATGCTGTGGCCATAATCTAGTTCTCTCCTCGTTATAAGGACGTGTCATTTTCTACTGGGCACATTTCCAGACTGCGTCGCAAACAGAAAGACCCGATAACACTATGATTTAGTTGAGAACTGAAACCAAAAGCAAAAGCATTTGCTTCCACAGTGAAATTCCCCCGAGTAACGGAGCAGTCACAGATTTGTTATCATTAATTAAATTGATAAGTAGATAAACCATTCGTTCTCAGAACGATTGGGGTCACAAAACTCCGACAATCAACTCGACACCATCCATCACCCGTTTCGATTTAATCACAAACAATCGCAATTGACCGCATCCTGCCTCTTTATAACTTAGATAAGCTTAGTTCAGTTGTGACGACATAGAGCCACTTACCTCGGAGCCCTATTCAAAACTCTCACTACCAAAGATGAAATAGTATTCAAAGTTTTGACAATTCATTTTACGTTTCACTGCACTTTTGAGCATTCGTTTTGATACCAAGTGTCGATAATTTTAAAGTAGAGCAACTTTGCATTCATACCGTGAGTACTGAGTAGTGAACTCTGCGAGTTGCTAGTAATGATTACGCTAATGGCTACTGTTCGTTGGGTTCAACCTACACGCATTACCTACCCTGTAACTATCAAACGTCAACATTCATTCAACAATATAGTTTAACAGTAAATACCTACTACAGATATATTTATAATATATTGTATGTATAGTTTATTACTTATAAGGGATGGATTAGAGCGCTTTTTATTTAACATAACACATCTGCCGAAAGTAACCAAAACGTAATATAAAAGTACTACAATTTAGAATCTTTAGAATATCTTTATAAATGCACGCCGATTAATAAAATTAAATAAACTCATTTGTACAGGCGATCGAAAATCGGCACAGTATCGCACGTACAGTCTGAAAATAAAAACTTAACGCGAACTATTTATTTACATGATGCCTCGACGTGAGGGATGAATATAAAATAACGTTCTTTATTCAATTAGTGTGGTTATCTATGACTAGTGTATGCACTAGGGTGGTGTGTGACGTCACGGCCGGCGGGTGGTTACTTGCCTCGGTACTTCTCGGTGGTGGCGTCCTCCAGGTTGCTGTCCCAGTCGAACTCGGTGACGCCGGCGCGCGCCACCTCGCCCAGGTGGCGCCACCGGTACTCGAAGTCCGTGTCACGTTTCTTCAACGCTTCGAATCTGCGAACAGATAATTAGGTCAAGCGATTGCAGGTCGCAGGTGTTGATACGTTACGAGCGCTCGGAACACGTACGGCCCGCTCACAACTATTCCAACAAAGCATATACGGCACAATTAACTAAACAAATATACTGAATTCCTACAGTGCCGAGCGCTAAAATTATCCTCGAGACAAAACTACTTTGACACAGTTATACAACTTTTGCTCGGACCACGATATCGGGCCGTAGTGGGGAAATAAAAGAAATTCTATCGAATCAACGGTGGGTACCGCAAACGTGTGGTATAAAGGGCACAGTTGATATCCTCTTAGAGTAGAAACCTAATCTAAAGAGGCGTTTCTCAACTTATATCCTAGGGGTCACGCGGACGACATGGCCGGAAAATAAATAGGTATCGTATGCGGAGGAAATCTCACCAAGCGTGAATTTGATTCATAACTTGAGCCTGGGGAATTATCTTTGTATCTCTCAGTCAAAGAACAAAACAGATACCCGACGGGTTCAAATTAATTGATCTTTAACAACGTGCGAACAGATATAGGATGATATAACACAAAGGGTTTCGTTATCTGGCACGTATATGGAACCCAAAAACATTTCACGTCGTTAAACCGCATTATTAGTGAGCCGTGCGAGACGTAAAACAGCCGATCTTTACTTGATAACATTTTGTTTGTGTGAATGTAAAAAATTCGGTCACGCGGTCGGACGAGCTTCATCGAGATTCGGGGTTTATAAGGAATTTTCGTTTTATTCCATCGCCGCGTGTCGAACTACTAAAAATGTTAACAAATAACGAGCTTTGTGCTATCAGAACGATACGAATATAGTCGGAGGGCGAGCTTAGTGTTATAGCTATCCTCTTTGAAATTGGATTGTGATTGCGACTGCGATTGCTGAGCCGAGATTGACGCGATGAAAATCTGGTTTTTATGTAAATCTGGTAACCGCAATTGGAAATCGCAAAAAAATTGTGGCGAACACTATAGCCGTATAGCATCAAATAGAATACGGAATAAAATACATTTGCCGTTTACGTAGAGCCAGTCCGACCATTCACGATCAAAGGGTACGTTACTAGAATTTAGGAAATCAAATTGGATTCAGAGACCGTGAGGAGTTGATATTTGGATATACTTTCAAATCGTTGATTCTTAGAGTATCGGTACCTATGGAATCGCCATTTCCAATGCAATCAAATAATGATTTTTCAGATAGACATCTTGTTCGTGGTCAAGAAAGAAAGTGTTTACAGAGGGATTTTTATACGTGGAGAAGGCGCTATGCTATGTGGCGCTATGTAAAGGGTAGATAATGAGCTGTTATAAGGTCTATACGCTTGTCATTTTAGTAACGTAAAGAAACCTGAATGTGCTCGTTTAAGTATAGCTTTCAATACGTATAGAACTTAAGTTTCACGCCTGCAATAAACCTGCTTCTAAAAGACGATATTTTCAGAATTAATAGCATCCTTGAACGCGGTACGAAAATAGCCTTTATTTTTTACGTCTCGAGTCCACAGACTTAGTGAGTGTAGCGGAATTATAAAACGGGCTAACGAAAAAACTAAGCGACTTATCATGAGATACTGTTTTAATGATTTGAGCGGCATGAATTTGAGTAACCGAAAAATTAACTAATCTAACGACGAATATGGATTAATAATAAAATCTAGAACGACAGACTAATTCAATATTGCCGGACTTCAAAAATCACGAACTATTTATTTATGAAAATAATCTCATTCACTCGGGAAACTTAATAGGTTATGTTACGTTTTCTTGTGACCCTGTACCCAAAAATAGGAGCCCTGCGAAGCAGGGCTCCGTCAACTTGGCTTAAAAGACTGAAGCATCTTATTTAGTATTTTCAATGTGTTTTTCTATTACGAAACACTTAAGATAATATGCCGCTCAGTATAAATAAATCATTTGCCAAATATAAAAAAAATGCAGAACGTAACGTTGGCACTCAAACAAATATTAGGTCGCTCAAATATTAAGAAGCTTCTAATTTTTTATTTTAAGTAACTTAAATGAATGTCTGTAAGTTGCTGTTCTGATGATTTCTCGTCACTCGCAATCAATCGCTCACTAGGTAATTCTGTAACCCAAATTAATTATTTATGTCACTCAAAACTTTAATTTACAGTCACTCGTTTAAATAGTACCTGTGACCTGTGAGTATACATACATGTTTATCTGCAGCGCCCAAATTGGTCTGATTTTAATCAGCTGCTTTTATTGAAGACCTAGTAATCTTTTCAATAACTACCAAAAGATACGACTGGCAGTCAAACTAATCAAAATAAACTATTTAAAACCAGGAAATTCGTTAGGAAACTTAAGTTTAAACACCATAGATATATAAGTCGAAAGATCGTGGTCATTCTAGAGAAGTTTCAAGTAAATGCACACGTACAAAGGCTTTCTGAGCAAAATTAATGGAGTGGTTCCATTGCCTTTGGCTATTTAACACAAAAGTGCGGGTTTTCCTCACGGGCCGCGTTGTTTTCCGGTTCCCTTTCCCGTGAAGATGATGGTAAACTGTGCAAGGTTGCGCATTATTACTTAAGAGCTTAACGAAAAGGGATGTAATGAGACAAGATGCTTGGTACCCTAAAATTAATGGATTGAATTTGAGACTGAGAGGGCGGGTTTTCAAATTCACCTGTGACGACAGTAGGTAGGTACTTAATTTTACTATTATAATATACAGGTAGCTTTTGCCCATGACTTCGCGCATATCGCCCACGGATACTATATTCTCTTTAAATATGATTAATCCACTGATACTTATTCATCATTTCATATGAAGTATACAATGAATCCATACATGGGTTCTACTATCTAAAATCTTACCATTATAAGCCGGTAGTCCACTGCTGACTATAGGCTTCTCCAAAAGCACGCTGCTGCTCCCGATCGACTTTTAGAGTGCAGCCGCTGCCCGCCACTTGGTAAAAATCCTATACCTCTATAACCTGGCTCCGTACCTTTTAAACATGAGGTTCTTGGCGAACTCGTAGAGCTCTAGGTCGAGCGAGTTGAGTCGCCTGATGTGCGCGACCTGCGCCGGCGACAGCGCGGCCAGCGTGGCGCCCGACACCGTCGCGTTGTGCTGCGTGAACGGCACCGCGAACAGGAGGTTGAACGTTTCTTCGAACACGTACTGCGATATCTGTAACAATGGAAACAGGGTTCAGTATTTGAGCCAAAGTGTTTTAGGGTTCGCGCTTTGATGGGCCACGGCCGATGTCGCGTCTAGGGTTGCCAAATCCAGGGTAATCAATTCTGAGACATTTTGAGGGCGGCTTTTTGGGTATTTTTATTCTCTTGCTAGTATATAACCCGGTTTTGTAGATAGGTGGCCAGAATCTGGGTCAGTAATGTCTTATTATTGGAACCGGGACAATCCCAGCCACCTAGCGACCCTAGTAGCGTTGCAGTAGAACGTGCCATAGATATTAGAACCGCTGCCTCTGCCGCCCGCCGCTGCGGGTCGTGAATCGGCCGTTGGAGCGCGGTTCGCTTGTTTTGTGGTTAACTTTGCCTTTAAGGTTTTCAGTCACGCTCAAGATGAAGAATTGCCTAGTTATTGTCATAAATCATAGTAGTAGCCACGACGTTGCAGCAACAAGATGGACCGACGATCTTATTAGGATCGCATTTGTATTGTGTGCAAAGTGCATTTATTTTTGGAAGAATTTGGACAAACTGCTAATTTCCCTTTTCCCAGCAGTCCCAATTCTCATGGTAACACAGACTGACAAGCCGTCACTGATCAATGCCCATAAACGGTAGGATTCTATCAAGTTCTATAGCGGATTACCGCCCACTGGGCAAGCAATGAGAAATCACCAACTCCGTAGTTAACACCCACTGAAATTTCAGAAACAATACCTGATCGCCGGTTATCGCGAGCTAATCCCAATAGAGTGGCTAATTCTGTATCTAATTCGGGATCTAATTGGAATTAGTTGAGCGAATGTTTGTGTTTACCCAGCCTGCTCCCTAGACTACGGTGGTAACTATCATAAACTAAGCTAATACTTGAGAAATATAAACTCGAAGAAGTATAAACTCCCACACACTACAGACCTTTACGTGATAAGCATTACGATTTTTACTTGAGTCTGGGCGTAATTTTTCTCTAGTGTACATATATGTATTTAGAAAATTAAGATGGTCGTGTGTGGGTAGTCCTTGGACATGAATCCAATAAAAATAGTGATAATAACGAAGTGTAGTAGAAAAGGGAATGAACATGTTTACTATACTTGGGCCATTAATGATCAAACATAGACACATAATTGAAATACTCGCCAACTAAAGCATCGACCTACTTTTATTTCTTTTCTTAGTCAAAAACATTAATAAACGTCATAAATAAAAATGAATTGTAATGAAAAAATAATGTCGTAGATTGAATTAGTTTTTATCGCTAAACAAAACAAAGAATACTTTCCCTCGATTGCGTTCGAGGCCTAATAACTAAAACCACCACAGTGGACGATTCGCTAATCGGGTTAAAAACGCAAATCACTGTTAGCATACGTAGATACTTTACCGCGACTCAGTCAAATTTCTACGACACCTAAACCCTAGGTAGAGTTAGGTACCTTATAGGTAAATGTGTGTCATCATCATCAGCCTTTAACAGTCCACTGCTGGACTAGGCCTCTCCTTTGAAAGGAGGAATTGGCCTACTATACCACGCTGGCCAAACGGATTAGTAAAGGGTTTGTACCAAGTTTTCCTTCTCTTACAGTGCTGTTCTCTGCATAATATGCTCCCTCTGTCGGCTCTTACGACACTCATAGGATGATATGGGGTGGTGTCATTCCGTATTCTTAATCCGTCACCACACGGACATGTTAAATGTGTGTAAATATTTTAATTTAATTCTATTATATAGTATTTAGATCATATTTAACACATTTCCTCATCGTAAGATAATTTGGAACTTTTAAATATACATACATACATACATAGACTCACGCCTGTTTCCCCGCAGGGGTAGGCAGAGGCACATTAAACGCCCACTTTTCGCTAGTGTTTTGATCCCACGTAATAGGTGGCGAGCCTATTGCCTATTTAAATATACATAGATCAAAATGATGAAATCAGCGTCCGTCATTTGCCTGACACGTGCTGACCTATCTCCAGTCTTAGACGACATACTCAGTTTGTTTTTTATTTATTTATTTTTTATAGACTCACGCCTGTATCCCCGAAGGGGTAGGCAGAGGTGTAATATCACACCCACATTTCGCCATGAATTTTTAGGTCCCACGTAATAGGGGGCGATCCTACCTGCCGTACCGGGCACATTTCTTGACTCCGTGCTGTTACTGAGAATTTCCTAACGGAAAAACCCAATAACACTTTGCCCGACCCGGGAATCGAACCCGAGACCTTCCAATCCCACGCGCACATTTATGCCGCGTGTTTGTTTTTATTTTCTTATTATACATCGTATTTCATATTTCTAATATTGTATTTATGTGCGTGTTGAGAATAAATAGTTTCTTTCTTTGTTTCCCTAGGTAAATCTATAAATTTGTATGTGAAGTTACATTATCGGTTACACCGACCTACAGTGGATCCTGAACGACTGTCTGGGCTAATCATTTTTATGTTTAAATAGCTGAGACTGGTAAACAAAGGCGTATAAAATGAATGTTTATGTATTTACCACACGTAAATAATTGTCTGAGCTTAATAAAAGCTTCGAACTTTACTTTGTAGATAGGAACTATAATTTTATTGACACTTGCGTGTATATACTAGATTTCACGGCGATTTTGATAAAGGTTTAGCACCTACTCAGTTTCTTTCCTTATGACATAGCTGCCTCACTAAGCTTAATTTTGCATCGTTGAGGTCTTTACAAAGATTTTAGCAACGGACTCAAATAACAGCCAGATTCGAAACTACAATTAGTGGATCACACAAAGTGTCCAGTGAAAAGATCAAACTCGGAACAATGGCGCAGTGTTAAACGGCGAGGACTTCAGCTATACCACTATGCCATACGTGCAGTCAATATAAACATTTTAGCCTTACGTGGCATTCGTCTTTTTCTTTGTCTTACTTTAATAAATTTAGTAGGCAATATATTCTGTAGGAACATTGTCTATTTCTCAACGTCCTACTCGAGTTTCAGCGGCCTGCACAGAAGCAAAGGAGACTTATGTGTCGTAAGGCTTCAGCCCTTACTTGCATCTTCGTTAACAACCTACGTAGTACACAATAATTAAATGTTGAACGTATTTCGTTATAGTGCTTGGCAGTTTGGTTTTGTCGACTGGACGCCTGTGTGCACAGAACAAGCGACTATGTATGCATCAATGTAATTGGAGATGTCGTATTCTAAAAACTATTGTATGTGTTAAAAACATATAACATTTGGATGGTCATAGTCAAATCATATGTCGTTATTGGTCGTGATTTGGAGGATATGGCGGCCATTTTTGTTTTCGCGTTTTATGATGACGCGTCTATCTCGAAATGGAAGAAAATAGTCAATGGTGGCAGAATTTAGGGTAAGTTAGTTCACTGGCACGTATTTAAATGGACGTCGCGTCGCCTCGGTGACTACTTAAAGGTCATAATAGTTTTATTGATCTACCCCCTCAAATTGCTTCTGATGACGAAGGAGGGTGGAAATCTCTGCTGAACCTAATATAAGTAGAGTCAGTCACTGAGAAATCGGTCCAGTTTACGTACGGTCTCAAAGACAATAATTTTATATAATTTTGATGTCGACTGCTTAATAGTGCGTTCATTAGAGTTTCAGTATTGAAGAAAAGTCAAGCAGATGTTCATTCGTATACGTCACTAGAGAAAGCACGCGGCTATGCCCGCACATTTTTTGATTTACTAGTTTTGCCTGATCCCGTGGGAATTTAGGAAAATGCCTTCAGTCTAGTCTCGAATGAACATACACGCCCAATTACAGCTTCTTGCGCCTCATAGTTTTGATTGTGGCTTGTCGGTCAGTCAGTCAGTAACGCAAGGATTTAATATATACAGATGAGCTCGCGTTGGGAGTATACGTTTCTTTAATACATCTGTCGATTCACATCGTAATTGTTCTGCTATTTGGGTTCTAAATTATCTATAGATTGGTGCGTAAACTGCCCTTGGTAGGTATCATAAATATTGATTAAAAGTAGGTAGGTATGCTAGATAAAGTCAATAAGTTATGGGCAAGAACGCCAACAAACACTGAGTTATCAAGACTAAGCGATCATAAACTAACTTAGATTGAGTTGCCATTATTAAACTAGCTAATAACTAGACATATTATGTAAGTAACGGTTATACCCACGCTAAAAGCTAATTAAAGTATCAGCCTAACTACGGAATTCAATATTCGAACTATAGATAGATCTGTAGATTTTAGATTCGTTTTCGACAGTTTTTGACATAAGCTCCGCTCCATACAAAATATGTCAAACACGAATCTAAAATCTACAGATCTATCTATAGTTCGAATATTGAAAATGGCCGTATTGTAAATACCGCATTTAGTTTTAATATTTTTAATAGGCTAAATGGAAAATATATTGAAATCCTATATCCAGGACATGCGTGTTTTAAAATTGATCATATTATGCTGTATTACCTAGCATCTCTAATTGGCTGTATTTGTGTTACACACGAACTAGAATGTCTGTTTCGACAAATGCAATAGCGAGTTCAGACAAAATGATAAATAATTAATACACTTTTGGTATGAATCAGTCTGACTGCGCTCTAAGGCGGACGTGTGTCGCGTAAATACATTTTATATTATTGTTTCGCGCGGTGCGAGCCGACGCTCGCAATTTTTATCACCATGAGTGATAAACTTGTGGTGAACGAGCTGCTGGCGTTCCTGCAGCAGAAGCTGGATGTCGTGGACGAAGTGTTGGCTATCCAGATCTGTGCAACGAACTTCAGCGAGGAGGACATTGCGGCTGCCAAGCTGCTTGTGTACAGGTCGCTAAACAAATGTGACCAGATGGTGTCCCGCAGGCGTGACGGGACAAAGAAAAGCCTACAAGACATCATCACGCTGCTCAAAGAGACCGATCCTGACGACGTGCCGACGTTTGTGGCGAGGGACTTAAACAAGTTACCTCCTGTCACTATCGACCACGTCGATGTTACAAGCCTTTTGAAGGACATAGTTTTTCTTAAGGCAAGTTTAGCGGATGTACACAAAAAGTTGGAGACATCTCAAGATACCGTCGCACTCTTGCGCACGGAGTTAGACGACCTACGTAAGGTTTTCGATTTAAGTGGGTCACCGGCGCACATAGGGGTATTTTGCATTCGTAGCCGGGCGAAATTAGTAATAACAAATTTTATCACAAAAGCATGAATGAATGTTTGTCAGTGAGCCAGGTAGCTACTGATCAAAAGACGACCCTTTCCGGGCTCCTGCGCCCGCGCCAGCCAGCCACAAAACAATCGGAACTTGATGGTTGTCGCATGCGTTCGCGTCAGTTACTGGCTACATTAAAAACGTACTGTGTTTGAGACCTCGGTGCTTTTTCCTTATGAGTTATTTAACCAAAACTACTATGGATTATCATAATACAGGTAGGAACAGTTTTATTTATTACGATTTACTAATGTTTAAGTGTATTTTTAAGGTTCAAAAACAATTTATAATTGTCTCAATTTTTTAAACCGTTTTTTTCTGAATTGTGCATTTCAAAGTGATTAAAGTTATCCTTCCGAGTGCTTCCGGCTACCGATTTCTGTTGTAACGTATGACAACAACTGTCAGATGATAGATATTTTACGAATTGAGTGCTACTTTTTGGTACTTTTGTCAAAGCTTACACGTTAGTGCTAGTGTTAGCTAAAAACTACTAAACGTTATTTTCAAGCAAATTATGAAATGTTTTCCTTTTTATTGTTTTAGGAATACCAGAGGGTTCTAACTACAAAGTTTTAACTAGAGTATAAAAAACCTGTTCAATAAAATGCAACAACAAGAGTTACATACTTTTGACGAAAAAGTTGATTATTTGGAAAATTACCTTTTAACGTCTGACAACTTTAATGAAGAACAATTAAAGGTTTTGAAACATTTAATTGTTTGTTCACTTATAAAACTTCCAAGAAAAAATGGCAGGTGAGGTCGAATTCAGACAAAGCTATTGTTAGAGAAAGAAAAGTCAATATACGATAATAACAACAGATTTAGAAACGAAACTGGATTAATTTGTGGATGTGCCGAACGCTGGGTTCGGCAATACCAATGATGGTAACACCAGCAGGCGATTTTTCGGTGACCCACAGAAGGCTGAAATTACCGGTATCGATTACAATCTGATATTCAGACTTAAAATAATTCTCGAGGTAATTTCAAGCGGTCATAAAGTTGACTTGAAAAAATTTGCTGATTACTGTTGGGACACAGCAAAACTCTATGTCTCGCACTACGACTGGCATCCGATGAGTCCGACTATGCACAAAATTTAGATGCATGGTGCTACAGTAATGGAAAAGGCGTTATTGCCTATAGGACTACTATCGGAAGAGGCTGCTGACGCCAGAAATAAACATTTCAGGATGTATAGGTATAATTTTGCGAGGAAGTTTTTGAGGGTAAATTGCAATGCAGATGTAATAAATCACTTTCTACTATCCTCTGATTCACTGCTCACAACTCTGAGGCCAAAGCCAAAGAGCAAGATGCATTTCTTTTTAAAAGAAGTGATAGCTATGTTGTCGCCACCTTCTCCAGAATCTCAAGATGATTCCGATTCGGAATCTGAAACAGAAGAGGTCTGAGAAAGTGACAATGAGCCCTGGCATTCTTCCTCTTAAAATCAGATTTATATACACTTTTTTATATAATTAGTTATTCAATAAAACCTACCCCAAATCATGAATACTCCTTTATTTTATCATTATGTCAGCCCATGACGCTCACTGTTGGATTTAAAGGCCTTCCCAATCGTCCTCTGTAAATATTAGTAAGTCCTACCTACTTTACAGCAGAAAAAACCGCACTAATAATTTCGCCCGGCTAGAAATGCAAAATACCCCTATGTGCGGCGCGTAGTAACATCAACACGCGCCAAGGTGCATGCGTCAATACATCGGTCGCAAGCTTCGCGTCAGCAGTTCTGTCGCCGCGTAATATTGTGACTGCTGAGTGCGCTACACAAGCGCCCCGCAGCCCTGCCACCGACCCCGCGACTCCTCCGTGTATCGCCGCGCGACCTAACTCAATAAAGGTTCAGCAGGAAACTGCGAGCACCCCTGTAGCTACGAAGCCCAAGCCGGAAAAGGCGAAAAAACAGGCTGACGTAGCAGATGATGGTTTTGTGACGGTGCAGCGGAGGAAGCGTCGTCAGAAGACCGTCAAGAACTGTTGCGGCACGGCTCCTGTGGAACCTGGTGCAACTCTGCGCGCTGCCGCGCCGAACACACCCGTGTACATCTCTCGCCTGCACTACACCACTAAGGCGGAGGACATCGCGGAGTACGTGCGCCAAAAGTCGAACTACATGCCGAGAGTACAGCTGCTGGAGTCGCGACGCAACGTCAACTTCAAGGCGTTTGTGGTGCGGATCCCGACGTGCTTTCTGCCTGTTGTTATGAAGGAGGACTTTTGGCCGAAAGGTGTGGTATTCCGTCGCTTCCGCGGACAAGTGCCACCAGAACGCACAACATTATCGTGGCCACAAGTGAAGTAATTTTAACATAGTATATAAGAATATTTTTTTATTTACTAACAAAAATTGTATATTGTATGTATGTTGATATGTAAGGTATGTATTTAAATAAAAAAATATGTATGTCAAACCATTGTCTAGTTCCCATAGCACAAGCTCTGCTTAGTTTGGGACTAGATGGTGATGCATGTATAATATAATGTATTGTGTATTTACTTATTTAAATAAATTGATTGAATTGATTGATTGAATGACTATTTTCCAAATTTGTTGACTATATTTACTAGCAATCTCTTTCATCAACTACCTAGTCATTTATACGTTATTCTATGAGCTTGGAACCCAGGGTACGCTTTCTTATTATGTATAACAAGAATATTCACTTCACTACAAAGTAACTGTTGAATAACCTCAACGCAAAGGGATAGCGATATTCCACCATTTGCCCCCAAATATGCTGACTATTGCATACACTGGTGTGTCAGCATATTTGAAGCTATTGACTCCCGTAACGACTGTCAAAGGATGACACGTTTTATGACGCGTGGTGGGTGGTTAACGTACTCGATAATGGAACAAGTCAAAACTTAATACGTGCATAACTTAATGATAAGTCAGTGGTGCACGCCATGGAATCGAACCTCAGACTACCTCGCTGGGAGGCTAATGCGTAGGTACTGGTGCGTAACGTACTGATAGTGTTGTATATATCTGTACACTTGTGAACGCATTAAACTTCAGTAACTGACCACCAAATGTTACATACTTGACCTATGTGCAGTTATAGCCTTCAGGCATAGCGCTTATGTATCTGCCATATATTATGCACACTCATATCTTATGAATACAAAAGCAATCTGCTTGCTACGGTGGCTATACACACTACTGAGTTCGCATGCATGGTCAGCAGATTTCTATGTTTGCGGCGAACCGCAAATGTGTTTCTTATCAATGCGGTGAGCATGAAAATAGGAATATACGGGTGTAATGCGGGATATAAAGTGCTTGCTTGTATGGGCAGAATGTAAGTGCAAGCGTTAGTGCGGGTCATAAAACTTAGCCGTTTATTACTAGGATGTCTTGAAACGCCGATACACAGCAATTACGATGCTTTACATCGCAGCAAAAGTATAGTAGTATCGCAAGAAAAGTCACTTGAAATAGACTTCGGTACGTGAGTAAAAGGTTGGTAATTGGCGTACCTTTCATATAAATTCATTAACTTAATTTTAATAAGGTACCTCAATTACCAACCTATCATATTGCCAGCCCATTATTTTAAGAATCCCAATCTTGAGCTATTTTTGAAACGTTAATCCCAAAGAAGTAGTAGGTAACTTGTTCAGTTTATGTTGTTGTTTGTAAATGACCAACCACCTTAATGAGTCTAGCTACGTTTTAATTCAATGAAGCTCTAGGAATACGAGCCTTTTTAGGGTTCCGTACATAAAAGGTAAAAATCGGAACCCTATTACTAAGCCTCCGCTGTCTGTCTGTCTGTCTGTCAGTCTGTCTGTCTGTCTGTCACCAGGCTGTACCTATCTCATAAACCGTGATAGCAAGAAAGCTGAAATTTTCACAATTTATGTATTTTGGTTGCCGCTATAACAACAAATACTAAAAATAAAAAAATAAAATATTAAGGGGGGTCCGATACAAAAAACGTGTTTTTTTTCGTATTTTTTGCTCAAAATTACAAACTGTAACAGGTAGACGCTTTAAATTTTCACAGTATATGTAGATGTAAATTACCTTTCAAAATAAATAATTAAATAAAAAAAAGTACTTAAATAATAAACGGGGGCTCCCATACAACAAACGTAATTTTTAACCAATTTGTAACTCGATCTTAATAAACAGGTAGAAACTTAAAAAGTATTTAAGTAGGTATACATACAATGAACGTGGTTTTCTTTTGTCGACGATGGTACGGAACCCTTCGTGCGCGAGTCCGACTCGCACTTGCCCAATCTTTTTTCTTTCACCTGTCCCGGTGTTTGTAATGAAATCTTGCATGATAAATTGACCTATTTCCCGTATCCTATTGAGCTGAAATCTTACTTGCGCGTGCATGACGCGTGGCATTGCAACATTATGATGTAATAGAGCTGATGCAAGGTGGCCACAAGAACTCCACCATAAAACGATCAAATCCCATCGAGACAGGACTCGTTTGATTAGTGTTGACGAGTACTTTGACCCTATATGTTACGCGCATATGAAATTGGACTCTGCTGTAGATTTCTCAACAATGGTTTTAAAGTGTATACCGCAAAATAGTCTAAGTCTAATAATCAACCCCACTTGCCAACATCACATTATTTGATAACAGGACATCTATTAAAAGCAAACGATGCAAAGAGAAGAGGAAATTGAATCGATAAAATCGGCCAGTAAAATAAATGACAAACTTGTGATAGGACGCCATAAACTTGCAGGAGATGGACGCCTACATTTTGAAAGTGGGTGGACGATCTATAGGGCGAGAATACATAGCATAATATTACGATTAGATTTCTTAGAAGTATCTATCAAGGACGAATGGAGCAATTATTTAGATCTGCAATCGTGCTACCACTTCCTGAAACGTGGTGGGTTCGATCTTCAAATGGTACAAATGTGTGCGTGTCCTGTTAAGCGCAAATACACAGCGACAAGTCAAGCCAAGCAGTGGCAGTATGATTATAATACTTATTTCCTTCGCCATAAGAACGGTACAAAGGACATAGTGAACATTTTGACGTGTTTTGTATGTATTACTACATTTTGAAGTTTCATTGAAAATGTTTATGTCGGATAAAGTATTTTTTTACTGAAATGAAATGAATCTTTATTTCGTGTTAACGTTTTTACAGTGCTTACGAAACTTTATTGTTTTTTGCCTTACCGTCAGCTTAGAATACCATACCACTGATTGCCAAACTGAGCATCTATTATTACTGTTAACACAGAAAAGCACAATAACAATATGGTCGACCTAGCCACTCAAGATCGACCTGACAACGCAAATATTTGCGACCTGACCACTGAGAAACTTGTGTTTTAATACGTTATTTAAGTTAATTCATCTAAGTTGTCGCCTGCGGCACTACTACTAAATGTACATGAGTCAACAGAAAGTTTTATAGTTCTCGTGCATACCTCGACAGGAGCTGGACTCTACGGAGCAACGAAACAGCATGAAGAATTAACAAACTGGCCATGCATTTTCGAGGCCCCCAGCTACCTACGTTATTTAGACTTCTTAATTAAAAGTAAACGGAATATTTCTAAACAAAGTTCTTGTAAAAAGGTTAGGAACTACAACATAGAACATTTTATATTTGACAATACATGTGTTCGCGACAGACATTAAAAACTATGACAGTGAATAGTGTATTCGAAACCGCGAGTGAAAATCGTATAAAATCAGTGTTATCTAATCGTGCGGTACACCGGGTTCGGTTCCCGGACGCGTCAAAGTGTTAAAATAAAGCTAGAATAGTGTAAATAGTTAAGGCGCTGTTATACCTCAGAAGCTGTGAGACACCTAATTTTTCGTCGCGCATCTAGCCATAACGGTACATATTACAAACTAGCAAAAAATAGAGCTTAAAGTCGAAAGTCTGAACTAAAGACTTTTGAAAGAATTTTTCATGTATGTAAAATAGAATCACGGTAAAAAAATCACAAAATCGAGGCAAAAAATAATCTTTCGTCTCACTGTTTGCAATATTTTGATCGTAAGCTGTCATATTTTATTTGATAATATTGTAGGAAATCTAATGAACTAAAGAATTACCCTATTTATTTTCATATTATACGTGTATATTTTGTAAAATTAAATAAAATCTGCCAAACGTCTGTGATTTTGACGCTCGGTAGATCCCATCAATATCAAACGCTTCAGCAATTTAAACCTTATTAGCATGAGCGGTGTACTGAGTGTCAGTTGCTAGTTTACGCCCCGCCAAGACCTCATCATTCGGCTCGGCATGAGCCCTGAGAGAGATAGGTCATGTCGCTTGCGTCTCCGCTGCACGTAATTTTACGTAAACCTGTTTGTTATTATAATACGCCAAATTGAGTTCGTAATTTCATGTTTTATGTTATAGACTGAATACTTTGAATCAAATAGGCTTTTCATGTAACTATGGGCACATATAATTAGGACCTAAGTTTATACTCTTGTTGCGTTTAATGTGTTATTGTTTCTGTGCTTATAAATATATAGTTGGAAGAATAAAATATGGACAATTAGAGAAATGAAGTTCTACGAAGGATTTGTACAAGAAAGCGTCGTAATAAAATAGAAATTCATCCATGGCCAAGTGATTATGAAATATGTAACATTTTTACACAAATTATTTTCATAAGAGTCTTTTATGACTAACTACATATGTTATAGATTATCGATTATGCATAATATAATTATATAAACTATTCTCACAATACATAGCCACAGTTTTAAATTTTTGAAATAGTAATAACATAAAATCGAATCATTTTATGAACCTACTTGTCAGAGCGCCTGGAGCGCTAAGATGCCGCCACGGCGAACAATAAACAGCGTTAATATGGCGCTCCGCAATCCGCACACAAGTGGTAACGAATCTTGTATTATTGTGTTGTGAACATAAACCTATTTAGGTACATCGGGTAAAACTTTGATTATTCATAAACTATTAGGTATGTCTCAGTACATGCAATATCTTTTTAATTTCTAAAATCAATCATTTATAAGTAAGAAGGTACCTTCTCTGTTTGCTATAACACAAGATATAGTATTTCTTTTAATAATAAAGTACGTAACTAATTATCTTTATTGTAATTACAGTGAAGTTAAAGATAACAGTTCTGCAACGTCTTACACACATTTGACTGCAGTTATTCCTAACACGATCTGTTCAAGAGCTAGCCAAGAAATGCCAAACAATTTTTTTAACAAATTTGACTCAAATTCCGTAGTGATAAGCAAAATTACAAGAGGGATAGCAGTGACTGGTTCGAATTGCGTAAGAATATTTTGACTGATTGAAATTTTGGTATAGTGGTAAAAGAAGAGATAACAGCAGTAAAGCCAACTTAGTAAAAAATATTTTGTACAAATAAAATATTTGCGATGTAAAATCAGTTGCGCATGGAATCTAAAATGAACAACTGGCGTTGCAACAACTAGCGAAACAAGAAAATGAAAAAGATTATCCGTTTATTGGTGCCACGCCAGATGGATTAATAGGTCCAAACACGATTGTGGAAATTTAATGTTCTATAGTTGCCTATAAGAATGGCCTGGAGAATAATATAAGAGCAAATAAAATACAAATATGGAAATATGATAAAAAAGTGAACTGACTAGTCTAAACAAATATTGTAATTGTTATTACCAAATTCAGGGGCAACGCCACGTTACACGCAAACAAAAGTGTTTATTTGCTGTGTGGAGTGACGAAACTATACCACTTAAAATAGAAATTATAGAAAGAGATGATGTTTTCTGGGAGAAGAAAAGCTTGTGGCGTTTTATATGAATTGGCAGTTGCCTGAAATTGTTGATTCTCATCAAGCTCAAGGGATGGCATTGCGAGATCACGGAGAGGAAAATGTTTCATCAGTGCTTGAAATTTCTACAATACCAAGCCGTAAAAGGAAAGTAAATGAAACTGTGCCTCGTGAACAACAGCAAATAATAAGTATTGAAGCATTATCACCTCACACACTGCCTTTAACATTCGATGAGAATAAAGAAAACCTGCCGGGTTGTAGCAGACAGCTAACTTTTGATGAGCTGTAAACTCTGTATTTCGTTAATAAATGATAAATGAATATAAATAAATATCTTTTAATATTTATTTTCTTTGAAACAACATATATTTGAAGCGAAAGAAAAATTTTATATTTTCCATACAAACATGTATGAGGAGAGCTAACGAAAAGCAGTAACTCAAATACTA
Organism: Euclidia mi; assembly: GCA_944739405.2. Lineage (NCBI taxonomy): Eukaryota > Metazoa > Arthropoda > Insecta > Lepidoptera > Erebidae > Euclidia > Euclidia mi. Next base: position 47,896,044 of record OX123187.2, read on the forward strand.
ATTCTATAATTTTCTAAGCGACATAGCAGTATCTCATGAATAAGGTATATCCACATATATTTTTGATGTTTCATCTATTTTGAAAAATAATAATGAGTTGGGTTTCGAAACGAGTCGCCTGAATTTGAGGGTATTGGTAGTGTAGGGGGCTTAAGGGAGTTCGTTTTAATCCCCTAAAAGTAATTTTGGCTGCCGGAGTTGCGTCTAAATATTTTTAAACAATTTCCAAAATTTCATAAATACTTCGGCAATTATGCAAAACGGAACGTAGTTTTTATACTTTAGTACAGTTTTACAAATGTCATTTTTAGGTTTTATGTGAAAAACGTGAAACGAAACGCAAAACTGCCATCTTGGAATGATCATACTGACAGCTAATGTCAAATGTGTGCGTCATTGCTTTCGAGTGCCTAGGGTTAAGTGCGACTGTAATAAGTAACTAAATAGGTTATGTTAGGTTCTCTTTTGACCCTTAATCCGAAAATAGGAGCCCTTCGCAGAGCTCCGTCAACCTTAGTTTATTAAACTAGTGTGATGAATGTGGAAGTTGGCAGTGCCATACACACCGATGTTTGGAGATTTTTTTTTTCAGAGGAAACCAAGTATTTCCGGCAAGTGAAAATGGTGAGAGGGGGTTTCAAGATCTCCACTCCTCCCTCTCCAATCATTCACAAACCCTAAAAACGGCGACGTATTTCGAAACCTTTACCATAATAATTAAACCTATAATAACAATAAACATCCATAAATAAATAAAAGAAATCAACTTTTACTAAACTTCAATTATCTCGTAACTCGCTTTAGTTGAGATACGGCTTTTGCGCTTAGTAGAACAGTATTGTGTTTTTTAGGGTACCGTAGCCAAAAATTGTAAAACCGGAACCCTTATAGATTCGCAATGTCTGTCTGTCTGTCCGCCCGTATGTCACAGCCAATTTATTGCAAAACAGATTTGAAAACTGGCAGGAATGGAATTAGATGTAGGTATTCTATGAACTGCTTCACTATTTTTATACAAAAACAAAACAAAACATAATAATGGCCTCTCCATACATGGAACTGACTTAATTATTTTTATCATCTTACGGCACGTAGGTATTTACCTACTTTCGTCAACTATTAATACCTATAACGTCTAATGTAAACCAGTTTTGCTCATGGCTGTACTGAGAACAAAAATTGCGCTATGCTTTTATTGCACAAACAGATTGATGTATGTAATATAAATTTTAATATCAGTATCTCAATTCAATATGCTAAAACGATTTGCTTGCGATTTTGAAATATTGGAATACGGATGTTGCCAGAATACGGCCGCACGCGACGAGAATGAAGAGGGGCGCCCCGCAGTAGACGGAGCTAAGCTCCCTTCACCTCCCCTGCTTCACCCCCTCATTTATCCAAACAGTCGCTTAGGACAGCGCCTTAAATCGTTTATATAAAGTACTACATAGTACATGAACATTAGTCTAAAACTTGTGCTAACTGTAGGGACCTAGATATCGATCATAAATAGTGTTATCAGTTGTAACAGATAAGAACTAATACTTGATAAAACAGCTGTTTGTCTACATAGTCGTTTTATAGTTTTTATAAGTGTTTTTTAGCTTCGTATAGGCTTGAAAACATGTCTAGATACTTTCTTATTGCTAGTTATTACCTTATATAGTTAAAATAAACATAATAACAAACATTTGCATGTTTATCATAAACTTTGTTTATGTACGATAGTGTTTACTTAACCTTTCGATGACCGAGGACATGAATTCATGTTCTACAAAAAAGTCCCCTTGTTTACCGACGACATGAATTCATGTCCAGATTCCGTCCTTCAATCTATGACGTTTTTTACACTGGCCTAGTACATTTTATCAATTATTTCAAATGGCATTGCATTTTTACGAATCAAAGACAGCTATGAAACCTTCTTCTGATCCAATTTGTTGTCAAATTAAAAAGTAAAAGGACATTTCATTTCAATGCGCGCGAAACTGTGAATTTTAGCAAATGTTTGCTATTGAAAAGGGGGAATTATTATAATGGATACATGCATATTTTTAGTTTTAATTGGAAAACCCATATTATACAGAATATAAAAATACAAAAATAAACAAAAATTTATTTTATTTTTGATTATAATACGCTACAATTGTCGATAGAACCGGTATTCTAAGATCCGTTCAAAATAGAGAGCTATACAAAACTAAATATACACTCAAATGTTATTATTATATTTTTTTAATATTGGCTATATAAGTGGGTTTTAAGAAATTATAACTCGAACTCTTGAAAACATAAACAAAGACCTCTCAGAGCGATAACATTCAATGTCTCGTACCGCGCGCGCGATGATGTCGTACGGCGCGGTCGTATAGCCAAATTGACGTTTTAGAGGGCGCGGTACTTGAAAGGTTAAGAAAATCTGTATTTCTCCTTATGCATCATAGGTTTTCATGTAATGAATTCGAATTGAATAAAGATATTTTCATGGTGTTTGTTTTAATAGATGCCCCAAATAGTTGCACACAACGGCCTACCAAAATTACATATATAAATTTAGTATATAATAGTTTTTCAATAGAAAATATAGTGGGCGGGCCCTTGTGTGACGGCATTTTTTGGGAGTTTTTATAGAATAACTTAGTAACGCTAGTAGTTAGGTTTAGGTATTGTATACTGATAGATAGAACTTTATGAGACCTATCTAACGATGTATAGATCATATATGTATGTATCATAGAACCTAATATAAATAGACAATTGTACTGTATATAAAATAAAAAATAAACTAAGATTCTCTGTGCACGTGTTCGGTGCGATGGTCGTCGTTAAGGTAAAGTTCCGAGGTACCTAAGCAACCATGTATTCGGCCAGTTCGTTGGCGTCCCAACCACCATCTTGTGACCATATGTAACCATCAAGCACCGAACACCTGAACAGCATCGCTCTCAACATAAAGAAGATGTTTTATTTCTGAAGCCCCAATACATCGAAGCCATACAGTCCACACACATAGAAGAACACACATCGTCGTAGGAACACGTCAGCAACACACCACCAGCGCACTGTAGCGGACTAGCAAAGGTTCGATTCCTGGCATCCGTTACATTTATTGGTCCTTCGGGCTTCGAGCCGGATAGAAGAATGCCTACGACGCGTTCAAGAGGTCGTGCTCCCGAGGTCGCCGGGAGAGCGGCCGGCGCCGGGCCTAGTTCCAGTACCCCCGCCCGCGCCGCCGCGGTCGTCCGTCACGACGGGCCACCGCGATCGCCGTCGACAACAGTCGGGAGCGACGCGCCACCGCCGCCCCCCCCCCGGCCCCGCGGGGAGGGACGAACGAAACATCACGCTTCAAGATACAAGGGAGCGAGCAGAGGTGCAGTCGAAAAATGAAGACGGCAAGGAAAGGACGTTACAACCATCCGATAGATCGAGCGTTTGTACAGCGCAACATAGTATAATCTAAAATAGAGATAGAAAGAAGCCAACGAGGGAACGCGACCAACGCTCAGCAGCTACGGGACGCTCCAATAGAAATGTGTTGTTGGCCCGCGAAGAAGTTTTGAAGATAAAACTACAGTTAGCACTACAGAAGGCTGAAGAGGAGGCGGACTCCGATGACTACGACGAAGATGGACAGTCGAAACAAGATTACGTACGTTCGTGGTTGGAAGAGGCTCCGGAACCCCAGCCCGGCCCTGAAGATATAGATATAGTGGTATCGGCGCCCGCTTAGAAGAGGGGCGTCGACGGGGCACAGAAGATAGATAAAGAAGATGGACCGCCCTCACAGAAGATGGACGTTCATCAACAGGGAGGTGATTCGCTGAAGCCGTTCATCACGGATCTCACCTCCGCGATCGCCGCGCTCGCCGACAGGAAGCCACCGGACACATCGATAGTTGCACCACACCCGGCGGTTACGAAAGTCATCATGACGTTACCGACGTTCGGCGGCGCGCACACCGAGTGGCTGTCGTTCAAGGCGATATACGACACAACCAAGAATTTCTTCAACGACGTGGAGAATACAGCGAGACTGAGAAGAAGTCTCAAGGGAAGAGCGTTAGTAACAGTTAGCTCTGAACTGATTGGGCATGCGCGACCGGATGAAATCATGAAGGAGTTGGAGCTGCAGTTCGGACGACCAGACTCGATCGCACAGTCAGAGACGGACAAGCTGAGGATCCTGCCACGCTGTAGCGAAGCACCTAAGGACATATGCGCGTTCGCGAGCAAGATTAGAAGCAGCGTCGTCACACTTCGTGCGTTGAAAAAGGAACACTACCTCATCAATGCAGAGCTAGTGCGTATGTTGACCGAGAAGCTACCGAACTCGCTACGTGTGCAGTGGTACAAGACGTACACCGAGAAGTGGTTGAGAACAACACCGATGGGCCGCCAAGCAGACGTACCGTGCAGAGGACATACACGGCGACGGCGACGGCGACGGAGAAGCGAACCCATACGGACACGTCTAACGCGAAGTGCAGGATATGTGAACGCGAAGGACACTACTCGTCGGCCTGCAGCACGTTTCGTAACGCCAACGCAGAGAAGAGATGGCAGCTAGCTAAGCAGCATGGATTGTGTTTTCGCTGCTTACGCATACGCCGAATAGAACACTCGTGCAAGCCCAAGAAGTGCGGTGTAGAGGGATGCCGCGCTACACACAACCAGTTGCTTCACTACGATAGAGGAGCCCATAGGACCGAAGACGTGAACATAGAAAAGCAAGAAACGGTCGCCAGTTCGTGCATACGTGCAAAGGCTCAAGCATACTTTAAGATAGTGCCCGTGCAGATAGTCGGACCGGCGGGAGAGGCGTCTACGTTCGCCCTACTCGACGACGGAAGCACCGTATCGCTCATAGACGAAGACATAGCCAAGGAAGTCGGCGCGGAAGGGAACCTGGACCCGTTTACGATCTGTGCCATAGGCGATACGTCGATCGACATGCCAACGTCGCAACGCGTAGACATACACATACGAGGAGCCGGCGCCGACAGCAAACAAGTGCCTTTGTGTGCGCGCACCGTAGCCAGCCTACACCTGTCGCCGCAGAAGATCGCCGAAGCGGACCTGATAGACTGCAAACACCTCGAAGGCATCAAGAGGAAGCTGGTGTATGACATAGGCGTGTCGAAGGTGCTAATAGGTCAAGACAACTGGCACCTGCTCATAGCGAACGCAGTACGAAGAGGACCCAACGATCAACCGGTGGCGTCGCTTACGTCGCTGGGATGGGTGCTGCACGGCGCGCGCTCACGCACCTTGGGAAACACCGTACACTTCGTCAACGGTCTCTCCGCTACAGATGAAAACATAGAAGCGCAACTGAAAGAATATTTTGCTCTGGAATCGCTCATAGTGAACCCACGTCGACCGAACTCGGACCCCGAGAAGCGGGCTACAGATATATTAGAAAAACATACGAAACAGTTAGAAGATAGAAAAATAGAGACGGCCCTTCTACGGAAAGAAGAACACGTCACATTCGATAAACATATAGAGACGGCCCTTCCACAGAGGAAAGCACACGTCATACCGAATAGCTATGGAAACGCAACGAAGAGGCTCGCGCATATCGAGAAGAAACATAAAAGAAGAAGAGATAGAAATATAGAAACGAAGAACTCACGTATAGAAACGGAAATAGAAAATCAGGCACAGGCGAACTCTCTTATAGTTTTGAATAGAGGACAGGTGCACTCTCCTACAGATTTGAAGCCCGCCGTTAAGCCTACCGTCGTTAAGACAATAGGGGAGAAGTGCATTGCATCCTATAGAGAGAGTCGTCGAGCACAGAAGACTATAGAAGCCGTACCAGACCCGTGTAGATTTTCCGAACGGAAAAGGCTCTTACGAGCAAAATCGAGAGTTCCACACTTTATAGATTTGTGTAAGGAAACCGCAGAGAAGGTTCTACACAACAGAATGCAGAAGGATCCAGATTCGCGTCACGTGACGAAGACGAAGCACAACACCAAGTCGGGCAGAGCGGCACCTCGTCCAGCCGCCGACTCCCGAAACTTCGTGCTTCTCCCCATAGAACAGAACTGCGACGCCGAGGACCTTCTTGTGAAGGCGGGACAAGAAAACTCCTTTCGGCGCCGACCTTCGGGAGCTGCGGCGCGGAGGAGGTGTCGCCAGAGACAGCCGCCTGTATTCGTTACCCGTGGAGATGAACAACGGAATGATCACTCTACGCAGTCGTATAATAGCTACAGAAGAAATCTCCGAACAGACAAAGAGACCGCCAATCTTAGACGGTGATCATCGTATTACACATCTATACATAGATTGGACACATAGAAAATTACATCACAGCGGTACAGAGTTGGTAATCAATGAAATACGCCAACACTATTGGATTCTTCGTCTGCGGCCGACTACAAAGAAAATAGTACATAGATGTCTACCATGCCGCATTAGAAAAACGCAGTCACCTGAGCCAGCCACCGGCGACCATCCGAAGACGCGCCGTGCTCAACATCAGAGGCTCTTCACCTACACGGGCCTTGATTATTTCGGGCCGCTCTCCGTAACTGTCGGTAGACAGCGTCACAAACGTTATGTGGCACTGTTTACATGTCTCACTTCCAGGGCAGTACATCTGGAGGTCGCCGCCAGCCTGAGCGCCGACTCCGCAATCTTGGCGCTGCGCAGGTTCGCAGCGCGCCGAGGTTGCCCCGCAGAGATCTCCTCGGACAACGGCACCAACATGCACGGTGCCGACCGAGAGATGCGAGACGCCGTCGCCGAAGAAGCGAGTCGCCGTGGCATCATATGGCGTTTCATCACCCCCTCAGCGCCATTCATGGGGGGCGCATGGGAGCGCCTCGTCAGGTGCGTGAAGACCGCCCCCTATACGGTCCTTCACGAGCGCCATCCGCACGAAGAAGTCCTAGCTACACTACTGTGTGAGGTCGAGTACACAGTAAACAGTCGACCCCTCACACACGTCTCCGTCAACGCAGCAGACAGCGAGGCCATCACCGAACCACATCCTGTTCGGTGGTTCTGCTCGCCTCCCTCCACTGGGCGAGTTCAGCGAGGCTGACCTCAACAGCAGCAAACACTGGCGGCGCGCCCAAATCCTCGCCGACATGTTCTGGTGCCGTTGGGTGCGCGAGTACCTACCCGAGCTGCAACACCGGCGGGAGCCCCATGGGTCTGGGCTCAACCTCGAGGTGGGCGACCCCGTCCTGATCGCCGACGGCCAACGCCCGCGCAATACCTGGCCGCGTGGTCGAGAAAAAAGTGTGGTCAAAAATATACACACTAGATAGATTAGTTAAGTTAGTTAAGACCGGACACAATCTTAAAAGCTTTTTTTAAGAAATGAGAACCGAATAGGTGCACAAATCTGTTAGACATAGACACAAGTAAATCTGTTAGACATATACACACAAGATAAGCTCTATGTCTCAAAACAAAATGGCTGAGCCTTTTCTTGTAACCTACTAATTGAAAGATTTAATCCTGCTCCCACATAATGTAAAACGAAAGCTCTAACTTATTTCAGTATTACTTTACAAACCCTAACTGCGGATCAAAGATATTATAAAAGAATATGTTCTATCGAACATAAATCCAACATTAAAAAGTTTCTAGTCCCAACACGGTCAAGCCATGTATAAACAATGTGTACTATAATTCAGAGCACGCTCTTCTCCTACACTGTATTAAAAAGCGCTTAGCTGTAGATCCCCGTACGTAGTGCACGGTTCACCGACGATGCGACGCAACCTAGTTCCTGCAGCCCGACGTTTATAACATAACTCCTTACATAAACCATACTCACATCCCCGGGACCCTACATAAGTAAGGCTTTCGTTCTCACCTATACGAGGTTTTCATGCAACAAAATGTCAGCCAATGTCCGCTTTAGTTTCATGAATATCGACCAATATTTATAGCGCCTTTCAACCTTTATGAGTTGGAACGTGACAGAGTTTAAATCTTAAATTGAGTTTCGACGGCCTAAAAACGTAGGGAATATGTGGAGGTTAGTGGTAGTGGGACAAATCCAAGTTGATCCATACATCGTATATAGATGAGCAATGAATATTCATTGGGGCAAAGAATAGTGGCGGATCGGCCGGCGGTGCGCGGTGGTGCGGCCGGCGACAAATGGCGTCGGGATACGACAACAATGTTTCAAGTGCAAATAATGGAGCGGTTATCTGAGTTGGGGTCACTGGGCACTGGGATTCACTAATACGTGCGATTCACGTTATGCATTTTACCACTCTCATGTCCTGATTTATGGTCTAGTCTGATAAAATGGTGGAATGGTATGACATAATGTCGGATTTAAAAATGACGAAATTTGGCGCGTTCGCAATAAGCATTCTGCAATCAAACTACAAAATCAAATTACAAAATTTAAGCTTAATGCATAAATGGGCCGGCTCGACCGGGGAAGTACTACCCTCTCACAGAAAATCGACGTAAAGTAACAGTACTTAATCTGTTGCGTTTCGTTACGTGAGTGAGAGTGCCGGAGGCCCTATCCCCTATTCCTTCTCCCTCATCCCTCTCCTCATCCTATCGCTTTTCCCAAACCCAATGGGCGGCAACGCACTTGTGACTCATGTGGTGTTGGTTGTGTCCATGGTCGGCGGTAATTGCTTACCATCAGGCGATTCGTCTGCTCGTTTACCGCCTATTATTACAAAAAAAAAGAAAACTTCCCAAAACGGACTCGTGTTCTGAACATGTTCCTATTAGTGATACATGATATAACGAATATGTATGATCTACGAGATGAATAGCTCGAGTACCTTAAGCTTTCAAATTTTCTCATCTCAGTTAAAAAGCCTTTTCCAAGAAATACACACATCAACAAAGTCTAGGGATATTTTATATTTCATCAAATATCTAAAAATCTATGAAGAATTTTCTGATACAGTAAATAGAAGAATCATAGATTATTTTAAGGTCTTTAATAAAAATAAAAAACATTTCGTGTTTTTTTTTGTTTTAAATAAAAAAGATTAATTTTTTTAATCATCATGGAAAATTAGTATGATAACAACAAACATTTCTTCTTAAAAAACTATTAATTTTAATAAAAATGGAAAAAATCTTGTAAAATCTAATCATTAATAATCAGTGTTGCCACCTCTTACATTGATTACACATCGACATCGATTGTTAATACTTAAAATTAAATTGTCAATGTCTTGCTGCGGTATGAGGTCCCATGTCCTTTGCAAGTGTTCGTAAAGTTGTTGTTCAGTCGTCAAATTTGGTGAAAAATCTCTCAAAGCTTTTCGTTGTAACATGTCCCAGGCATGCTCGATAGGATTTAAGTCGGGCGACTGTGCAGGCCAATCCAAAACTTGAATATCGTGCTCTCGGAGAGCGGTCGATACCAGCCGCGCCGTATGGCAAGGAGCATTATCGTGCATGAGTAGAAATTCATGGCCTATTTGAGTTCTGTGTGGGACAATAACGGGCTCTACTACCTCCTCGTGGTATTTTTGTGCAGTCATGCTGCCTTGGATCCAAACGAGTTGGGTTCGTCCGCCAAGACGAATTCCTGCCCACACCATGATTGTCCCGCCTTGGTATGGGTGGACCTCCTGAGGGTGCCGTAGACGGCTAACTCTCCCTGGAGCTCTCCAAACGCGTGTTCTTCGTGAATCCGGGTGAAACCCAAACCGGGACTCATCGGTGAACAGCACCAAAGACCATTGTTCGTCACTCCATGGTAAATGCTCCCGAGCCCACGAAAGCCGCCGACCGCGATTGCCACGTCGCAATGCTGGAACACGCAATGGTCTTCGAGCATGAAGATCAACTTCATGTAACCTTCTTCGCACGGTTTGGTCGCTTACCAGCAGCTGGTGGTCCTCCTGGAGCCTTTGCACTAGTTGCAGCGCTGTGATATTGGGTTGTCTTCTGGCGGTCATTTGGAGAAATCGATCCTGTCTCTGCGTAGTAACACGATATCTACCTGTGTGCTGTTCGGCCACATCTCCAGTACTGCGATAACGTGACCACAACCTTGATATCACATTTTGACTGGTATGTAGGGCCTCAGCAACGACGCGTTGAATTGCACCATTTTCTAACATGCCCACGGCTCGTAACATTTCATCTCGACTCAAATGACGACGTGACATGACTTTTAAAGTTCGTACGTCACGTTAAATTAAAAAAGAAAAACAATTAAAAACCCTTTTCATTAATAATTATAATAAAACAGTTTTAACTTTCTTTAATGTAACGAATTACTAGCAAATTTGCCGCCATATTTTGTTTATTATTTTGTTTTTTTTCTTTCCATGTTCAAATTTTGAAAATAGAATAAAAGAGGTTTTAATCTGTATATAAACTTTTTGTGGAAACTAACAAGGTTCTAAACTATAAACTCGTAAATAATTTAGGATTAAGATATCCCTAGACTTTGTTGATGTGTGTAAGTTAGCATTAGCCGTAGCTTTATAAATAATGCTTTATTAGACTATATTACTGATTTTAATGATCACATAATGGACTCTACCCTGTAAAATAAAAGCTGTAATATAGCCGTTAAATCTATTATATCACATATAACTACATAATATAACAGAAGTCGGCTAAAAATATCTGCTCGACAAAGATGCATCAATATTTACTTGCAGTCTATCGGGAGGTCCATTGGTTCGCGAGTCCGCCGACCGTGTCATGAAACAGAGCTTACTAAACTGGAATAAAATCTTTAACTATTGGTAACGCGGTTAATAACATCTTGCAAAACCTATTTCGTTGCATCCAAACATGGGTTTACATGTAGGCAAAAAGCAAAACCAGGATATCCCATAAATCCAGAAAACCAAACTTCTCAAAGTAGCAACACTGCGACTAACAAAGTATCCAGGCACTATCTAGGCTGTATGTAAAAATATGCACTACACGCTAACACTAATGTAAGTGCTACACGTATGAATTTTACATACGTGTATGGCTCTGAGACGCCGGGACGTGTACAATGCACTTGAAAACTCGTGCGCGCGACGATATCGCTTTGCAGACAGATAAAAGGGGATAAAGGAATATTGGCGTCATCAGTTTCAAGATGGTGTTACTACATGGAAATGGAGATTATGTTTAGTGAATTACAACAGGGGATTCCATGAATGGCACTGTGGTATTAAAGATTTCGACAGGTGCAAAACAGAGATGCCATTAAACATGCTTTGCTATGATAATTTCGTGTGATTCATCCTCAAGGGGGTGGCAATTTAGAATAAAATTCATCATGTTCATCAAATTTATCGAAATTTGTCAGAATTGGCGAGAACAAGCCTTTGGGCAGTTTGTGGTAGTGCCCGAATATCAAGTTCGTCACACAGTAAGGCACTTAGGGGTTACGAATTCTAACGGCTATAGCTTGTTATTGGCGACTTCGTACGCTTGACCGACAGAAACAGTTTTCTTTAAATATGGATTAACTTGCACTTTTCTGCAGTAATATTTTCCATAAGGAGTTTGAAAATTAATCAACTTATTACATTACGACTTAATAATAATAGTAAAGATATCAACAACACAACAACTGCATACTCTTCTAAGTTCTAACATTATAATAATACTATTGCCAGAGACGTAACAAACATTGAACTAACTTAGGCACATAAAAGACATCCAGACCGAGCACACATACTTCTGTTTCACAAATGTACGTCCCAAGTGCAAGTACTATACTTGTCGCAACAGCAAATGCATAGTGACCACTAAGGCAAGTGCATCGTGCCTACTTACATAAAAGTCAAAACATGTAAGAATAGTGTTTTTCTAATGAATACGTGTATATGTTACTGCAAAGTTGCTGGTGTAACAAACATCCACACATACGTCCATCAATCCTCATAAAATTAAACATTCGCTTTTATAACAAAATCTAGTAAAGTTTGGGCAATCGTATTGCCTATTCGTATCATATCCTATTTCTTGACAGCCATTTTAACATATTATAGTCCGATGGTGTTTTTGAGTTTTATTTTAAAACTTTGACTAAAGATTGCTTTTATACCTTTCATAGTAACACGAAAGTATTCTCATGATCCAACATTGTTTGCCAAGATATAATTATATAACGTCTACATTTTTTTGAGTATTTTGTGAGTCATGTTGTATCAGTGGCAATTATTTAGACAAAAGGTAATTAACATTCCTTTCTTTTCTTGCTTTCTTAACCAGACAGCCTTGACGTACATTTAGTAATCTAAAAACAAAAAGGGCAAAGATAATGGACTTAAGATAGTCTTTTTGTTTTCACCTTCAAATGGGAACGGACAAGTGCGAGAGTAAAAGAAATGAATAAGATAATATCAAGAGAAAAGGTCATTCTATACTTTTTTCTTATACTGAATATATTACTGTTAGGTAGAAGTAACAAAATCGGGACCAAGAATGCGAAATATATCTTGACCATACATTTTGCGGAAGCCTTGATATAGTTCTATCTTAAATGAATTTAATCTTTGAGGCTTTGCTCTTGTCTAAATATTTCTAAAGAAAGATGACAACATAATACACCTTATTATATATCAGGTTATTTCAAAATTCATTGCACTTTTAAGCGTGGGGTCTCCGCTATACACGAAATGGAATGCACACAACGTGGCGTGCGCACAAACAACTTCTTTATAAAATATACCGGAGAGATAGGAGAACGTCCCGAATAATTCGTCCCACTAAGGCTGTGATTACACTAATATTTACAAAGCGTGTGAAGGACGGCAAGACTTGTCCGGCGCTAAGACAGTGACGCATGTGTCACGCCACGCGTTTGCGTCGCGTACGCGTAGCGTTGAGCTGTGCGACAACTTGGCGCACCAAAACAAAGAACTTCGGCAGCATTCCAGAAGCGCGAAATGCGTACCACCCTAGTGCACGCGCCATTAAGGACGCTAAAACGTCTGAAAATGGAGCAAGTCATTCTTAGCTGTCAGTTTTTGCAGAGTAAAGAAGATTAAGTAGAATGGGGTACATCTGTGAATGTGTTACCGCCGCACTTAACTATGCGCTCAATTAAATTGCGCGCGCAAGAAACTGACAAGAATCAAAATAGGCACTTAAGTCTATTAAATTAAAACTTGTGTAGACAATCGTAGTAGATGATCTGTAGAGCAGCTACCTTCATGGATCCTATCCAGCTTGAATGATAGTCGATGAGATTTTTTTTAGTATTACCAGGAGCTATATGAAGGAATATTCGAAACCGCAATTTGTAGATCACACCAAGTGTTTTCTCGTGTGAGGATCGAAGCCAGAACACCTGGCGTAGCCTTAAGCGGCGATGCAGCCGCTTTAACCACTACGCAACCGTGAAATGTATGTTTTATATGTTTGTACCGAGCACACAATAGGCACTCTGCGAAGCCGTATACACGCTTTACAAGGAACCAAAGGATCGTTCACGCTCGACATACGCCAGTGGGATCAAAGCCTAATCGGCCCACTAAACTACAAATTGAAAGTACGGTCAAGTCGTTTACTTGTAGAGTTACGAGTTACTGCGTACATGTATCCCACACTTAATACATTATTGATTGTACATAAGCTGCGTCATAAATGTAGGGATACACTGCGCCTAACATTAAGAGCCTTTAATAAATTTCTATGGGCTGGAAACAGTCGATAAGAAAACGATTATGCAAGTCTACGTTATCAAGAAACATGAAAAAAACATGCAGAATGTAACAGGAAGACGTGGTCATGGCATCGGGTATAAGTGCCACATAGGCGTACATACTACGAAGTAGTGATGATGCCAATCGCACACACACAGTTAATCTATCTGTGGAAGGTTATTTTCTGTCTACTGGCTATTTTCTGAGTTTTTCTATTGGGCTATTTCCTTTTCTGTTTAATAAATAGTAAATATTTCATATCAAATATAAGAAGGAGATATATTTTTTAACATACCTATATGAAGTATCTTTAATCCGTTAAACAAATGGATGAACATGGCCACGGATCTCCTACTATCATAAAGATGTCGTATTGATTGTTATGTATGTAGGCGGGTTGCTTGATTTTTGGCCGGTATCAACACTTCACAGTTTGTTATACGTTCACACCAAATCAAATTAACAAAACCGAATATAATTATTTTGGATTACTGAACACGAAACGTGTGACAGTTTCTAGGTACTTGCTGTCCGCCCGGAGTTTCCAAGAGAAGTGATCGTTGTGTTGCCCCGTTCAACGTCAACCGTCACCCCACTCTTCAACTATAGCGAACGTCACACTAGACTCTGTAGAAGCGCGCCATCTTCACACTTCCGTTTCGTAGTCAGTTGAAGTCCCGTACTGATGACCATTCCGATATGTATATAATGTTTTTTTAAGCAACCACACCTGCACAACACACTTTGTACGTCATTTATAATGTACCCACATGTGCGCTTAGTGCACTTCGTATGCATTGAATATGAAGACGTTCTACATCCGCGTCAGGAGTGCTAACATTAGTTCAGTTAACATCTCAGTACGATATAGTTACACGGTATGACGATTATGAATATTAATTGCTATACGTAGGATCAGAACAAGAGAATAAGGCAACTGTTTATTATATATAAGTTGTTAAACTTGTAAATAAGTTAGAGTTATAATTGGCATGGTTTACTTATAACATTAAAAAATCCAATATTATTGCTGTATCGTAGAGTGCACTAAATCATCATCCTTCTAACGTTATCCCAGTTGCAACTTGGGATCCGCTTACAAGTCTAAACGGATTTGACTGAATATAAGCCTATCCACAGTGCGACTGCCTATCTAGCAACTCAAAGGGAAAAAGGTCGCAGTGGCGCGTGCCGTGGATTCGAACCTGATGGCGATAGCCTAGCGGAGTAACCAACAGATTACTCCGCTAGGCTATCGCTGTCTCAAATCTCTCTAACAATACAAGATACTCTTAAGTACTTAATCACACTTTGGAATCAAGACAAAAAACACAAGAAGGTCCCAACCGTGACCTGTACTCGCAATTCTATTAACTAGTCAATCGACAACCTAAGTATCTCAAAGTTACATCATTAAAGCTTTTAATCCTTCGCTTATCGGTATCATTCATTGGCGTGGAACTAAAACTTCAAGTGGTTTCAGAACTAGGTCTCAACTTTCGCACTGAAAATGTTCCTAGTTTTAGGGCCCGCAGTGAACCGAGCTAAATAGGTACCATTAGATAATAAATAGACCTGTGATAAGCATATATCGGGGTGGATGTTAGACATTAACCAAATGGACAGGCGGCGGGTAGGGGCGCCACTGAAGTATGTGATCATATTTTACAGATAAATTACGTGAAATATTGCTCGATTATTGAGGGCTTTTGAGCCCTGGATATTTTAATTGTCTCATTGATTTTACTAGTATTTACAAGCGATTGTGAAAGACAGGTATTTCGAGTGTAATGAGATTAACAATGAGGGGGGCGAATGGGCTTACATCGAAATATTGTAAACAATAAAAATGATGGTGATTTCCACAGAAATAAATAGTAATAGAACGGTGACATGGGCGTGGTGCGCGTGTCAAACTATTGCACTATAGTGCATGTGTTTACACATGTTGTACAACATTATTCTGCCTGACAATCAGCAATGGTCAGTTTTTATATAAACAATAGCATAATTTCATTTTCTACGGCTACATCATACACACACATCGATAATAATTCCTTAGTGTCCCCTCACTATCTATACGTCACTGTGGGCGGGGCTTGCTGAAATGTGGCACGCGCGAAATGTACGCGATGACGTGACATTCACCATTCTATTACTATTTATTTCTGTGGTGATTTCACTTCTGGACAATGGCCTCTTATAGCTCGACACCAATAGGGAACTTTGAACTTTCATACGGCGCTGGCGTGAAGGGTTGGTATAGAGTTCGATATCGAGGTTACCGTCTCTCCCCAAATATACTATTGGCTTCATATATTTTCCATAGTCGTCTCGTACGGCACGCACGGAACGAAATGGGGTAGTGATTCTATGTATTCTTAGTCTACTTTGAGAATCATCATCATCGCCCTAACGTTATCCCGGTTGCATCCAAGACTGGCACGCCTTGGAGCCCGAGGTCCGCTTACTGGTCTAACCAGATATGACAGAATATCAACTTTTCCACAGAGCGACTGCCGTCTGACCTCCGCAACCCAAAAGGATAGCGAAATTCCATGAACTGATACTGGTCTAAACGACAATGTTTATTTGAGGGTACTGACTCCCCGTAACGACTGTTAAAGATGTTCATGACAGCCGGGACCGACGATTTAACGTGCTCTCCGAGGCACGGGGCAAGCGATAATTAACAATTTACATACATACATAGACTCACGCCTGTTTCCCCGAAGGGGTAGGCAGAGGCATATTAAACGCCCACCTTTCGCCAGTCAGTGTTTTGATCCCACGTAATAGGTGGCGAGCCTATTGCCGCTTATCGGGATATTTTGTTTGCCAGAGCCTCGTCCGTTGATCGGCAGGTGCACCACTTGCAGGTGAGGTTGGCTTGGGACCCTAAGATCTTGGTGGGAACCCTATGCACAATTTAATACACACTTAACTTAGAAAAGTCGGATTCGAACCCGATACCCTCTGCATGGCAGTCCGTTGGTATCTCCACTAGGCTATCGCTCTTAATCCACTCTGAGAATACATCGACCTAATACCAGATTTTTTTACAGATAGTAACAGAGCGAATGCGTAGTAATGTTAATTATCGCTCGCTTAATAATGTGCCCGGTAGATGGCAATAGGCTCGCCCCCTATTACATTGGGACCGAAACATATCTGGCGAAGTGTGGGTGTGTAATACACCTCTGCCTACCCCTTCGGGGATAAAAGGCGTGAAGATATGTTATGTTAACAGAACGATTTCTTTTACTACGGCACATATTATTCTCGTATTTCATGGCATTGTTCCATAATAAGATCATATCCTACTCTCTTACCTAATTTAATATAACCAAAACTTCCTTTTGGAATTTAGACACATAGTACGAGTAGACATCGTCCCGCATACATAAACGAAGTTGAATTGCAAGTTTCTTGAAAATACCTTTCAGCATATTTGCGTTTATATCTTTACTTCTTGTATTAGCATGTCTATAAAACGTTTGTCTAACGCACAGAGACAGTAGAAAGCTAGTAGTTAACAATAAAAACATAGTACCAGTACTTAACTGAGACGAGACACCTGTAAGACTAATGACACAAACAAGTATGCTAAAGTGATGCATATGGAATATAAAGCTTCCAAAAGAGTATTTTGCTTGTTTATGGTGAATGTCTTGTGTGAAACTGACCTTAAATATCATATCGTACTCAATCTGTTTTTATAATAATCTGCGGTAGGTAGGTCCAATCAAGTTCTTCAATATCGATATGCTTTCATATTTGTGAGGTTATTTAGAAAAATAGAGATACGCGTGAGTACTTATTTACTATATAGGTTTCATATTGGAAAGCTAGAAGAGAATTACAGTCTGACTGATAGCTAATAACTTTAGGTAAACGTAGCTTATGGACGATTTTCTTTCTTATTAATATTTGTTATTGCCGATAAAGTTATAATCAGCCTAAAAATAGACACAAAGTTCTTGGTATAACTAATAGGCAACTGATCCCCTAAATAATGCAGTTTCGGCCTAAAAGATTTAATAACTGTATAGCGTACGTAGCGTTTCGTACCCTAATATAAGTAATATATTTTTTCTTTCAAACTTTTTGCACATGACAAAAAAGATATATAAAACCGAACTAAAAATCTGTACCTGAGAAGCATATAACTGTAAGAGCCAAAAACCAAACTTTACAGGAGAAGGATTTTTCTCAAAAATAACTGACAATCTTGACTTTAAGAAGCTTGTGAAATTAAATTTGGCAAAATTTCGCAGAACATGTTTAATTAGATAATAACTACACTAATAAAATTTAATTAGGTAAAAATATTGAGATCAATTTGACAGTATAATTGGTACTATTTTAAGGAAATATAAAAAACTGTATCACATACAGTGTTATGCTTTTAAACAATTTTACTTTTATATTAACAGTCGGCAACATACCTTAAAATTCGAATTAAAATAAACTGAAAAAAAAAGTACCTAGGTACCTAATTATAAAAAATGTTCAAAGCTATAAAATCAGTGTTGATTTTTGAATTCTTCGAAAACATCAACAGTATTGCCGTGAGGAAGGTAAATCATTTTTAGGTCTGGATCGGCAATTATTGTGTTAAGGTCCTTAAGTCTTTTTACTTATTTAGGAATGCTAATGGGGCGCATACTCTGGTTTCCTTGGAGTAAAGGATTTGGCAACAAAAGAGCTTGTCTTGTGTTTTTCTTAAGATTCATCTCTGAAAACTCTTCATCATAAAAATAAATTTTATGAAATAAAATCCCACTACTGTCTTTTCTGACTTGTAGCCACACGCAGCGTGAAATCAAAAACGGTTCGACTTTTGAATTTTTACGCCTCGGGCTGAAATTATTTGCCAATGATTTGATATCCTTGATATTCAAAAGATCCATGTTGTGAACTATCAGAGGATTCTTTGTTTTACAAATTTTAACGAACTATTTCAAATCACGTGGAACTATAATATCAAAACGAGATAGTTCATTTTTATTTCTTTCTATTACTGAATGGACAACGTCACCTTAGGAGTGTGTGTGGCCACGAAGTAGAAATTTGTGGTTGATTTTACAATCAACCTAGCTATTTTAATTGTTATTTTTGGCTACTACAAAACACGGGACAAGTCCCGTGTTTTGTAGTCCCGTGTTTGTAGTGTCCCGTGTCTATTACATTGCGGTTTTGCCCCGAACAATTGTCAGACCAAATTGTAATTTCTTCCGTTTTTTCTTCCTTGTAGTTAAGAACCCATTCAATGATGCATGATCCTACTTCATTGGCTCCTCTACCTCCTTGTGTTTCATCCCACATCATACAGTAAGACTTGTTATCCGTATCATTATGTAAAATTTCGTTGAGCGGCGTTGAAGCCGCCGCATGAACTTATTTTGAAGTGTTTGTAGCCTATGGTTCCTGTGTGGCCTAGTGTGTGCGAATACTACACTAGCGTATGTCATTATAGGCCTAATACACGGGCGGAGGCCCGTGCACTTCAACTCATTTAACACCATCGAACTGCACTGACTTCTACTCTCTGCACCTGCGTCCATTGCAGAGTTTGGCGAATGGCCTTAGGGGAGAGCGCAAGTCGTGTAGATCCCTAAGGCAAGGCTGGTGGACTATCCTTCCCGAGGTTGCCGCCCGCTTTTGGTCTGGTTCCCTATGAAACAGACGCAACAGAAACCTCCAGCCGCCCTCACCCACACACACGTACATGCACACATACACATACATTCACCACACTGCTTCAATCACTCACACGGACGCGCACACATACACACACCACACCTACACACACACACACACACATACACACACACACACACACACACACACGCCCACGCACACACTCATACGAAGCAAACAATATGGAAGTGAAACAAAAGAAGCAACTACCCCAGGAGGGTACCAGCGTCCGCGACGCTGGAGAATCCCTCCCTGCACCCTCGGGTCCAGGCTGCCCCACGTATTCTGGGGGGGGCAATGTTTCACGAGAAAGTTTAGACCTGCACGACCTGGCAAGCGCCATGCCTCGTGCAGAACATATTACCAACACCTCCTGGACGGTGGTACCGCGTCGAGCAGACGAACGCCGCGAGGCGAACGTTGGCTCCGCGTCAACCGGAACCGGTAGAGGCAAACACCGCGGAAAGCGCTCCCGTCATCATCGACGCCAGCGCGAGTACGCAGCGCACGCGAGAGGTAGCGAACCGACAACGTCGGCGAACGCACCCCCCGCGGGAGGTAGCGAACCGACAATATCGGCGAACGCACCCCCCGCGGGAGGTAGCGAACCGACAACATCGGCGAACGCACCCCCCGCGAAACGACAAACAGCTGGTGCAACGCACCAACGCGAACACCCGGCCCCAGCCAGCGCGATTAGGAAACCGCCCAGGATGATGCAATCGGCCGGACGCGGCGCGAGTGGTGGACGCAGCAGCTCAGGCATGCAAGCGGAAGCCACGCGGACGGCGAAGAGTGAGTCTTCGGGCTCGCTCCCGCCGGCTGCACGCGCCGCTCCGGCCGGTGCAGCACCGGGCAACCCCCGTCGCGACCCTCCGACGGCAGTCGGAGATGCGGAGCCGGCAGCCCCATGGGGCATCACCGGGCCACGCCGCAAACGCGGCCCTAGAAAACGCGGACCTCGGCACGCACCAACCAACCTGGCGCTCTCGGGACGGCCCACTTCGGCGACACCGTCGAAGAGGAACCGTCACGACGACACACCACCAAGCGCCACGTCGAAGCGTGCAAGAGTGGACGCAACACCCAAGAGGGCAACGATTAGCTACGCCGATGCGACTAACTCGCATCTGATGGTGGCCGTCGTTGCCACTCCACCTACAGACCTGACGGTGGAACAAGCACGGCAGCTCGAACGCTCCATAGAGGAGCGGATTCTAGAAGCAGCCTTCGCACCTCGGTCAAACAACGAGCCTGCACTCGCGCCATCCTTTAGAGGCAAACCCCTCGCAGCAGGAGGTGTCCTAAAGTTATGGTGCGAGGATGAAAAATCACTGGCGTGGCTCAAACAGACGGTAGCGGGACTACAATCACCGGTTGAAGGAACCAGGCTGACCGTCATCAGGCAGACGGATCTCGCGAAGCGCGTACGCGCATCGCTCTGGCTGCCGAGGTCGACCAGCCTGGACCTCCCGAAGATTCACCAACTCCTAGCTGCCCAAAACCCATGGTACGCTGTCCAAACTTGGCAACTATACAGCGCTACCATGCAAGAACACGGCCTGTACCTATCTCTGGGCATCCCGGAATCGGAAATGCCGAAAATCGAGGCGCGCGACCGCCGAGTCTCCTTCTTCACCGGCAGCGTGTACGTAGTGTTCCACGCTGCCGGGGCGGGAGGTGGCGGGGCGGCTGCCGCGCCCGGGGAGATGCCGCTCGCCAGTAGGCAGAGACAAGAGACAACACCGGCCGAACCTTCCACGTCGGGCACAGCCCGAGCACACACGACGCCCGCAGCGACTAACATCGCTGTGACGGACGTCGACGACGAGCACGACTCGTCTGACGGGGAGTCCGTGGACACCAATGTTCTCGGATCTTCGTCAGACTAGAGTCGTACAGACGAACCTCCAGCACAAGCAAATTGCAACGGCTACCCTACGCAGGCTGCTGGAGGTTAACCACCACACAATAGCCCTAATCCAGGAGCCGTGGATTAGAGGCGACACCATATGTGGACTCAACAACATCGGAGGTAAGATATTGCACTGGAGCTCGGCTCCTAAGCCGAGAACATGCATATACATTCCCCGAACGATACCAGCATTGCTGCTGACTAACTTTTGTTCTAGAGATCTCACAGCCGTGGGAATACGAACAGGGCCCAATGATCAGATGCTGGTACTAGCTTCGGTCTACATGCCCGGTGATGAGGAGATCCCATCGAAGGAGCTGGCCGAGCTAGTGCAGCACTGTGAGGACCACGGCTGGCCAATAATACTCTCGGCAGATGCTAACGCCCACCATCCACTGTGGGGAAGCCCCGAGGCAAATAGACGAGGTGAGATCCTAACTGAATACATCTACACAACAACACTAACTGTAATCAACAAAGGCTCAGAGCCCACATTTGTTAGCTCCAGATATCAAACCATAGTAGACATTACACTGGCATCGGATGGGGCCGCGGAACTTGTCACGAACTGGCATGTGTCCGCCGAACCATCCTTTGCCGACCACAGACGTATCTGCTATGACATACGAGTGCAAGAGAGGGTCACACAACCAAAACGCAACCCACGCAATACCAACATTGCGAGCTACAAGACCCTGCTCGAACAGGAAATAGCCATGTCAAATTTCAACGACATGACCGCAAGCACTACAAACATAGAACACAACACTAACTTACTAACAAAATGCATACAACGCAGCTACCAACAAGCCTGCCCCACCACACTACCGAAAACGAGTAGTAAAACCCAATGGTGGGGATCGGAACTGGAGAAGCTCAGGCGCAATCTGAGAAAACTCTTCAACCGGGCCAAAAACACAAGGAAAGACACAGATTGGGACAAATACAAAGAAGCCCAGTCGCACTACAAGAAACGCATACGATTCCGCAGGGGAGAGTCATGGCGAAATTTCTGCACCAACATTAACTCCACATGCGAGGCAGCCAGGGTAAAAAAGATCCTATCCCAGGACAGCAACAAGACCCTAGGCTCCATCAGAAAGCCTGATGGCACCTACGCAATTACAGACATGGAAATAAGCCAAGTGCTAATCGAAACACACTTCCCAGGTTGCACTGTGACCGACGACTGTGACTGGGAAGAATCAGAACACAGACCACCGACCCAAACAGACTGGACGATAGCCAACAACATGGTTACCGTGGACCGGCTGAAATGGGCAATTGACAGCTTCCAGCCGTACAAATCTGCAGGCCTGGACGAAATAACACCAGCACTTCTACAATGGGGTTGCACAACGATTGTGCCACAGCTACTCAGCATATATAGAGCATCTATAGCGCACAATTACATACCACGAAGGTGGAGGGAAGTAAAAGTCATATTTCTCCCAAAACCAGGCAAAACGGATTACACTCAAGCAAAATCGTTCAGACCTATCAGTTTAACCTCCTTCTTGCTGAAAACGCTGGAGAGGCTCGCTGACAGATACCTACGGGAAGGCGCACTGCTACGCAGACCACTACACCCGCAACAACATGCCTACAGAAGTGGCAGATCAACGGAATCAGCGC
Organism: Euclidia mi; assembly: GCA_944739405.2. Lineage (NCBI taxonomy): Eukaryota > Metazoa > Arthropoda > Insecta > Lepidoptera > Erebidae > Euclidia > Euclidia mi. The sequence continues at coordinate 47,918,928 of OX123187.2, forward strand.
TTCACTGCGTAGTGGGGACCATAGAGACAGCGCTATCTGACAAACTTATGACCTTAGGCGCCTTCATTGACATAGAAGGCGCCTTCGACAAAACTAAATTCACCAGCATTAGCCGAGCCCTTGACAAGTTCGGAGTTGAACAAACCGTCAGTGGCTGGATTGATCAACTCCTGAAACAAAGGGCTATTCAATTCACGGTTAACACCACCACAAGGGGGATAGTAGCAAAAGGCTGCCCACAGGGAGGTGTCCTATCACCCCTGCTTTGGAACATAGTGGTAGACGATCTGTTGAGAAGCCTGAATGACAAATGCTTCTACACGGTCGGCTACGCAGATGATATAACCATCCTAATCAAAGGAAACTCGGAAGACATGATCCATTATCGGATGCAAGCAGCCATCAGGATCATGGAACAATGGTGCAACCACCATGAACTGACGGTCAACCCTAATAAAACGGAGCTAGTACTTTTCACTAACAAAAGGAACACCCGTATGACCAGAAAACCAAAACTTTTTGGCACGGAGCTTAACCTATCGAGTGAAGTCAAGTACCTGGGCGTAACACTCGACCACAAGCTCAACTGGAATAAACACATCACCACTAAAACCACAAAAGCATGTACAATCTTCTGGCAGTGCAGGAGAATAATAGGCAAGAAATGGGGTCTCAAACCATTCATCACCCTATGGATCTACACTGCCATAATACGCCCCATGCTCACATATGGTGCAGTAGTGTGGTGGCCACGCACTGAACTAAGCACAGTCAAGAGCAAGCTGCAGAGCATACAACGCCTCGCCTGTCTGGCCACAACAGGCTGCATGAAAACAACTCCAACGGCGGCATTGGAGGTGCTTCTCGACTTGCGACCATTGCACCTCATCATCCAGCAGGAAGCAGGTGCCGCCGCGATCCGGCTCGATAAGTTCGGGCTTTGGAGAAGAGACGACCGTATAACCCATGTACGCCTGAAAAGGACACTAACCAACGAGATCCCGATGCTAGATGCAACGTGCGACCTCATACCTAAAACCTTTGTCTTTGACAAAAAATACCGCATACAACTGCATGAAGAGCACAAGGATAGCTCTGGTATACACGAAGTTAGAGTATACACAGACGGCTCAAAAACAAAGTATGGGACAGGTGCCGGAGTATTCTCCCATGACTTGAACATCAATCTCTCAACATCGCTTGGTAAACTCAACACCATCTTCCAAGCTGAATGCGTTGGGATTATAAGGGCGGCGACGGCGATCGCGGCCAGAAACGTGAGCAACCTGTCAATACGCATCATCACAGACAGTGCCTCAGTACTACAAGCTCTCGATGGCAACTGCTTTAACAGCGGCTTAATTATGGAGTGCCACCAAGAGCTGCAGAGAACTGCAGCGAGGAATCGGGTCACGCTCCAGTGGATACGAGGACACAGTGACTCCACGGGCAATGACGCAGCAGACCAACTGGCAAGGAAAGGATCGGACACAACAACTCTGGGACCCGAACCAACTGTTCCGATACCTTTCAACCAACTAAAAACGTGGTTACGCGAGAGAACCCTACAACAACATGAAAAAGAGTGGGCAGAATTAAAAGAGTGTAGGCAATCTAAAGATGCCTTTCCCCAATTAGATAAACGACTCTCGCAAAAATTGTTGCACTCCAACAGGAAAACACTCAAGCATCTGACTGGCATAATAACCGGCCACTGTCCACTAAACAAGCATCTCTACAACATCGGCGTCACGGACAGCCCTCTATGTAGGGGCTGCATGGAGACCGAAGAAACACCCGCTCATGTGATCCTACATTGTACCAGCGTGAGCGACCAACGGACGAGGTTCCTGAACAACCCCAGAACCATGAGTGAAGCCATACGCAACACTGGTCAACTCATGGCCTTCTGGAAGGAGCTTGCATGGTATGAGTAGCAGGCGACAACCGTGTCCCTGCTAACGCACAATGGCCCAACTAAGTGGCTAAGTGCGGAAAACACCTGTCCAACTAACTAACTAACTATAGGCCTAATACACGATGTGTATAACCTAATCTTGTTCCTAAGCGATAGTTTAGATTTAGCGTTGACTAAGCTATGTAAACGCTCAAGCACAAAGGAGGCTCTATTGCGAGCCTTCGTAATGTGTGAACGGAACGATAGTCGATCATCAAGAATCACACCAAGGTATTTGGCTTCCCTAGTCCATGGAATAGGGGATCCAAACATCCTTATTTGTGGGGTCACACCCGGAGGGTACAGGTGAGGAGCTCTCCGGTGGAACAGCACCGCCGACTCCTCTCGGAATTGACCTCTATCCGCCATCGCCGGAACCACGCGACTAAGGCGTTGGCTGCGGATTGGAGCTTCCTACTGACTGCGCCAGGGTCTGCGCCTGAGATATAGATGGCTGTGTCGTCTGCAAAAAGTGCTGTCTGCACTAGCCTATGCATCGGTATATCAGCAGTAAACAATGAATACATGAGAGGCGAGAGCACTGACCCCTGAGGGAACCTGGGCCGGATGGCGTGACTCGAAGAGAGCGCGCCTTCAACGCGGTACCGAAAGCTTCTATCCGACAGATAGTCTCGTATGATGATCACGAGCTTGTGAGGCACTCCCATAGTGGACGCACTGTAACTCCTGAGCGCTATTTATAAGATCGCTTCATCGTGTGCCACGTCACCGAAAGTGTAGCGGCAGAACAATGTAACTCGGCACTTACAATAAAATGCAAATTATATATTCGAGTATTTTAATGTATAATCACTTAAAATATTATGCTTTAGAATGTTCCCTAGACATATATTATAATACAATTTCAAAACTCTGTCATAAAGTTGATTTTATTAGTTACAGTACTATGGCTTTGTAGAGAAGGACACATACAATATGATAGGTAGTGTAAAAAACTCAAAATCGTAAAAAACGGAGTTACAGTGTTATGCTTCTCAGGTACAGAAATGTCGTAAGTATTCTCTACCAGTCAACTTTTAGGTGGTTCAGATATAATAAGAAGGATCGTTCACGGGACGTCCCAGAAATTGTCTTTCAATTGTGTTTTCATTGGCGCTCGTCATAGAAGTTTAGCTCATAAGTCCCCAAAACATGTCGTATTTAATGCGTCCTCTAGATATTTTGCTAGATCATCCATAATTTCACCGTCGTAGACCACTAGATAAATATGTATCTACTAACCTTCTGATACTCAGTGAGTCCGAAGTACGCCATAGCGGCGAGGTTCCTCTTGGCGGACGCGAGCATCACCCTATCCGTCTCCGCAGTCCTGTGCCTCAGGGTGCCATTGTAACACCCGACCAGTGCCAGGTCGGCCAGCATGCGCGTCTGCCGGTTGTTGGCCAGGTTCCATGGACACGACATGAACTCCTCGAGCGTCACGCCGCGCCAGGAGTCGCCGTTGTAGCACGGTGGGACCTCTGCACCTACAGACAATATACACACAAATTAAAAAAAGAAGAAAGGGTTGGAAGTTCCCGAAATGCAATCTATCTGTTGGAACGCATAATATCAGAGGCAATAGCACCAGAAGACATCACTTGTAGATTCGTTGATACCAATCTAATATTTTGGCGTTCATACCTGTCTTATACATACATACATAGACTCACACCTGTTTCCCCGAAGGGGTAGGCAGAGGCATATTAAACGCCCACTTTTCGCCAGTGTTTTATATATAGCTGATAATGCTTAGCTAGCAACGCGCATTCAGCTTACTCTCATTTTATATGCATGGTGATCGCTTTGATGAGCTTCAACCTTTATCATCCCATAAATGCAACACACGGTTGCATATAAATATGACTGTTACTTTTCGTAAGATAGAAATACTTCTTCAGTCGGTCTGCTCTAGTTTGAACACTTTACACTGGCAAACTATTTCTAGAAAATCGAAATCAAAGAGCCGTTAGACAACTTTGATGATAGTACTGTTCCGTTTCTAAATCTCATATGGAAATAGTGCTTTAAAAATCTAAGTGTCTAAGGTTCACATCTCTACAAATAAATCAAGAACCTTCGACTTTTACAATGAACTGTGCATTTAGATTGTACAAATTGGCTCATAAAAGCACAATAAATGCGCCGTCAAGTAGGTAATGTGCGGCGGTTGTAATATCCGTGATAAGTGAGCTTCATTGTGTCATTTCATGCTAATAGGGATAAAGAGACAAGTTTCCGTTGATTGGGATTGACACAAAGATGCTTATTCAATTGACTCGAATTGATATGAACTGGACAATATCAACACAATCAATGATATGAACTCACAAAAGACGGTTCTCAACAACATTATTTTATGTTATATCAAAATATAATGCAGAGAAAGAATATAAAAACTTTTCAAGATAAAAGGTTTGAAAAAAAGGCTGGATTCGAAAATAGTATGCTATGAAAAAGTGTTGACATAAAAGTTAGTTAAAAAGTTAGCAACATCAACAACTGTTCGCAGCAACTGAGTTAATGATACGTTTTATGGAAACTTTTACCAAGTAAGTATATTAATATATCAACGATGAAGGCTGATGGAAACCGATAGAAAAGGTATCGGGTGTCATGAATTATTCTAGTCTTTCATAATATTTTATATTACTTTTGTTTGAGACGCATCGGCGTTTTATGACAATGTGGGCCCACAAACATGAAACCCAACTGACGATAACCGTAAAATAATATGCAATATTCCTGAAAATGGTGAATTTCGACACACTGTGAAAAAACAATAGATTTGTTGTGAAAATCTACAGTCGACCACGGGATATGGAGCAGTATATTATGTGTGATTATAAAAACGTAGACTCAATACGTGTGCCATGATGCCTTGTTTTTATGAGTAATTTACACAATTTTACTTGCAGTCTTTGTCACATTATCTTCGATGCGACCAGTTTTGTTCAAAATGTAGGCAGATCAAGAATTGTATTTTATATTATTTTTTTTGCAAATAAATTTTCTTAAGCGATAAGGTAAAAGCTCCTAATTTGGCGGTAGTCAAAACCACTTCCTATTACGGTGGTATTTCTATTTTCGAGTTTTATTCCTGTTTTATTCAGTTTAAGTACACCAAAACGTAAACTATTTATTCCAAATATTACTTCATGACATAACTGACGTTTGCAAGTATAGCACATAAGACAACACAACAAGATCAATAAAATTAGTCAGTGTAACGGCATCGACGTGAGAGGCGTTTCCATATAAACGCGGAACATCAAAAGTAAGTACACTAATATTTATAAACTAAGTTTTTCGTATTAATAAGCCGTTCAAGTTTGTTTATGTATTATTTAAAGCATTTTTCTACTATTACACCCACTATTTAAATAGCTTGTTTCATATTTGTTATTAATTTTTTACCAAAAAAATAAGAAATAAAATACCGCCGTAATACGATACGAATTTTATAGATTAATCCTAATACGGTGGTATAACTCCGAAATAGGAAAATACTGGGCATAATCGATTTTAAACTTTCGCGATTTGTATACATCATACAAAATAATTTAGCGGGTCTTAATCGCGTTAACTTAACTTATTTAAGGTATAAATACCTATTTGTTTCCGACGTTTCGCTCGTCTTGCACCGAGCTTGGTCGCGGAGAGACTGATAAGAACTCAGCGCCGTCTTGTGGAAGTGCGGGTTTCTGCACCTACCCTCACTTGGTCTTTATTTAAGTTCGCAATGTCGGTACTCCGACACACTACACTAATGACGTCTACACACTGTTGAGATTTATCACTGCGGCGGTGTTTACATTTGCTGATGACTGGATTCCAAGTAGCCGATAATCTATATCCATCCTCCCGGTTGAAATTGTTATATTTCTTGATTTCTACCGCTTCACGTACTATCCTGGAGTAATAGTGACGATCGGTGGATAAGACTTGTGGTTGGTGCAGTTCTATCCAGTGTGGTTTGGTCCAGACTCCAACAAATGCTCAGCTATCGCCGACTTATTAATATGTCGGTTTTTTACAGCTGCGATATGTTTCTTTACACTTTCAGCGATTGTACGCTTAGTCTGCCCGATATATGAATTACCACAGCTGCAATCGACTTTGTAGACGCCAGGTGTTTGGAGAGGAATGATATCCTTTGGGGTACGCAGATTGTGTGCTATCTTAGAGAGCGGACTGTATAGTCTTGATGGAGTATTTCTTGAGTACTGTTCCAACTTTGTCCGTCACTCCCTTTAGATACGGCATGTAAGCGGGCACTCTGCTTACTTCAGGTTTACGCTCATTCCTCTTCCGACGGAGTATGTTTTTCTTGTATCCATTGCGCCTAAGTACCTCCCGAACATGTGACAAGGAAATAGGTATTTATACCTTAAATTAGTTAAGTTAACGCGATTAAGACCCGCAAAATTATTATATTGTATGATGAATACTGGGCATGTTTAATTGTTTATTTATAATTTTCAATTTATTAACTTATTGAATTAGTTCGAAGTTTAGTTGAAATAATGATCAATCTCATAAATTAGAAACCATATTCTGCGGTATGTGTTAATTAGAAATCTAGTTAAATATGAAAACTGTTGAGTACAAAATGTTGGTTTCTTACAAAGGGTAACAATAGGAAGGTGTATTTTTTTTTTAATACAAAGTACAGACAGGTTTAGGCATCGTAGAATTCCTCCGCATCGCTGTCTATTGGTAACGTGCCCAGAAGGCTGGCAAGGTGTATTTTAATTGATCACAAATCATTTATTTTGTATAACTGTTGACGTGAGTTTTACACATCTGAGCCAAACAACTGATATCGTTTGATTAAGCATTAACACTCCTTTGTTTATCGAAATTTCGATGGGTCAGAATTAAGATTATTAAAAATACCAGTAATATTTTTATTACGGTGGTAGTTATTTCCAGGTAACTCTGTATTACGTTATTTGAACCCCCAATACGGCCCTATTCATTGAACATAAAATTACAAAATTTAGGGTTGCGTAAGTAAATAAAAAAAAAGTTGTGTCTTTTTTGTGGATTCTTATTTGGTATACATGTAATAATAATGTTCTACCACATACACACATCACCATCTAGTCCCAAACTAAGCAGAGCTTGTACTATGGGTACTAGATAATGGATAAACATACATATATACTTTTTTTTTGTAAATACATACATTTATACTTAGAGACACCCAGACCAAGACAAACATCCATGTTCATGCACACAAATGTTTGACTTGAGCGAGAATCGAACCCGCGACCATCGGCGTAGCAGTCGCTTACACTCCCGCTGCGCCAACCGGACGTCTCCATAAAATAAAACCAAAAGCGATAAAAACTTTTAAATTTATGTAAATATTTTATTTACATTTATGCAATCTATGTATTTTTTTTGTTATTATAGACAATTCGGCAAGGTACCGTAAAATGGGGCTACTTTCAAATAGCGGGGTAACTTTGATGATTACTTTTTATGGATGCTTTTTTATTAAAATATCATTTTCTATGGATCGCAGGCATTTGATTTTTTTTTTGTGGGCATCTTTGACTGTTCAGTTATCTTTCTTCAATGCGTCAGCGTTGGTATTGATAACGTTCCTCGTTTAAAAAAAATGTTTATTTCCTGTACTTGCAAATCCAAGAAATAGTGTGTGGGATAACTTCAATGCTACAAAGGTTGGTATTATTTTTGTCGATTTTTTTGTTATTTCAAATGATGAAATGGTATCTTCCGAGTAAAATTAATTGATTGCCTTGGGTAGATGGTGGCCATATTTTGTTTTATTACGAGTATTTGTTCCTGGGTTTATTTTGATAGGTGGTACGGGGCAACATTGATATACAATCAAAGTAACCCCAAGATTAATTTAAACAAATCAGGATGATGTCAAAGCGAATTTTAAATACGTCCGTTTAAATATATAAAAATATTTAATAAACATATAATATAAACAGAAAATATTTCAAATTAACAAATAACGTATCTCTGGAAAATTTGAAAAGACGAGATCAAACGCAACTGAGAAAAATTGGAAATAAAAATAAGGTCGGCACGGCGCGCTATTTCGGCGCCCTGCCACGCCCTGCAAGACATCCACAAGAAGTTGTAATAAGTACCTACCAGCCGTACTATTCTCTGTCTACGGTACCAGCATACCCAAGAGCATACCAGCGACAACCAGAGACTACGCCCCACTATGTCTCCGCCGCCACCTGCCATGCGAAACTCAATGTGACATAATATTATTATGACAATATTTTTTCATTATTTTCTTTGAATCATGTTGTATCTATATTTTAATATTTTGTAAATACTTTACAGTAAATACATAGTTGTATATAGTAATTAAGTGCAAATAGTAAGATGCAAGCAGACAGTGATGGCAATGGTGAGGTAGAAGGGGGCGCAAGTCAACCTACCACATCACTGAGTGAATTAGTACGCTGCCCCTACTGTGACCAGGCCCGCTTCTTTAAAGGTAAGCGGGGTTTGAAAGTACATCTTGGCAAAATGCATAAATCCCAAGATGTACTTTCTGAACCCTTAACTTCACATTCAATTTCTACACAAGACTGTGTCCAAATTCCCTTTTGGCAACATCTTTCGAATTTAAAAAATTATGTTCCGGTTTTGAAAAGAGTTCCCCGTGGTGCAAGGCCATCAGTCGCCAAAAAATTGGCTGACTGCATAGGTCTCGTTGTGCGGGAGAACTCAAAAACAGCTTGGGAACGACTATTAACCTTTCCTTATAGGATTTTACATATTGAAAAAGATCAGGCCTCAAAAAAGACACTTACTGCCCAAATTAAACACAACTGTTCTGTTTCGGTCCATACTTTCGACACCAAATTTACTTTTAATACAAATAGAACGAATTATCAATATGTAGAATCCAAACTAAGGGAGGGTGATATAAGGGGTGCGTCGAGACTCTTATTCAGCACTGATGTGGTGGCGCCTTGCTCTCCAAACACGCTTGCGGGTTTGAAGAGCAAGCATCCAGCGCCGATGGATGGCCTCTCTTTTCCTGATGCCCCGGATATGGATTCGGAGCATCTGATTACTACGGCCAAGGACGTGTTCGCAGCAGTTTGCTCCTTCCGGACTGGGTCGGCTGGTGGCCTCGATGCTCTAACACCACAACATCTCAAAGATCTTGTGTGTTCGAGCGCCGGGGAGGCTGGCGATGCACTCCTGAGGGAGCTGACTGCTCTCATGAATTTGATGCTCTCCGGCAATGTGGACGGTGCCATCACTGACATATTGTACGGAGCAAATTTATGCGCTCTTATCAAGAAGGATGGTGGCATTCGTCCCATTGCCGTAGGCTGCACATATAGGCGTATGGCAGCCAAGATATGCTGCAGATATTATAGCAATGACTTATCTGCTAAATTCCAACCCCTCCAATTAGGTTTTGGCTCAAAGGGGGGTTGTGAGGCTGCCATACATGCCCTGGCCACGTACCTTGGTTGTGGTAATGGAGAGGTCATCCTTAAGGTTGACATAAAGAATGCCTTCAACGCAGTGAATAGGGACACCTTGTTGTCCGAGGCAAAATTAGAAACCCCCAAAATTTATAAATTTCTTTCGCAATGTTACAGATATCCCTCAAAATTATTATACAAGGACAACCTATTGGAATCCGCAGTTGGATGTCAACAAGGTGACCCACTTGGACCAGTCATTTTTAGCTTAGCAATTCACCCAATTATTCGGCAGCTAAATTCAAAATTCAATATATGGTTCTTGGACGACGGAACCCTTGCTGGAGACGCTGACATAGTGCTACAAGATTTGGCAGTTCTAAAAGACAAATTTAAATCGATCGGTTTGGAGCTAAATTCAAGTAAGTGTGAGTTATTTCTAAATAAAATTGACGATGAAAAAAAATCTTTGGTATTATCAAAATTTAATTATTTGGCACCACACATTAAAATTTGTGACAAGAATTCTCTTCGCCTCCCTGGGTCTCCTATATTTGAAGACGCCTACGAATCTTTCGTAGATGAAAAGATTCAAAATTTTAGTGAAATTCCAGATCGCCTGCTAAAAATTAATATTCATTCGGCTTTTACAATCATTCGATATTGCCTTTTCGTTCCCAAATTTACGCATGTCTTGAGATCTTCGCCGCTTTGGAAAAATATGAAATGTTTAGAAAAAATGGACCAAATTATTAAAAATACACTTAAAGAAATATTAAATGTGGATTTGAACGACCGAGCCTGGCTACAAGCGTCTCTTCCTGTACGTCTGGGTGGGCTCGGCGTTCGCAAAATTTCGTATGTTAGTTTACCGGCGTTCCTGTCCTCGGTGCACAGCACGGAAGATTTAACCAGGCAAATATTAGCACCTACACTGGTTAATTCGGAAGTGCTGTGTAAAACCGATGCCGCGAACGCCTGGAAAATGGCTTGTCCAAGCTCTGCTTTGCCTACCAACCCATTCTCCCAAAGGCAGTGGGACGGGCCGCTTTGCAACACGGTGAGAGAAAAACTTATTTTATCGTCTACAAGTGTTGCTGAGCGTGCTCGCTTGCTGGCTGTGGGAGAGTGGGAGTCTGGTCTTTGGCTTCAAGCGCTCCCGTCGTCCAATGTGGGCACAATGCTGGACGACACGACATTTCGCCACGCCACTAGCCTCCGTTTAGGTGCTCCGTGTGTTTCTCCGCATCGTTGTCATTGTGGAGAAGCCGTCGATAGCCTCGGACACCATGGACTATCTTGCGGCAGAAGCGCGGGCCGAATGCCTCGTCACGCCTATCTTAATGACATCATCCGTCGCACTCTTGTCACCGCCGGAGTACCAGCCGTACTTGAACCCAATGGTTTGGTACGCGACGATGGGAAGAGGCCTGACGGTATGTCATTGATGCCTTGGAAGTTGGGTAGGCCTTTGGTATGGGACGCAACGTGCGTAGATACCCTTGCGCCATCACATCTTCCAAGTACAGCCAGCTGTGCCGGCGCTGCTGCTGCAAGCGCAGAATCCCTCAAGCGGCGAAAATACGGTAATTTATGTGGCAATGCTGCCAGCCTTCTAGGCACGTTACCAATAGACAGCGATGCGGAGGAATTCTACGATGCCTAAACCTGTCTGTACTTTGTATTTTGCCCCCGTTTTTGTACTTATTTCTTTTTTATGTACCTATGTAAATAAACAGTTCCTTAATAAAATTAGTTTTATAATGCTGTTCTTAAATAATAAAAAGTCTTTAATACATACGACTTGAATAAATAATTATAACATCGTTAGTTAAGTTAATTTTTCGCTTACTCAAATTCATGCCGCTCAAGTTATTAAACAGTATCTCATTATCAAAAAAAAAAAAACAAATCTCAATGTAATAAGTACAGTTTATCAAAGATACCCACTTTTACAGATAAAATGGTGCGAAACTATAAAATACGCCTTGTACCCCAATTACAGCAACTATACGGAAGAAACACTTGCAGAAGTGTTGCAAAAAGTTACCGTTGGAGTTAAGCGATGTAAAAGAGCTATGAGCAAGCAAATTACATTGATGAAAATAATTGTGTAATGATCTCAATATTTCTTCCACAAGACTGTTGATTGTGTAGTTCCTGATATCGTAACTAAATGTATAAGAAAAGTTGATAATTTGCTCTAATTAAAATTAAAAAAAAAGGCTTATTATTCTAAGTAATAATTTAGTAATGAAACATTTTTGAATTTTCTTTTTCCCAAGGAGTTTTGAGTTTTTTAAAGATTTTAAGTTGCTAAGGATTTTAAACTTTTATTTAGTATATGATGTTACAGCTTGATTGTTAGGGTTCCGTACCTCACAAGGTAAAAAAGGAACCCTTATAAGATCACTTTCTTGTCCGTCTGTCTGTCTGTCTGTCTGTCTGTCTGTCTGTCTGTCTGTCCGTGTGTCACCACCAATTTTCTCAGGAACGGGTGGACCTAGCAAATTGAAATTTATACCAGATACTGAGGTCTATGGTTCCTATTAGGTGTGTAAAAATCAGGGTCCTGGGTCGACCCTATAAAAAGAAATGGTCAAAATTAGGTTTTTGCGAAAACTTGTAAGCACCAAAATTAACCTTAATTTTCAACTTTTTTTAATTTTCGGAATTTTTCCTTTACTTGTGCTGTAAGACCTTGGTTTTGACAAAAATTGACAATTCTAGGTCAACCGTAAGTACCCTATAGGTTTTGGGTCGAAAACCTATATGGTAGTTCCCGTTGAACTAGAATCACGAAATTTGGCCAAAAGCAGGGTCCTACAGCACAAATAAAGGAAAAATTCTGAAAATTTAAAAAAGTTGAAAATTAAGGTTAATTTTCGTACTTGTTAAAGCACCCCTAATGGAGAGAAGCGATCGATAGAGACCGCTAGGGGGCGCATTTAGAAAATGTATGGAAATTGTTCCTGTCGTCTAGGCTATCGTCCACCGTGACGATTGAGTGCAAACTGGTACTAGACCCTCAGATTTAGAAGACTAGCGTAATTAGCACCAACCTCAAATAAGGTAAAATGCGTACGGAACCCTCGGTGCGCGAGTCAGACTCGCACTTGCCCGATTTTTTTGTGTCATATATTCGATTATCCTAAAACGATTGTTTTATTTTTCAACCTAGTAAACTGCTTAAAATCTGTTATCAATGTAACCCCTGTAATCAAAGTCACCCCACCGATTTTTAAATTACTGTAATTTAAAATCTAAGTAATCAATATTTCTTTTTGTTTTTGCCTTTTACTCCTGTTAAGGGATACTATGATATTCCGTCATAAAGTCGTGGCCTATCAAAATAGCCCCATCGCAAGTATAAAGTTGAATCGACACTTAGTAATTTTTTACGCCAAAACTATAAACGCATTTTTTTTTATTAACCTATTATGATAGCAGGTCCCAAGTTGGCAATACAGTATTTATTTTATATTTTTCTAGCATAAACTGGCAAAGTTATGATCAATTGAATTTTAAAATAAATCAAAGTATCCCCATTTTACGGTATGAGTATTTACAAAGCCTCGAGACAATATAATGTACCAGAGATTACGATTATTAGTTGTTTGACACCTTTAAAAAGACTTACAAATGCTTATTTTTATTTCATAATTTCAAATGTTGCGAAGTACCTCCTTTTGTGACTTCGCATTTGAAGTGATTTATTCTCAAATAATACCCGTGTCAAGGGTACTTTCATTCACATTCCATGAAGCCGTCATCGGAGGGCGGAGCCGCAGACAAAGCTAGTCGTATAGAACAATGTAGAACCGGTACAGAGAGCACGTTACGACAGTTCAGAAGTATCTGCGCGTTGTTCGTCATTATAATTAATGTTAATGGACATCGGCGATGTTTCAATTCTGAGAGAAACGATGGCAGTCACGCTATTTGCTTTCTCCGCGACATTTACAATAATACACTGTCGTAGCTAAGGTAGCGTTCATAAGGGTGGGCTATTTCTGCGCAAAATCGCGTGAAATCGCATCCGAGCCGCCGGCCGTCCCCTCAGAAACTTTTGAATAGTAGGTATTAGTTTATTGTTAGGCACTTCAATAACTTATTTAATACAAAGAGATGAAACAAATTTTTATTTATTTGTCAGTTACAGAATAAGCACAGCATTTTAATAACTACATGATTTATATTTTATCTAGCTATTTATATGCACTTAGGGATCGTACTTTAGGGGCTTAGCCCATGTGAGCATCGCGCATAGCACGCATTCAGTAACCGAATAGCAACCTCTGTAATACGCTTCGCCGTTGCTGATAATCCATTTTATTACTGATAATTTTGCTCTTGTCTTCGACTGCCTCGACACGATGACCAAACGCACGACTTAACTGCCCCATGTAAACTCAACCTTACAATATGTCATAATTACTTAACACGAGTAGGCGTGTGGAACAAATGCCTCTTTGTTGTACAAAGGCCCCTAGTAACAATGAAAATTCACTAATTGTTTACTGTCTGTGATGAAGGACAATAAAAGTTAACACATTCTTAGAAAAAAGGATGGAAGAAAGAATTAGAAGGAAGAAAGGAAGATACAATCTTTAGAAAAAAAGGTTATTAAATATTGGCAGATCAAAATGACAGATAGTATCTTAAAGAAAAAGGTTCTTAGATATCGGCAGGTGTCTTAGGTATCGGTCAAATGTTGAGAGAAAACATCGCTAAACAACTATTGGGTCTGATATACTGTTAGTGTAATATTCTTTATATTTTATAGGAATTTAAATTTTCGTGGTCTTTTAAACTTATTTTAAATTGTCTTTCTGGATTTATACCACGTACATTTGTTTGGAGTAACCGATATTTCTTTATATTTAGTTTAAAGTTTATTTATACTTTACACAAACTATACACAGGAGCAATATGTCAGACTGCAAGTTACTGAAAGTAAGTAGGTACATCTTGATCTATAGCTAGGGACTTTTATCAACAAGAAATGGCTTGGCAAATAATAAAAAAATATTAACCAAATCCAACAAAACAAAACTATCGTAGAAAAAAGACATTGTCGTGAAAGGTTTAGGGGATCTTTTATCTGTGATTTAGCGCCAAAACATCCTCTTATTTAAGAAAATAAAAACCCAATACGATCACTGATGGCTGCCAAATGTAGATTAATGTCCCATTATGTGGGACATTCACCCAAAGCCGTCACTGTTAATGGGAATAATAGGACGAGTTGAATCAAATCGTATTATTTTGCTACTGAAAAACAAGATATTTACTGAAAAGACGGGCTGTTAGGAGTGTATATTTCACAAGCTTTTATTTACTTTAACCGTTTCCGGAGTCTGTTATGAACTCTTAAAAAGATAAATTAACCCACTTCCCTGTACCTATTCTATTTAGCTGAAATTTTGCATGCATGTGTGCATGTGTCGTCACAATGTAATCATAGAGTTAATCTGATGATGGAGCTGGAAGGTGGCCGTAGAAACACCGCAATATGACGACACAACCCTATCGAGTTCGAGAATCTTTATGTAACTTATGGAGTGCAATAAAATATTGAGTATTGAATTTTTGGGCAAAAGATATTAATTATCTTTTAATCTACCCTTATGTATTACCTGAGCACAGATTATTTCTTGAAATGCTCGGATCACTGTCTGTCACTGGTATCTCCAGAAATCTTAGGCATTTCAGAAAGAAATGAATCAATTGCAATTTCTGGACCATTAAAATTTCAAGGATTTTAATGTATGTACTAAGTCTATAAACTGTACAATAAAATATTACATGAACTACGATAAACAAACAGAATGGTGGACATGGCAATAGTTGAGGTTTATTTTGTTTATTTCGCTTTCACTGTAGTAGCTGACAAAAGTGCCAATACCGGCACACCGAAAGTATGTTAGTAGTTTTCGCCGACTCAGTCTGAGTGCTATTGGACTGTCATATCAAGCTGGTATTTTTGTTTTCCGGTTTGTTGGCAAGTTCCATGCAGGGAGGGATTAAAAATAAAAGTGTCACTACAACATTTTATTACGAGAGTTTCGTAAGATGCTCCTAAGAAAAAAGCCGATGAATAATAATATCTTTGTGAAGAGCCAGAACACTGAACATGAAACCGATACCAAGATACCAACCGGTCTACGTATAGTAGGCGAATTCCTCCGACTGATGCGATTGTGATTCAAATTGGAGAGGTCTATGTCCAGCAAAGGACTGAAGACTATATGATTGTTGGCATATTCATTACAATAAACACCACTAAATCTTTCAGCTATAAGAAATCACACAGGCAATTGTTTGCAATTATATCTGATAAATAAATATAACCGAGACCTTGAGTTGCGTGATTCAGCAATAAAAACGTCGTGTTATTGCAAATCGAGCTTGCAGCACGCCACAGTAAATGATAGCCCAGCTTAGTTAACACGGTGCGCCTACAGTGCGTGAAGATAAGGAAAAAAGTAATTAAATTTTATTCCTGTATAACATGCAAGGACTAAAGCTAACGTTTAAATGTTTACTACATGGAATTTTCGATAAAGTTCAGTGTAAACTAGCTTTGGAGATCAAAAGGGTGGCACGTATGGCATATGGAACACCCAAGACAACTATAATGGAAATATTGTTTGTTTATAAGGTGTTACAGTATCGTGACTACTAAAGATTGCACAACATCCCGTGGATAAAGGAAACTTTCAAAATTGTTGCTGACATGAAAGGAATTTATTAGGAGCAAGAATGTTCTGTTCGGTTTACGGACAATTCATTTACGACATTACTTGACAGAAAGTAATTGTACGAAGCGTACCAACCAGGCAATACTTTATATCAATAAGGATTTTTTTAATTTTATTCAATATCTACCTACTTCAATAATATGCAACTGTGAAAATTTTATGTATCATTCTTGTTATTCAGAGAACGAAGTCCTGTTAAATGTTTTGTTCTATAGAAAAAAGCTTTCTGATATGTGACTTACAAACCAATTTTTAGGGTAACACAACTAACACAATACCAATTGTGAGCTAATTCATACGAACAATCTTAATTAAGATAACATTAAGCCTGTGTTAATTAAACACAAGTTTTTGGAGATGGATTTCTAACATACGTCTCTCTGATTTCGTATTTTGACTATTGCGGGTTTCATATTTTAGGAGCTGTCATAAATTTTAAGTCATCATGTATTGAAAAATATTTTGCTATCTTGTTCCCTACTCGTATAAGCACAAGGTTCAATGATTTGCACATATTTTGTAGTTACTGCTTTCAACTACTTTTTCAGGTTGCCAACAAATAGAACTCGTACACGTACCCAATCGGCCGAATACTTGCTTGTAAATTAAAATAAATCGTAGTTAAGGTTTTCTTAAATGACTTACTCCAAACTTTAGTGCCTTAGCCCCTTTTTGCCTGGGTCAACGAAAGCCCATTAGCAATGCAACACACGCGCGACCCTTAATCGAAACGCGCAAAAACAGTTACCTCGCTACTGAAAACCTGTTGCGTACCGTGACTGCCATTGCAAATGTCTGTACATCATATAAACGACGATATGAAATAGGGTAACTGCTTAAGAAAGTCAAGTGTGTTGAGAGCAACAGCGTACACAGTGAAAAAGTATGTATCTCTATCAAAGCGGCAGACAATAATATAATACGTGACTGCACTCGCCACATGTGTAGTATGATATCTGTACCGAATGTAGTGGGCTCGCCCCCACACAAGTTCACACTTTATCTGATGCAAATTGCTATTCCGAGTGCGGGTGCTATTTGTATCCGCTTATAGAATATTTGCTAAGCCTCTCACAACACACCTTTTTTTTCTAGTTTTCTAGCGCATGAGTAAGCAAAGAAAAAAGAGACAAGGCAACGCTAGAAAGCTGGAAGCCGTCCTGGCTTCTACGATCAGGATCGCTGAAAAGTGGACAGAGCTACTGTCCTGCCCCACACCATATTAATTGTGCCTTGCTCCACATAATGACCCTATGACGTCACATAGAGACTAGTGCGTAACTAACTACCGCAGTAGCGAGGACGAACGGTCCAGCCCTAAGTGTGATTTTATATTAACGACTGACGGTAATTACCGGTACTAGGACAGATCGCAATAAAGATAGACCAGATTATGAGCAAGCAAGGCCTGAGCAACATGATTTATGTAATAATATGCTCGATTTAGTGCCGTACATGGTCCCACTAAACTAGCGCGATTTATAGGCGGCAATTTTATTACTAAGTAGTTTATATATCGCGCATACGTAGACTTGTACGTAAGGTTATATGATGAAATATTTCAATATTCTAGATTAGATCTTTCTCATACGTCTTGCGACAATTCTTGGCCTTTTACTGCGGCCAGTGTACTGTGAGGCCTAAAATTTTGAAATCCGATAACTGCGAAATCCACGCGGATGGTTTTAGTTACAAATTCCGTTTAACAACTGATATGGCTTAAACGGTTCCTTCACCACCGAGTGTTGTGGGTCAGACACGAGACAACACTACGTGTGAACCACAAATGTTTATGCCAAGATAGAGTATTTTTCTGTCTTTTGGTTGAATTATTCTAGAGGCCCTCACGCAACACCATTTTTCCTTTTTCCTACGGCAGCTTTCTTTTATAAAAATAAAGTTATCCTAATAAATTCTTACTCGACATTTTACGAATATAATTTCTTTTTTCACAGAAGTTTAAAAGATGAATATTTCAATTTCGTGTGCCGGTTTCGAGACGAAATCGCGTACTCGTAAGAACATGATGATATCATTTATAAAGATCATATCGACGCAAAATATATCAATATAATAATAATCCTAATTCCCATTATTATAAAGAAAATCGAAACATATTGTATAAGGCTTCGATCGATCCACGATTCGATGATATTAGTTTGCTATCAAATCACCGATTACTAATTCGAAAAAGGTTACTGTCGATACATTCGAGTCACCTGAAAATTTGGACGATCAAAACCTTTAATTGATGGTACCAATTCGTTAGAATTATCTCTGAATGGCTAAACGCTTCAATGTCCGTATTAATGTTATAAATCCGAAGCTGTGTCGGTCTGTTTCGCTATGAGAGAGCAATTTCTGAAAAGTAAATTTTTAAAACCACAACCTACCCATTCCAGAAGAGATCGCAACTGACAAAAAGACTTCCCTTGTACCAATAGTCAAAAAGTTGGTATTTATATAGGTTCTAGCAGCCTAATTAAAAAACATCACCAAAAAATACAATAAAATATTAGGTACCTATCTTTTTATGATATTGGAATAGTTGAAGATATCAGAAAGTCTTTGTTTGGAATAAATCTCGCGAGTAAATCTGTGCATTCGCTTAGTTAATAATAATCCGAATGCTGAAACAATTACTTACAGATCAAATAGATGTTTATTCAGAACGGATTGATCCCTCCATACACAGGGAGGTTACCATATCCCAATCCGGCAGTTCACATTCGGCTGCGAAGTTAAGATACGCCTAATGGTATAATAATATCCTTTATTCCAAGGTGCTATGGGCCGTGGTAATTCTATGAAACAACAACCACCGCTTAATGCCGTTATTTTGCAATAGCAGGTTGCCTGGAAGAGATATTTTTTTTTTACGATAAGAACGCCTTTGTTTCTTTCTTATTATAAATAAGAGCTTATTAGGTGGGTAGATATTAGGATAAAAAACACATGGCGCTTTCAGCGTCGCGATCGCCGATTTAAACATTCTATGCTTTTAGTACATAAATCATTAAACTAGTCTCGAAGCGGGGTGCCGCCATTAAAGTCTGTTAAAAACTCAAATTTGTATAGCGCCGTCTAGATGTGGGTGGGTAATTCGAGCGACGCGCAGCACAAGCGAAAAGATACGCAGACCTGCTGCAAACTTGCCGCCAGCGTCAAATCCGCCAGATACTCAGGTATGAGCTCTCTGATCGACACCACTCATTAAGACAGAAGTATCATTCATTACACAGCGAACTTTAGCAACTGTATCCCCTACTCAAACTTAGCATATGTTGTATTCTTTATAATCTTCTTTTCACATACAGCATGGAAAAAAAAGTAAAATATTTTTAAATATTTCACCCTCAAGATAAAATCAGGGTAATTTTATTGCCAAAGCCGCTTATTTTGAAACTACTGCTTATTATGAAACTTGGGCAACAGCTAGTCGTACGTACAATATAGTAACTCAGCTTCATGTAGCAATTTCACCCTGGCGCACTGATATTCGGAAAGCGCCAGAATTTGCTGGGTCACGCCTTTAATTCTTGTTCCGAATAAAATTTGCGGAACCTACAGATAGTTTAACTTGGAATCGAAGTGCTGAGTACGATTAATAAAACTTTTGTGAACAATTTGGGTGCATATTTCAAATCAGCACCGAAATAAGTTTGTTTTCTTCATGTAGGTGTATCCAAAAACAGTTTTCTATTTCTTTAAGATATTTAGCAATTTATTATTTAAAAAAATATTCAGTAAAGCTATTTATATAAAATTCTACCGTTACTGACTGACAGACAGATGACGTAGAGCCGAAACTACCGGGCGCAAGAAGCTGAAATTTGAGGTGTACCTACTTATGTTTCTTGTGGCACGTAGGGCAGCATTAAGAAGGGATTGCCCGAAATTCCCTCTAATCGGGCAGAAGCGGTTAAATGAATGATGAAGGTATCCTGTATTATAGTATAAGGTATTCGTGTGCAGCAGTCTTAAAGTTTAAGCATATCGTGTGAACTATCGACGGGCGTGAGCGATTGCTCTAACATTGGCACCTAGTTAAAGTTGTTAGTCAACAATAATTCATGCCAAATTAATAGAAATTACACCAGTAGGTGGATACCTACTGGTGCAATTTCTTTTTTTAAAATTGAGCTCCAAATACTTACTAACAGATGTTAGTAAGAGTTTGGAGCTCAATTTTTAGGCTAAGCTTTTAAATGTGGGATATTCTCTTATGAATCCCATGTAAAGAAAATTTCCCATTTTTAAACTTTCATTTGGCTTGAAAATTCGTTCATAGATTTTTTTTTTCAGTAATTCAGCGTTAAGTAGGTGAGACTTCGGCAAAAATGTGATCAAGCATTTACTTTATACGGTCGGCGGGTTGCTTGATTTTTGGCCGGTATCAACATTTCACAGTTTGTTATACGTTCACACCAAATCAAATTAACAAAACTGACTATAATTATTTTGAATTACTGAACACGAAACGAGTGACAGTTTCTAGGTACTTGTTGCCCGCCCGAAGTCTCCAAGAGAAGTGATAGTTGTCTTACTCCGTTGAACGTCAACCGTCACCCCCCTCTTCAACTGTAGCGAACGTCACACTAGACTCTGTCGAAGCGCGCCATCTTCACACTTCCGTTTCTTAGTCAGTTGACGTCCCGTACTTATGACCATTCCGATATATATATAATAGGTGTAGTCGAAATAATAATACGGGCGAAAATAAAAATATGATGTGAGCCATATTATGATGTGCTGCTGAAAACCTGTAAATATACCTAATAGCTGAAAATCATACGTATACTCAATAACCTAACCAACTAGAATTATTGAACACTGCCAAATATCGTTCAATAAAGGCTGTTCACGCCGGAACATGACCTTCCTTAAGCCTATCCCGGAGAGACGCCAGAATGTTCAAACATGAACATGACATTCTTGGCATTCCAACACACATCCAACTTATCACCGAGGAAGATGCGTGATATTTTAAGATCATCTAATTTATCACGTACGGCGGTCGGCTCAAACATGCTGCATCGGCACAATACACCGACGGCACACAACTAAATACGTGTATATGTGTACATAGAATAAGTTTAGTATATAAGATTATAGTTTTAAGAAATAAACCAGTCATTAGCTCACTCTCGGCTTTGACTCATACCCTACCCCTCACCTCTCACTGCGGCCAAGACACCCTTAGCCGTCACCATGATCGGTCTTGTGAGTCTGCTCGACCGGCAGTGAGAAAAACCCACTTCACTACACCCTAATCCTACCCACTTTCCGTCTGTCGCCTTAGGTCTCCCGGCGACAGATATCCCGGCCTAGGGATCCCAGGGACTGCTAGGGAACTAGGGATGAGGGTTGTATACGCGAACGTCTGTGTGACCACAGTGTACACGGCCTCGCTATACACTATACCTAACAGGGCTAGGGTAGACTAGGGAGTTAGGTTAGAGTTAGATCTAAAATAGGGATAGGTATATCATAAGATAGGTAAGGCTAGATATAGGAACCAGTAGGTTTAAATTAGGATAAGTCTAGGTTTAGGTACGTGCAAGCTTCGGGCTATACTTAAGAGCTATCGAAGGTTAGGCCCTAACATGTACAAAGGCTTTGTGCCATGGCGGTAAACATCAGAATTTAATCAAAACTAATGGAGCTTTGATTAAATTTTGGTGTTTACGTTGAGCTAGGCGTCTATACATGGACAATGCCAAACTGTTGGGCGTGCAAATATGTAATGAGTGATATTATTTACCTGTGGCCGTCCGCCCCTGACACCAGTGCCGGGAACCCTTCCACGTGGCGCCTCGCTTCACGTGCCGGTACTCCGACAAGTACCTGTGACAATGAAAAAGATAAAAGTCATGTTTACATACCTACCAAAGAAATAGATAGAGATATGGACTTATATACATACATACATAGACTCACGCTTCTTTCCCGGAGGGGTAGGCAGAGACTACGGAACGCCATTTGCAACGATTCTGACATAATATCTCTCTTGCCTCATTCACTCCCATCAGATTCCTCATGCATGCTCTTCAAGATATGGACTTAGTTGTCTATATTGTTTTAGGTTATGTTTATGACCAGAAATGTGCGAAGTTACTCAAATGAATTGGAGTTTTCTCTTTACCAAATTAAAAAAAAACTTTGTCTTTCTATGGAATCGTCAATTTTGTAGTACCGAGCACACTATGGAGACATTTTGGAGAGGCTTTTAGCCACCTGTGGTCTATGGCGGGCTAATGGTGATGATGATGATGAGCAGGCTTTTGTCTATGGTTAAATAATAAGTGGTCTCACAGTGTTCGAAATTTCACCACTTTATTTATAAAATGGACATTTGAATGTTGTTTAGTTACGTCATTTGCGAGTGTGTACGTCAGTACACTTGACTTGGGCAGTATAAACGTAAACAACAGACGTTTTCATTAAATTAACTGAAGATATGTTTGTTTACAACACAATATAAACATTTAAACATTTAGTTTATAAACTTATAATTTTTATTTCGTCTTTCGCCTTGGCAGGAAGATGATATAGCAATAAATGAAAAAAGTCTGCATGTATTTATATTCTATAACAGACATGAAAAATAGCGTACTAAGTATATGGACATATAGATATTACGCGAAATGAAATTAACAGAAAAATGTTTGTATGTATGTTTAAATACGTTTATAGGGGAATCTATCCGCCCGATAACAAAATATGTGCCCGGTGTTTGTGTTCAACTTGGTGAGGTTCATACCCTGAGAACAGTGAACTACTCAATATACTTATAATTTAAACTACGTTAAATTGATGTTTAAACTGTGGAAGGTAACTTAGAACAAGGTTATTAATGATAGCTAGCTTCCAACTTGTATGTTATTCTTTCATTAGAACTTTATTTACGCTAAGTAAGTTCTGCCAGATACAGCTTTGGCCTAACTTTTCATTTAATTATATTTTAGTCGCTGTTCAATATAACGTAAGAACTAAAATTATTATTTAAAACAACAAGGTCGGGTCCTTAACGAAGAAAATGACCTTTTTACTGTACACGCGAAGGCTGGTTTCATTCACAGATAATTTAGGAATAAGAAAATATACAAACGCAGTACTATTATGACACGCGTATGCTATGTGTAGGTACACTGTTGGGCAAATTAGAATACAATTGGTTATTATTTTAATACTGAAATCTAGTTGCTTTTGCACGTGGTTCATAATAGTAATGTCAAATGTGCACGAGCGATGTAATGGCACATGTAGCAAGCTTGGAAATCGACGTAATTTCGCCACAAGCACTCTAAGGGACAATTAAAATAATTATTACGTTGTTTACCCAAATGCAAACCATGATGTTCAGATATGTTATAAAAATAAAACTGTCGTAAACATACAGATACATAATTACAACAACAAATAGAGACTAAGCGCATGGTTGATAATAAGTGATTATGTAGTTGTAAACTTATTTCCAAAATAAAGTATAATTACATACATATGTAAACAAATCGCGAAAGTCTGAAAGAGTGGCTGTCTAGTCATACGAGTATGAGGAATGTGGAAAACGGAATGTTTTCCGTGTCCCCCGTCCGTTTGAAAGCCGGTATAATCCACTGATCGCAAATATCTCACAGGTTTCTTAGTAAACTCATAATTCTTCGACCATCTCATGATATAAACACAACCACACAACAACTAGTGGTATGCCGATGTCGTAAAACACTACGGAGTTGCACATTCAGTACCCTGGAAATGGTTCACTACGGGTTTCGTTCCTGTGTGGAATAAAAATTTGCGAGATGTCGTTACAGATCACTGAACGAGCTCTTAAAATACCGTTTGTGTTTGATTTTATATCCAGGAACACATGAAGTATTCCGTGTCTCTTTTGAGTAGAAATGTACACAATAACAATTTATTTGCTACCACAGATTTCACTTGTTACTGGCGCCATATATGTACAATAAGGGTGCTTGTACACGGTGCATGTAGCTGGAGCAAGTAAAGGTGCGGGTTACACGCGTGAGTAATATGCGCATGCTACTTGTTCAAGTTACTCGCTTGTACTTGTACATGGTGCAAATAACTGGAGCAAGTAAAGACACGGGCTACTAGCGCAAGCTGTAGGTATGTACAAGTCATTTGTTCGTGGTCAAGAACTACATGTGCATGCTATTCGCACGGTAGCTTTATGACTTGAATTAAGTCAAAATGTCTCGACGAACGATAATTATTTTAAAATCATATGTTAAAAATGTAATTTTAACAAGTACTTAACATGCGCGAGTGACCCGCGCGCGCCGCAGAGCACGCGAATTAGTTGCGCAGGTAGCTCACTTTGGGACATGCTCGACCCGCACATTTTTTTAAACGATATGTTTACGGTGCATATAACCCGCGCATGTGCCTCAACATGCTCAAGCTACATGCACCGTGTACAAGCACCCTAACATCTTTTTTGTTATAAAACGAAAACGATATAATTTATTACCGATTATCGATTATTACAGCGAGTTAGAATAAGTGGTAGCACGAAGAAATATAAATGATGCTATCTAAAGATAAGTGTCATTGAGGTTGTTGGGAGAAGTACACAACACCTTTTTATTATAGCATGGGTCAGGGAATGCGACTGAAAGTCGGTCTTTATGGCAAAACTTGGGAGAGAGACCTTTGTCCAGCATTGTACTTCTTTCAGTTAAAATTATAAAAGTATTTTTGACTAAGATCATTGTACCGAATAAAGGTTTTACCCTGAGGTTTTACCGAAGTCATTCTATTAATATATCACATAAGCACAGCGCATCTTGTTATATAATTGCATGACGCAATACTAGCCCACAATCACACATCTTTTAAGTTTAGCAACTTAAATTATCAATTCTTACTTATAACATAACCATATTCAGAAATATATGTAAGATGTCATAGACGTTACAATAAATCCATAAGATTGATGTCCGTAAATGCAATTCTGTAGTCACTGGCCGCTGCCTTCTCCTTCGGGAAATAGCCAAGTCTAAAAGTGTATGCAAATTCTGTGAACGTTTACTGTAAGTGATATACTCGTTTATATCGCTTATCTGATAAATATTTATAACGTTTGAAGGCAACAATATTGTAATAAATTTTACAAGCTTTCATTTACTTTCAACTGCCCTTGTGTCGATAGTCAAATCCTGCAAGTTAAAGGAGAATGCTCACATATTATGAAAAAGACCCAGCCCCGGCGCAAATGAAATGTCTCTAAGATTTTATCAGTGTAAAGGAGTAATAAAATGCTGTGGCATCATCAGAAATGATGGATAAGTGGTGGAACTTGCTATTTGTTGTTTGGTAAAACTATTATGTGCACTCGGCAATAAAACGACATAACCCCATCAAATTTAAGCTCGTTTGATTCTTTTTGACAAGTAACTACTTTAATTTTATTATGTAAGATTTTGTTTTACAAAAGTTTTTACTCTTCATTTATTTTTTTTTGGTGACGCTGGAGTAAAATCAAAATGTATTTATTACAGGATGTGCACATGGTCAAAGCAAAGGCTACTAATCTAGTCATTGCCTGGAAGCCTGACGCCGCGGCTGAAAACTTCACTATAGACACAAACACGTACAAACCGAAGTCGCGCGGCAATCAACTCAATTAGGTGTAGCCAGTCCCCAAAACGTGTTGCAGAATGCAGGAAATACAGATAGAGCCATTAACTGAGGAAATCGGCAATAAGTGGTAGTGTCAATAGATGATAAATCACCGGTCGCCTTTACAGCATTTCAACGACAATCAACCAAACTAAAACAGTTACAATCGCACGCTCCATTGAATCGGTCAGAGTGCGTGTAAAACCCTTACCACATCACTTCACCTGCCGCCAACGCGGAAAAAAAATATAATGAACCTTTTTATATTGCTAACACATAGTTAGTTGGGAAACGCTTACCGAAGGGAAAATATTGACAAGGGTTGGTGACAGTTTCCGAATACAGTATTAGGTGGGCACTAAACTGTCGCCTGCGCCGGATAGTCGACGTTTAATGGCCCGTGACACATCCCCCCTTGCTTTATGCGGATGCCAACGTGTGTATCGACATTTTATGTAATTACTTTGAGCTGAACACTGTTTTATCTAGCGTTGTAACATTCAAGCGCTCTTAGTTTAACCTTTGTATTTATAGCACAATGACTTTAAGTTTTGTATTGCGGACCGGCAACAAAAACAGACATGGTGATAGAGAAAGATATACACATAAATAAAAAGACTTGTTCTGACTGATGCATGACTGACATAACTTGGCAGATTCTAAACTACAGATACGGTACTAGAAACATGAAATTTAGATTTTGGTAGTGTCAAAAATATAAGAACCCCGATGGACCGTCGACTGGTTGTAACACTTAGATACCGATGGAAGTACAGTCGTGGTCTGAAAGTGTTTACCACCTTAAGGCTTATAATTGCATGAACACTTCAATGACACAAGGACGACGATATTGTACTAGGCAACAAATCTATGATAACATGCGTTGTGTAGCAACTGGTGTCAATAACGATTTATTATTCCACATTTATAATATACATTCATTTAATTACAAGCGTGATATTTGCACTGAAACTAAAATATTTTTAGTCTTCAAATAATGTAATTTTAAACTAGCTATTTACGATTTTGGTATTTGTAATTAATAAGTTTATCAAATTACTTTTACATTGACAGATTATAGTGAAATGGATGGCGAAAATACGACATCCTGAATATAAAACCTTTTTGAAAAAAATACAATATTTATATCGTCTAGCGTAAGACTGCCTCGTCGGTCTAGCGGTAGTGCATACGACAGCTGATCATGAGGTCTCGGGTTCAATTCGCAGGTCGGGCTCGGAAAATTTTGCTAGGGTTTTCAGTTAAGAATTGCTTAGTGACAAATTATTAGTAATTTCTGTCAAGAAATTCTTAATAAATAGCTCGAAGTTGGCGGTGTTTCACCCCCGTGCATCAGAAAGCACGTTAAGCAGTCCCGGCTGTCATGATCTATGGCAGTAATTAGTGGGAAGTCAGTGCCCTCAAATAAACCTACTGACTACTTAACTGGTCTAGCCTTAGAATGATGTTAGATGGCAGTCGCTCCGTGTAAAAACTAATATTCAGTCAAATCTCTGTAGACCAGTAATAGCAGGCTCTGGTCTCCGAAGCGCAAGCTTGGGATGCAACCATGATGCAACTAAGAAAATGCTAGGGTGATGATGATGATGATATCGTCTAGCGAAAATCAGGGCGCGGTCAGACTGTGAGCTAAAATGATAGTGGATGGTATGCTAGTCACGTTAAAGCGCATGCTGATCACATAAGTGAGCTTTTGATTAAGCCATCTTCATGAAGCAATATTATTTCAGCTCTTTGTTGCACCGTTAAACTTGCCATTTTATTACAATAAGAAAGTGTTTTTATAATAATATTAAAATACAGAACTTTTACAGCAACATAAAAGCAATTCTGTCACTATGTCAAATTATTTCATCGACCTAAAAATATTCATACTCTTTTTGTTTGAATCGATGACTTACCAATGATTGAAAAGTAATAAGTACTCAGATATAGCATTTTAGACCTTGCCGAACCCAGCGTGACAAAGAATGTAATTTGAAAAGTGGTAAACATTTTTAGACCGCGATAGTACACCTTTCAGAAAAAAGACAGATTTCCACACGATTTATCCGCTTCTTACCACGTTATCAAAAATGCTTAAGCCGTAGTTCTCAATTCTACCAAAACTCTCTGTTAACTTAAGTCGTTCTTGATAATTCAAGATTATTCCAGATAACTATTATTCTGTGCATTATAACTTTCCCCATATGTGTCTATCTGAACGAAATAGATAATGAATTTTATGTAAGTTCTCAAACTGTCTTTATAATTATTTGCAATTCAATACTTTTGTATTTTAAAGGATCTTTATAAATATCGTAAGTTGTTAAAACATTGGATCCTATGCAAGAGGAGTTCAGGCAAACTTGGGTTTATTAGAAACTTGATACCTCCAATCTGTTGATTCTTATATTAAGCCTTATTTATTTAAGTACTTCTTTACTAGTTCAATGGCGTAGGCGGGAGGCTCACAAAGTCAGATTAAAACCTTATCAGGTAGACGCGATATATCTAGTAGATACCTAGAAAAATGTTGGTATTTCGCAGAAAAGTTGTAGAGTTGTAACTACTGAGCTTTAGCATGGTAACAGAATATCTTTCTTTTTAGTACCTATTAATCGCCGAACATAAAACTTAGATAATTGCGCAAGCACAGGATTACGCTATGTTAATTACTACAAACAAATAACCTATGACTACATCCCGCAAGGTACCACCAACATAAAACCACAAGGCCAGACATAAAAAGATAGTGGACATCATCTTGTTGATAATAACAACAAAAAGCCCCAAAACTATCCCCAACCCAGGAAACGAACCCGCCACTTTACACCACAAACTCATACCGCTGCAGCCAAGGTAAGAAACGTAAAAATATAGGTATGCACAAGGTATTAAAGCACATACACACATGAGGGTAGTGGTAAATGCTTTTTGCGTTAAAACTTGACATTCATTGCATTGAACTGCGGGACCGCTCTAAACTACCTTAATATAATAGTAATTAAGTGAACTAGGTGAACATAATTTAGTGGTTGAAGCCACGGTGAGCTGAACCAATTTAACGCGGCGCCAGGTTAATAATGAAATTACGATCAATCGCATACTGCCTTCAAATTTTTAAAGCGATAGAAAAATAACCCGGCTAAATTATAAGTGCCTATTTGTCCTGCTTCAGTTACTTCAATTAAAATCTAATCTAATTATACCTTGTATGCACAAGGTATAAGTAGATTCGATTTGAATTTAGCAGTATTATAAATTAACGTTTGCTTATAATCATTGTAAAGTAATTTAAAATGTAAAGGAGTTTATGAATATGATTATTATGAAACAATATACAATCTCTTTATACTTGTTTTTTATTTATATTGGAGTACAGTGTTTTTAGTTTTGAAAATAATTAGATAGTTAGTCTTTACGTACGCAGACGGTTGGAAAACAATGACAACTAAAGAGTTGTTTTATATGTTTTGTAACTTTACTTACATTTCGTCTCTTGCAAACTTACACGAAGAATACATACTGTCGCTGTCACAAACCACACTTTAAGTTCACAAAATTTTCAGGCATTTTCTCTCGAAATGACATATTTATTTGCAATGCAACCCTTTATTCTTCTCTGCACATTCGACGCTGACAATAAAGATACCCGATACCCGTAAGATGAATTCACTCAAGTATATCCAGTATTTCCTTTACCCAAGTTTCTCCATGGTACCCGCTTTGCATCATGAGGTACGGTTATTTGGAAGCAGTAATATAAAAATATCCGCTATAAAAAGCTCCAGATACGCTAGGGCAAGGAAAAAACAGTAATTTAATCATTTTACTAAATAATCCAAAAAGTCTGTCTAAACCGGGGCTTGAAACCGGGACCACGGTCAGTCATTGCGTAACCGTTTACGCTTGTATAGCTAAATAGAACAGCAAAACATTTTCATCCCACGGTAAAAACACTTTAAATCTGTATAAAAACTACCTACCAACATGTACCGAAGTAACTGTGTTCATTGTTAGGCATGTCCCAGACATTTTCTTTTGCTTTCACAGTTTTCTCTAGTTTACCAAAATAAGTTTTTATCGATATACTGGCAGGTTTGATAAAATGTTGTTCTGCGTGAATAAATTAAAAAGAAAACTAGAACAGGTTCGCAGCGTGACCGACCGTGATGGATTTTTGGGATTCACACAACGGCAAGTGAATTAATAGTAAAAAGAACTTTGTTTTAAAACAAGCTTTCATAATCTTAATATATAAAATCCTTGCGTTACTGACTGACTGACAGACACGCTACAGCCGAAACTATAGGGCGCAGGAAGCTGAAATTTGGCATGTATGTTCCTTGGGGACCGCAGGGGTGCACTAAGAAGGGATATCCCGAAATTCCCACGGGATCGGCCAAAACGGATAAATTAAAAAAAAATGCAAGCGTAGCTGCTGGCGTCCTCTAGTAACTTATAGGAACAAAGTGCGGAGTTCGTATGGCCACCGTCCAGCTCCATCATCAGATCAGCTCCATGACGTCATAATATTGCATTGTCATGCGATATACACATGTAAATTTTACCTCAATAGAAAACTGGGAAGTGGGTTAAATTTGTCTTGCAAGATTTTAATCATTACAGATAGCGGGGATAGGTTGAAAAACCAAACCTTGTAAAAATTACCCTCGTCAGTAGTTGTGTCTAACAACTACAAGCTTCAATTAATAACAACAAGAGTTCAATTAATAATAATAAACTATACACACATACGGCCATTTTCAATATTCGATCCACACATGGATTTTGAGATTCGAAATTCGCGTTTGACATATTTTGTATGGAGCTTATGTCAAAAACGAATTTAAAATCTACATATCTATCTATAGTTCGAATATTGAATTTCGTAGTTAGACGACCGGTTGGCGCAGCGGGAGTGTAAGCGACTGCTAAGCCGAAGGTCGCGGGTTCGATTCCCGCACAAGTCAAACATTTGTGTGCATGTACATGGATTTTTGTCTTGGTCTGGGTGTTTCTATGTATAATGTAACGGATGCCAGGAATCGAACCTTTGCTAGTCCGCTACAGTGCGCTGGTAGTGTGCTGCTGACGTGTGCCTACGACGATGCGTGTTCTTCTATGTGTGTGGACTGTATGGCTTCGATGTGTAAGGGCTTCAGAAATGAAACATCTTCATACGTTGAGAGCGATGCTGTTCAGGTGTGCGGTGCTTGATGGTTACATAGGTCACAAGATGGTGGTTGGGACGCCAACAACTGGCCGAATACATGGTCGCTTAAGTACCTCGAAACTTTACCTTATCGACGACCATCGCACCGAACACGTGCACAGAAAATCTTTCGTTTATTTTTATTTCAAATACAATACAAATGTTACGTATGATTCGTTCCTATTATACATACATACATGTTCTATACATAGTTAGATAGGTCTCATTTAGTTCTATCTATCGGTATACAATACCTAAACCTAACTATTAGCGTCACTAAGTTATTCCATAAAAACGCCCAAAAAATGCTGCCACACAAGGGCCCGCCCACTATATTTTCTATTAAAAAACTATTGTATACTAAATTTATATATATAATTTTGGCAGGCCGTTGTGTGCAACTATATGGGGCATCTATTAAAGCAAACACCATGAAAATATCTTTATTCAATTCGAACCTATTACATGATAACTTTTGAATCATAAAAAAATTACAGAATTTCTTAAGTAAATACTATCGTAAGTAAACAAATTTATGATAAACATACGAATGTTTGTTATTATGCTTATTTTAACTATATAAGGCAATAACTAGCAATAAAAAGGTATCTAGACATGATTTCAAGTCTATATGAACCAAAAAAACACTTATAAAACTATAAAAGGAATATGTAAACAAACAGCTGTTTTATGAAGCATTAACTCTTATCTGTCACTACTGATAACGCTATTTATGATTCGATATCTAAGGTCCCTACAGTTAGCACAAGTTTAGGACTATTGTTCATGTATTACATGGTTGTTGTATATTAACAATCTAACCATTTACACAATTTTAGCTATTTTGTAACGTTTTGACACATCCGGGAACCGAACCCGGTGTACCGCACGATTAGATAACACTGATTTTATACGATTTTCACTCGCGGTTTCGAATACACTATTCACTGTCATAGTTTTAATGTCTGTCGCGAACATCTCTCCCGCCGTGCAGCAACGCGCGTGACCCTCGCTGTCTGCTGCGTTGACGGAGACGTGTGTGAGGGGTCGACTGTTTACTGTGTACTCGACCTCACACAGTAGTGTAGCTAGGACTTCTTCGTGCGGATGGCGCTCGTGAAGGACCGTATAGAGGGCGGTCTTCACGCACCTGACGAGGCGCTCCCATGCGCCCCCCATGAATGGCGCTGAGGGGGTGATGAAGCGCCATATGATGCCACGGCGACTCGCTTCTTCGGCGACGGCGTCTCTCATCTCTCGGTCGGCACCGTGCATGTTGGTGCCGTTGTCCGAGTAGATCTCTGCGGGGCAACCTCGGCGCGCTGCGAACCTGCGCAGCGCCAAGATTGCGGAGTCGGCGCTCAGGCTGGCGGCGACCTCCAGATGTACTGCCCTGGAAGTGAGACATGTAAACAGTGCCACATAACGTTTGTGACGCTGTCTACCGACGGTTACGGAGAGCGGCCCGAAATAATCAAGACCCGTGTAGGTGAAGGGCCTCTGATGGTGAGCAAGGCGCGTCTTCGGATGGTCCCCTGTGGCTGGCTCAGGCGGCTGCGTTTTTCTAATGCGGCATGGTAGACATCTATGTACTATTTTCTTTGTAGTCGGCCGCAGACGAAGAATCCAATAGTGTTGGCGTATTTCATTGATTACCAACTCTGTACCGCTGTGATGTAATTTTCTATGCGTCCAATCTATGTATAGCTGTGTAATGCGATGATCGCCGTCTAAGATCGGCGGTCTCTTTGTCTGTTCGGAGATTTCTTCTGTAGCTGTTATACGACTGCGTAGAGTGATCATTCCGTTGTTCATCTCCACGGATAACGAATACAGGCGGCTGTCTCTGGCGACACCTCCTCCGCGCCGCAGCTCCCGGAGGTCGGCGCCGAAGGAGTCTCTTGTACCGCCTTCACAAGAAGGTCCTCGGCGCCGCGGGTGTGTTCTGCGGAGAGAAGCACGAAGTTTCGGGAGTCGGCGGCTGGACGAGGTGCCGCTCTGCCCGACTTGATGTTGTGCTTCGTCTTCGTCACGTGACGCCAATCTGGATCCTTCTGTCTATTTTTCTGCGTTCTTTTATATAGAACCTTCTCTGCGGTTTTCTTACATAATGCTATAAATTGTAGAACTCTTGCTGTTGCTCGTAAGAGCCTTTCCCATTTGGAAAATCTATACGGGTCCGGTACGGCTTCTATAATTCTATATGTTTGACGTTTCTGTACAGCTGTCAGTGTGCGCTCTTCGCCTGTCGCGTCAGGGGCGATGTGCTTCTCTACGGGCCATAGTGACGGGTCTTCGTACAGGAACGACGGTCCGGTGTACCACTCGTGTTCGGAGTTAAAGCTGTTTGGCACGTCGCGTGTAGCCGCATCCGCCGCGTTCATCTTCGTAGGTACCCAGCGCCAATCTTCAACTTTACTATGCTCTTCTATGGCGGCTAGGCGGTGTGCGACGAATGGTTTGTACGCCCGTGCTCTTTTTCTGATCCATGTTAGTACGGTCTTGCTGTCCGTCCAGTACATGACGGCCTCGGGTTTGACGCGATGTTCTTCTATTACCGCTTGAGCGACTCGCGTACCCATGACGGCGGCTTGCAGTTCGAGTCTCGGGATTGACACCACCTGAAGCGGTGCCACTCTCGCCTTCGTCATAACGAGCGTCACGTGCACACGCCCATCTGGTGTAGTCGCTCGCCAGTACACCGCTGTTGCGTAGGCCGCTTCACTGGCGTCCGTAAAGACATGTACTTGGAGTGTACAGGCGTCACTGTACCCGGGGTAACACCGCGGGATGCGTATCGACTTCAACTGTTCTAAATGCTGTATCCACGATGCCCATTGCACTCTGAGGCTTTCGTCAAACTTCTCGTCCCAATTTGTACCGAGTCGCCAGGCTTCCTGTAGTATCTGTTTGGCTCAAACAGTCACGGGCGATGCGAGGCCGAGTGGGTCGTATAGCGACATAACTATTTTCAACGCTTTCCGTTTCGTAGGCGCTTCGGTGCCGATGAGTCCGTCTGGAAGCCGTGCGAGTGTAAGGTTGAAGCTCAGCTCGTCCGCGCTCGTTTTCCACATCAAGCCGAGAATTTTCTCTTCTTGCCCCTTGCTGGCGAGGCCGACTGTCTCCTGGCGATGTTGACTTGGTTCTATTGCTTCGATGACGTTTCTAGAGTTCGACACCCATTTCGTGAGGTGAAAGTGCGCTTGTCTGTGTATGTCTCGCACCCGTGACGCTATACTCGTCGCTTCCTGTTCGTCCCTGAAGCTGTCCAGATAGTCATCCATGTAATGGTTATCTATGATGGCTTCTGCTGCTTCCGGGTACTCTTCTGCGTGCTTGCGGGCGTTCCAATTATTCGCGAATATAGCTGTACACGGTGAGCTTGCCGCGCCGAAGATAATGGACTTCATACGGTATTCCTGGGGCGGTCCCTCCCGCCGGTCACCTCTCCACAGGTAGCGCAGCGCGTCTCGGTCTTCTGGGCGTACTCTCACCTGCATAAACATCTCCGTTATATCAGCTGAGACGGCAACGCGGTGTCGACGGAACCTCATCAACACCTCCGGCAACGATTGTAGCAAGTCCGGTCCCGTGAGCAGGTAATCGTTGAGTGACATACCTCTGGTCTTCGCGGCGGCGTCGTGAACTATACGAATCTTCTCAGGCTTCATGGGGTTGTGTACATCGAAGTGAGGCAAGTACCAAGTCTTCCCTGGCGTACTATTCATGGGAGCTTCTTCTGCGTATCCCTTTTCTATCAGCGAGTTCATCTGTTTTGTATATCTTGTTTTCAACTCTATGTTTCTATCTAATTTTTTCTCTATGTGTGCGAGCCTCCTTGCCGCGTTCTCGTAACTATCTGGCATGACGATGTCTTCTTGTTTCCACAGAAGAGCCGTCTCTATATGTCTATCTTCTAATTGTTTCGTATGTTTTTCTAACATATCTGTAGCCCGCTTCTCGGGGTCCGAGTTCGGTCGACGTGGGTTCACTATGAGCGATTCCAGTGCGAAATATTCTTTCAGTTGCGCTTCTATGTTTTCATCTATAGCGGAGAGACCGTTGACGAAGTGTACGGTGTTTCCCAAGGTGCGTGAGCGCGCGCCGTGCAGCACCCATCCCAGCGACGTAAGCGACGCCACCGGTTGATCGTTGGGTCCTCTTCGTACTGCGTTCGCTATGAGCAGGTGCCAGTTGTCTTGTCCTATTAGCACCTTCGGCACGCCTATGTCGTACACCAGCTTCTTCTTGATGCCTTCGAGGTGTTTGCAGTCTATCAGGTCCTCTTCGGCGATCTTCTGAGGCGACAGGTGTAGGCTGGCTACGGTGCGCGCACACAAAGGCACTTGTTTGCTGTCGGCGCCGGCTCCTCGTATTTGTATGTCTACGCGTCGCGACGTTGGCATGTCGATCGACGTATCGCCTATGGCACGGATCGTAAACGGGTCCAGGTTCCCTTCCGCGCCGACTTCCTTGGCTATGTCTTCGTCTATGAGCGATACGGTGCTTCCGTCGTCGAGTAGGGCGAACGTAGACGCCTCTCCCGCCGGTCCGACTATCTGCACGGGCACTATCTTTAAGTATGCTTGAGCCTTTGCACGTATGCACGAACTGGCGACAGTTTCTTGCTTTTCTATGTTCACGTCTTCGGTCCTATGGGCTCCTCTATCGTAGTGAAGCAACTGGTTGTGTGTAGCGCGGCATCCCTCTACACCGCACTTCTTGGGCTTGCACGAGTGTTCTATTCGGCGTATGCGTAAGCAGCGAAAACACAATCCATGCTGCTTAGCTAGCTGCCATGTCTTCTCTGCGTTGGCGTTACGAAACGCGCTGCAGGCCGACGAGTAGTGTCCTTCGCGTTCACATATCCTGCACTTCGCGTTAGACGTGTCCGTATGCGTTCGCTTCTCCGTCGCCGTCGCCGTGTACGTCCTCTGCACGGTACGTCTGCTTGGCGGCCCATCGGTGATGTTCTCAGCCGGCGCGAACGCGCTACAGTAACGCGCGTACTCTGTCACGAAGTCACTGAATCGGCTGAGGTCCGGCTTCGACTGGCACTTCTCGGTGTACGTCTTGTACCACTGCACACGTAGCGAGTTTGGTAGCTTCTCGGTCAACACACGGTAGTGTTCTTTTTTCAACGCACGAAGTGTGACGACGCCGCTTCTAATCTTGCTCGCGAACGCGCATATGTCCTTGGGTGCTTCGCTACAGCGTGGCAGGGTCCTCAGCTTGTCTGTCTCAGCCTGTGCGATCGAGTCTAGTCGTCCGAATTGCAGCTCCAACTCCTTCATGATTTCATCTGGTCGCGCATGCCCAATCAGTTCAGAGCTAACTGTTTCTAACGCTCTTCCCTTGAGACTTCTTTTCAGTCTCGCTGTATTCTCCACGTCGTTGAAGAAATTCTTGGTGGTGTCGTATATCGCCTTGAACGACAGCCACTCGGTGTGCGCGCCGCCGAACGTCGGTAGCGTCATGATGACTTTCGAAACCGCCGGGTGTGGTGCAACTATTGATGTGTCCGGTGGCTTCCTGTCGGCGAGCGCGGCGATCGCGGAGGTGAGATCCGTGATGAACGGCTTCAGCGAATCACCTCCCTGTTGATGAACGTCCATCTTCTGTGAGGGCGGTCCATCTTCTTTATCTATCTTCTGTGCCCCGTCGACGTCCCTCTTATTAGCGGGCGCCGATACCACTATATCTATATCTTCAGGGCCGGGCTGGGGTTCCGGAGCCTCTTCCAACCACGAACGTACGTAGTCTTGTTTCGACTGTCCATCCTCGTCTTCGACTTCGTCGTTGGCATTTGTTAGCGACGGACGCGCGCGCGAACGTCTCGCAAAATTGAATTTAATAAATTCAATTTATCGCCGGCAGCTGTTCGTGTATCACCTCAAAACTCGGTCCCTCCTTGTCTCGCTTGGGCAACTCTCCATAAGAGGCAGCGGCCATCTTAGGAATTTTTCGGCGTAGACAGGGAGAGCGAATCGGTTTGACGTTTTGTGTGACAGTGACACTTGTGTTTTGAAGTTTGTGCGACAGTGATTTTTAGAGGTTTTACCTCACCCCCGCGCTCTGTGACGCTTTACCCCCCGCGCTAGTGACGCTCTATCCCTCCGCGACAGTGACGCTTCGCCCCCCGCGACACGGACGCCTCTGGAGGCTTTATTGTGAACCGCGAGTGCCTGTGTGTCAGTGTGACAGTTCTGCGGCCACTCATCCACGCGGCGTGTGCGACCGGCGTGCTTGACCGCGTCGCCCGCCGAGACATAGTCTCTGCCGTGTGTGTGCGCGCGCGGACCCATCCGCGCGGCAAACGCAGCAGCGCTCCTGCACACCCATCCGTGCGGCGTGTGCGGCCCGGTGCCTTAACCTGGCTGCCACCCATCCGCGCGGCGCGTGTGTGTTAGAGGACCTTCACCAGGGCCACTGTTCAGTGGCCCCGGGTAAGTGAACCGCTTCCCTTGCTGTGCGTCGACGGCCCGTGTCTCGCACCGTACTATTGATCACACTTGTCTTTCGTGTATTAATAGTACGAGTGTCGATCGACTATACCGTCGGCGGACATAGCCCATTTCTGGTGGATTGACACTTCTGACATTTTTGTGCTTATAACATTTGTTGTGTGTGTTGTGTTCACGCGAGACTGTCCTGGACCTGAAAACTGTTAAAAAATTTTCAGGAAATTTCACGATTTTTCTAAGTCCCCAGGACTTAGAAAAATTCGCAACTTTTTGCATCAAATTTTCTAAGTCTAAAAGACTTGTAAAATTTTCGCCAGTGTATGTGCATAGAAATATTCTAAGTCCCCAGCACTTAGAAAATTTCACCGAAACTTAGACTTGCAAAATCTTTGGAGTAGTTACTTAGATAAGCTTTAGTGGTTAACTGAGTGGTCCAATATGGGGGAGGATGACGCCGATCGGCGCCGGAGGTCGGACGAGGAGTCCGACGGTGAGGCCGCCGCGGTATTCGCCCCCCGCCACCGTATCACCCACACGCCACCCCACCAGTTCTCCACCCCATTTAGCAGCCCCGCGCCTCGTCCTGCTTCGCCCCCCCCCCCCCCCTGCGCCCCGCCCCCCCTCGCCCCCCGCTACCTCCGGGAAGCGGGTATTAACATCTCCGGGGGAGGTGCCGGAGCAGACCCGGCGCAAGGTGGGACCGACGCGCCGACCAACGGCGCCTGTACCTGCCCCGCCGACGGAAGCCCTGCCGACCCTAGCGCCTCCTACCACCCCGGTGCTAGCGACGGCAAGCACTATCGCCGAGCTTGTCGACATGGCAACCGCGTCGACTGGAGGAATTATGGAGGCCGTGCGCTCGAAGACCTCAAAGCTGAACAAAGAGGAGATAGCCATAATCGGCCAGTGCGTGAGCTCCGTGGGATCAGTGGTCACACACTTGGTGGCCCGTCTTGCTGCAGCGGAGCAGCGAGCTGCGGTCGCCGAGGAACGCGCCCGTCTGATGCCCACCCTGACGCAACCACAGCAGCAACAACCAGCATCTCTCGTACCGGCTCCTGTAAGCTACGCAGGCGCCATCAAACTGTGACGGAATACGGAGCCGGTACCACTCCCATCACGCCCGGGTCCTGCAGTGGCTGTCTTCCCCGCCGAAGACCAGCGCGACAAGATACGCACCGCCGAGGAAACTAAGAAGGTGCTTAGAGCCAGTGTTGATCCAGCAGAACTGGGATTCAGAGTTCACGGCGTAAGGAAGACCGGCGGTGCGGGACTAATTGTCGAAACACCATCGGAAAAGGACGCCAAGGCCTTACGTGCAGCCGTCCCGGTCACACTCCGCGTCGAAGAGCCGCGCGACAAGCGACCATTCATCTCCCTCTCCGGGGTTGACGCGAGCCTCAAGCCAGATGAAGTCATTGCACAAATACACGAACAGAACCTTCGCGAAACCCACACTTTGGAGGAAGTTAAGAAGAACCTGCGCCCGGTCTTCAACAGGAACCGCCGCAACTCACGGAAGATGTGGATGTGCGAGTGCTCGCCAACGCTCCGGACCCTGCTCATCGGACGTGGACGCGTCTACATTGGCTGGGACGTAGTCGAAGACATTGACGTGACCTGCTGCCGTAAGTGCCAGATGTACGGGCACCCAGAAAAGTATTGCCGAGCCAAGTCTATGACATGCGGACGCTGCGGGGAAGATGGGCACAAGGCCGCGGAGTGTCAGGCCAAACAAGAGTCCTGCGCCACATGCCGCAAATTCAACAGAAAAGGCGCCGCGGAACATAGAACTAACAGCCGAGACTGCCCAGCGCGCAAGTACGCTGAGGGATGTTCACTGGCCATGACCAACTATGGCCAGTGATCACTTGCTTAAGATCGGGCAGGTGAATCTCCAGGGTTCCGCGGTGGCCACAGCAGAGCTGCCCGCCATCGCGGGGGGGATGGGGCTGGACGTGGTTCTTGTCCAAGAACCATACTCCATGCCTCATCTCTCCTCCACCGCTGGACCAACATGGATTTTCGGCTGCAGCAGCGAACCAAAATGCGGCATTCTTCTGCTTCGGAGTGACACTCCGTGTGCCGTGCTCACGCATCTTAGTAACAGCCACTGCACCGTGTGCCACATAGATTTGGACCCACGCGGACAGGAGACGTCACCAGCATCCTCCATCCACCTAGTCAGCGCCTATTTCCAGTACTCGGACGACATCGACAAACACCTTCAACACCTGAACTTGGTCCTGGACTCTCTGCGGTGTCCCCGAGTGCTGATAGGCGCCGACGTGAACGCCCACTAGCCAATGTGGCACTGCGCAGCGAGGAATTACGTCGGGAGAGGACCGGACGTGACATACCGACGCCAGCAAATGGAGGACTTCATCGTTGGCCGTGGACTCATCATCCACAACAGAGAAGGACAACCATCTACCTTCGCCACGGTCAACGGGGAGTCCAACATCGACCTAACGCTGGCCACCAGGAGCACTCCGGTCGACGACTGGACGGTCCACGAAGATTCCAGCTCTAGTGACCATCGTCTAATCACATATCATCTATGTGGCACACGGACAGGAGGAACAGGCTCGCCGGCGGAACCGCTGGAAGAGCCGAGGAGATTTCGTGAGCGCGGCGTGAACTGGAGGCGCTTCCAGTCAGTGGTCCACGAACGTGTGGGGACGATTGACTGGCGGATGCCTGCAGGCGATGTAAGCAAGGTGTTTACGGATGTAATTATTGGAGCGGCGAATGAATGTCTTGGAGTATGCGGGAAAAGTAAGCGTGCTAAAGGTTATGAATGGTGGTCTCCTGCATTGGAGGCCGCGCGCAAAAGGGCTAATCGTGCAAGGAAGGTATGGCAGAATGCGAGAAAGCGTGGATTTGGGGTTTTTGAGGAGATTGCACGTAAGAAGTATAACGAGAGTCGCAATAGCTATAGGGCATTGATGGAGAGGACGCAGAACGAGTTCTTCCGGGGACTTGCCAATACCGGGAACCATGACCCCTGGGGTCTGGCTTACCGAGCAGCCAGCGGGCGGCTTAGGCCAACCCCTAATGTCATCAATGGCACAAAGTTCTCGGAGGGATACGCTGGGGACGCGCGAGCCGCCATGGGGGTTCTAGTCCGAGCACTCTGCCCGGACGATGACCCAGGCGCTGACAGCGCCTACCACCGACAGGTGAGGCTACTGGCGGCCTGCGCGCCCTCGGGTCGCGACGCGCCCCCTCCATCTTTAAATGTGGTGGGCTCTATAGTTCGGGATCTACCCAACACGGCACCCGGCATCGATGGGATCACCGCCCGCATGGTAAAACATGTGTGGCACGTAGCTGACTCCGAGCTGACGCGTGTTCTAGGCAAATGCGTTGAGGAGGGCACTTTCCCTGATACGTGGAAGGACGGTCGGCTTATTGTCTTGCCGAAAGGCAACGACAGGCCGCTGACTGATCCTAAAGCGTATCGCCCTATCACGCTCCTTTCGGTTCTGGGCAAGATCTTGGAGAGGGTCATGATCTACTGCGCACCCAACATCTCGCGCAATATCTCACCCTGCCAGCATGGTTTTTCTCGAGGTCGTTCAACACTAACAGCTCTGCGGTCCCTTCAGGACATTGTTATCGCAAGCCGGGCCAAATATGTCCAGGCCCTTTTTCTGGACATATCAGGTGCCTTTGACAACGCGTGGTGGCCCATGATCCTGCTGAAGGCGAAGAACGGTGGTTGCCCGCCCAACATCTACCGGATGTTGGTCGCGTACTTTACGAGTCGCCGGGCAGGTCTCTTCGTTGGAAGTGGGGTTGTGTGGAAGCCGCTGACCATGGGCTGCCCGCAGGGCTCAGTTTTGGGACCCTCACTGTGGAACCTCCTGATGGATGACCTGTTTCGATTGCCATACCCAGACGGAGTGCAATTGGTCGCGTACGCCGACGACGTAACGATCCTCATTGAGTCAAACTCAAGAGCCGGCATAGAGACATCAGCCTCTTGCGCCATGGCGTTAATCAGCCAGTGGGGACAGCGGAACCGCCTGGGCTTCTCCCCCTCCAAGTCGTATTCTATGACCTTGAAGGGGAAGATGCCCGGTCGACCACCGACTGTCCGACTCAATGGGGTCTCAGTTAAGAGCGTACAGTCGACCAAAGTTCTGGGTGTGGTAATCGACACAACCATGTCCTTCAAGGAACATGCGGAATCCATCGGTGAGCGCGCCGCAGCTGCGTTCGGTAAGATGTCGAGAGTCTCTGCCGCATCCTGGGGTATGCGCTACAGAGCGCTCCGTGTCCTGTACAGGGGCACGTACGCCGCCATAATTACCTATGCGGCCGGATGCTGGTGGAGGCGAACGACCGTGTTTGTGGTCAGAAGCGCGTTGTTGAGGACACAGAGACCCGCGCTTATACTGCTGACAAAGGCATATTGGTCTTGCAGCACAGCGGCCCTGCCCGTCCTAGCGGGTGTTCTGCCGGCCGATCTCGAGGTTAGCCGTGCGGGCAGGCTTGATGATATCCGACACCTACCCAGGGAAGAGTTCAGAAACGGAAGTAGGCAAATTTCGCAGGAGACTGTTGCCTCCTGGCAACAGAGATGGGAAGGCGAGGCGAAGGGTAGGGAGCTTTTTCGATTTTTCCCGGACGTGGCGGCTCGGCTCAAGTACACTTGGGTCGAGCCGGACTATCAAGTCTCACAGCTTTTGACAGGACATGGGTGCTTTAGGAAACGGTTGTGTGATATGAGGTTATGCGAGGACAGCGTGTGCTATTGCGGAGAGGAAGAAGAAAGCTTGGACCATGTGTTGTGGCGATGCCCCTTGTATGCTGAACTTAGAGCCGAGATGATGAATGGGATCACTGTCACAACGGTCGGGCCCCCTTTTTACGCTGAGCTTGTGTGCTCTGAGGCGAACTTCCGGCGGTTTAGAGACTTCGCCCATAAATGGCATGATATAAGAGCCAATCTAGAAAAGGATGAAAGGACCCGGGCCAGCGACGAAGCCGTAGGCGTACCGTATGCTGTGAGAAGAGCAGCACATACAGTACTACAATAGTACAGCCGCCCCTGAATGGGGAGAGTGGCTCAGGGACACATAATTTGTAGGGAGTTTACAACGGGCGCGCGGGAAAGAGCATACAGCAAGTACCGTGCGCCTCTCCCAAGATTCGGTCCATATACCCAGACGGGTGGTGGGACCATGAGGTGGAGGTGGGAATATGTCCATCCTCGTCGTAGTCATCGGAGTCCGCCTCCTCTTCAGCCTTCTGTAGTGCTAACTGTGCTAACTGTAGTTTTATCTTCAAAACTTCTTTTCGAGCCAACGTCACATTTCTATTGGAGCGTCCCGTAGCTGCTGAGCGTTGGTCGCGTTCCCTCGTTGGCTTCTTTCTATCTCTATTTTCTATTATACTATGTTGCGCTGTACAAACGCTCGATCTATCGGATGGTTGCAACGTCCTTTCCTTGCCATCTTCATTTTTCGACTGCACCTCTGCTCACTCCCTTGCATCTTGAGTGATGTTTCGTTCGTCCCTCCCCGCGGGGCCGGGGGGGGGGGGGGCAGCGGCGGCGCGTCGCTCCCGACTGTTGTCGACGGCGATCGCGGTGGCCCGTCGTGAAGGACGACCGCGGCGGCTGGGTTGCGGGCAGCGGCGGCGCGGGCAGGGGTACTGGAACTAGGCCCGGCGCCGGCCGCTCCCCCGGCGACCTCGGGAGCACGACCTCTTGAACGCGTCGTAGGCATTCTTCAATCTTTAATCCGGCTTCCCAAGGACCAACAAATGTAACGGATGCCAGGAATCGAACCTTTGCTAGTCCGCTACAGTGCGCTGGTAGTGTGCTGCTGACGTGTACCTACGACGATGCGTGTTCTTCTATGTGTGTGGACTGTATGGCTTCGATGTGTAAGGGCTTCAGAAATGAAACATCTTCATACGTTGAGAGCGATGCTGTTCAGGTGTGCGGTGCTTGATGGTTACATAGGTGACAAGATGGTGGTTGGGACGCCAACAACTGGCCGAATACATGGTCGCTTAAGTACCTCGAAACTTTACCTTATCGACGACCATCGCACCGAACACGTGCACAGAAAATCTTTCGTTTATTTTTATTTCAAATACAGTACAAATGTTACGTATGATTCGTTCCTATTATACATACATACATGTTCTATACATCGTTAGATAGGTCTCATTTAGTTCTATCTATCGGTATACAATACCTAAACCTAACTATTAGCGTCACTAAGTTATTCCATAAAAACTCCCAAAAAATGCTGCCACACAAGGGCCCGCCCACTATATTTTCTATTAAAA
This sequence comes from Euclidia mi, assembly GCA_944739405.2. Classification (NCBI taxonomy): domain Eukaryota; kingdom Metazoa; phylum Arthropoda; class Insecta; order Lepidoptera; family Erebidae; genus Euclidia; species Euclidia mi. The sequence continues at coordinate 47,962,733 of OX123187.2, forward strand.
AACTATTGTAAATTTATATATATAATTTTGGCAGGCCGTTGTGTGCAACTATATGGGGCATCTATTAAAACAAACACCATGAAAATATCTTTATTCAATTCGAACCTATTACATGATAACTTTTGAATTATAAAAAAATTACAGAATTTCTTAAGTAAATACTATCGTAAGTAAACAAATTTATGATAAACATACGAATGTTTGTTATTATGCTTATTTTAACTATATAAGGCAATAACTAGCAATAAAAAGGTATCTAGACATGATTTCAAGTCTATATGAAGCCAAAAAACACTTATAAAACTATAAAAGGAATATGTAAACAAACAGCTGTTTTATGAAGCATTAACTCTTATCTGTCACTACTGATAACGCTATTTATGATTCGATATCTAAGGTCCCTACAGTTAGCACAAGTTTAAGACTAATGTTCATGTATTACATGGTTGTTGTATATTAACAATCTAACCATTTACACAATTTTAGCTATTTTGTAACGTTTTGACACGTCCGGGAACCGAACCCGGTGTACCGCACGATTAGATAACACTGATTTTATACGATTTTCACTCGCGGTTTCGAATACACTATTCACTGTCATAGTTTTAATGTCTGTCGCGAACATATAATATGTATGTATTTACAAAAAAAAGTATATAAGTATGTTTATCCATTATCTAGTACCCATAGTACAAGCTCTGCTTAGTTTGGGCCTAGATGGTGTTGTGTGAATGTGGTAGAATATTATGGCGAGGTTGCAGTACTTTTTAAGATTTTTGAACGTCTGAAAGTCCCATGAACTATGATATTTTAATGAATTAAAATTAAAGTATAAAAGTTGAACATATCTTCTAGTAAATCGTAAAGATAGAAACACGATTTGGAATGATTGGTTCCATAAAAAAAAAGTCAAACATGGCACTAAATCACAATTTTAAACGTGTACTGCTTAGAGATTCCATAATGAATTTATATGAAAGTATTATCAATAGAAACAGCTCTTTATTTTAAAATAAATGGTAAAAACAGATTTCGTAATTTCGTTATCATTTTTCTCCAAGAAAAAAAATAGTCAAAATGTTGGCATTATATCGCTCACCGGCCGTTCATCAGTGCCTGTCTAGGCGTGATTGAGGGCGGACGTACGTCGTTGCTCCGCAAAATCCCCCTCCACCCCCGCATGTACGTTTTCGCAAAAGTACAAAGTAATTCGTATTCCAAACTCAATCGTTCGAACCATAGACATACTAGTAAGAAACCGTAGACAGGTTACTGACAAGGTAACATGACGGAGCTTACGAGTGGCACGCATCGCGAAAAGCGTACGCACACTAATATAAATATGTCAAAACGACACACTAAGAATTAGATAATAAGTGTAAGTGAGATAGCACATCTAATCGCAAGCGCGAAATAGAGATAAACATATCATACTCTCTGGACCGAAGCGCATTGTGACATCATACTGACCGTTTCACAAACAATAATTTGACTCAGATGCGACATGATCACTTTGTCTGTCTTGAGTAAATTCAATTCGCCTCAAAGTAAATTTGATTAATTCATTTAAGGTAGGGAAATAAAAAGTTGATGTGATTTATTTATAACATTTATTAAAAAAAGTACATTTCATTCAATGGAAACCTAAAACAGTACGTTAATATAAAAACTGTGCGCTGCGGACCCACCGTAGCCCTGGCAATACCCCTGGGGGTATGGTGGGTCTTTTAAAGCTTAACCGTACTCCTGGCTGAAATGCTCGTAGTGTTATACCAACGTGCTACGTGGACATTAAACTGAACAGTGTTATCTCTCGTATGATAATGACTTACTACTTACGTTTTTGTATTTTTAGACAAGCGAAGACAAGCGCTAGTACGATGATATAGTGCAACAAGGAGATTTAAGAAATTAGAGAATAAAACGTTTAGGTATTACTGCTAATGGTTATAATGCTTTGTATATTATAGGTATAATCTGGGGTACTGCTGAAGAACCGTCATCATCATCATCCTAGCGCTGTCGGATCATTCCCACTAGTTCTATTGAACAGTTCTATGATAGAACTAGTGATACTTTTTTTCCCACTAGTTCTATTAGCACAACTTGATGAGAAGAATAGAACTAATGGGAAACAGTTATAGGAAATTTCCCACTAGTTCTATGTATATATATTTTACAAGGGTAGTGTCACAATATCGCGCTTACATATCCGAATAGATATGTATGTATAAAAATGTGTTAAACGTATGAACGTCTACAAAACAAATGACTACCAGAAAGTGATCAGCTATCGATAGTGATTGCAAAAAACAGGTGCATGCGATTTTCGACCTTATTGACAATTCATGACAAACGTTTTTTTTGTTTTTCTCGCTTTCTGGCATTATTGGGGTAATAAAATTATAAATTCTGACTAATGTCAATTAGGTTGAAAATCGCATGCACCTGTTTTCTGCAATCACTATCGATAGCTGATCACTTTCTGTAAGTCATTTGTTTTGTAGACGTTCATTTGTTTTGTAGGCGTTTATTTTTTTTGTAGACGTTCATTTGTTTTACACATTAAACAAATCAACGTCTACAAAACATATTTATTCGGATATATGAGCACGATGACGTGACACTACGGATCATTCCCAGTAGTTCTATTGAATACCATTGTAAAAACATACATAGAACTAGACTGGGACATTTCCTATTACTTATCCCATTAGTTCTGTTCTCCTCATCAAGTTGTGCTAATAGAATTAGGACAGTTCTATCATAGAATTGTTCAATACTACTACTATACTGGGAATGATCCCACAAAATAATAGAACTTGAAATTAACGAACTGAAATTAATAAACTAATTACACAACAATATTATCTGGGTGTACGGTTAAGCTTTGAAAGACCCACCATACCCCCAGGGGTACTGCCAGGGGTACGGTGGGTCGGCAGCGAAAACTGTGCAGTACAATCTACTTAGTTGTTTAATACTAAAAGGAGAAAAACAAGAACAAGTGAATGGACTTTGATCATCCGTCAATGTTTGTAACTTACGTATGATTTTGTATTTCTATAATAATAATATATTGTGTTGATTCAGCCTCAAATCACTTTTATTACTTGACAAAAACACACACCAGTATTTTATTATTACGAATGTCCCATCTGGATACTTTGTTTTTTAGTCTTTGAACACGCACAATACTGCTTCTCTTTTACTCTCGCTAAATGCCAATTTTTTTATTGACTCTATTATTTGTGGTACTGAATTTATTATAAATTGTAAATAAAATGTTGTAATATTGTAATACTCATGAATGAGAAGTGATTCCATAACTCTTAGTCATTTTCCTACTATAGTTTAACTACTTTAGCAAAATCTCATTACACACGACGGCATTTTCAAATGTAACGTACACACACGCGAGTAAAAGAGCGAGCGCTTACGACCGCAGCGCGTACGCGACTAAAGCCAAATGAGCCATTTAGAAAAAAAAAGTTTGTCATGAATTTGTCAGTTTTTAATGTGCCACTTTTGAAGTTCGCATAACTCATCTACGGTTTTTTTACGCTGCGCTGTGGCACACACACACACGAAACCCCCCCTCCCCTCCCCCCGCTCACTCGCTGACGCCACCGCCGTGTTTTTGTTTTTGCGGGGGGTGAAGTCGAGCTACGCACTGTACTGCAACCTCGCCTTATTATTATTATCATACAGGGTGTCACAAGACCCATCACCAAGCCGAAGCCTACTCGTTTTGGACATCATGCCAAGTCATTCTAGGCAAAAATAATACCAGGGAAACGATTTTTAAGTAGACACATTTTTTAAGCCGCAATCAAAAGTGCGAGCGTGCAATGCTCAAAATACCTAATTATCCATGGGTTCATAGGACATCTATAAAACAAATACGCGGGTAAATCCAACGATTTTATACCTAGTTAGAAAAAAAAGGTGACTGAACCGAAATATCTCCTGGACCATTAATTTTCCAGGTATGGTGCGTTAAGTGTAATTTTACACCACGTATACATATCAGAACCTAAATCATAATGAAATAAACCTAACCTTGATTCTAGTGCAATCAAGCAGAAAAATATTAAACGCAAAAACGTAACGCCATAACAGATTAAGCACCGCGATTACTTTCCAACTAAATATTATATCCGAAAGTGTAATAGAACTGGTAACAAATATTTAGGCTATTACAGTTTGTAACAATTTTAATTAATACGGGTTCGAAGGTTATTCCGATGGTAATAATTGTTAGTTGCCACGAATAACTAGTACATAAATTGTTTAATTAAATTACTTATAGAATATCTATTGAACGTTAAATGAAATGGATACGCGAAAATTAAATTTTGCAGTTGCAATCCTATTTCATCAACCTTGTTTATACAGTGAAAATATACAGGGTGTAAAAAGACCCTTAACGAAAACTGAAACCCCATATTTTACCAATCATTACGAACATTTTTTACTCCGGTACCATACCTGGGAAATTACTGGTTCAGGAGATATTGAGACCCAAAGTTACTATGAACTTTTTGTAATTAGGTACAATATCGATACATTTACCCCGCCAATATGTTCTACAGATGTCCTATGCACCTATGGATAAGTAGGTATTTCGAAAAGGGTGGTATTTAAACGCAAATCAAATAAAATACTTTTTTAATGAAATAATAATCCAAATTTCCATCAAAATTACTGATTGCACAGCAGAATACACAACTCAAAGTATTAGAAAACACACTACAATTTATTTACGTAACGTACGGCTGTTTATCTTAATGCAAAGCAATTTTATTAATGCACTGCTTATAATGACTAATATCCCTTATGGGTTGTATTTAATTTGCTGTGCAGTTAGTATTTTTGATACACGTTTAGAATTTTTGTACTTAAATAAATTTATTTGTATCGCATTATGAGGATAAAAGTAATGTCATGCTGATGTATTTTCTATTTTTTTCTGCAGTAATAGTTTTGTCATAGATAAATATAATACTTTACAGTACAGATGCCGCAAGTCGTCCATAAAAATTGGCCACGTTAGATCCTTAATATTAGACCTTTATTTTTATAAGTACTTGTTAATACCGTAAATAATACAACAGATGGCGCTAGCGACGAAAAAATGGGAGTCGATGGTAGCGACATCTTACGTCTCATTTTGTAAGCAATGTTATTTTAAATTAAAAAGAAGAGATGGCGCTATAATAAAAAAGCATTCAGTCTAAAATGTAGAAATATTATGATATTTCACCTTGTCACCCAAGTGTGCCTCATTTCAAGGTTATAACACGATCAAACGATCTAGCAGGTACCTATTTTACGTATAGTACCGGTGGCGTGTATTATGACTTCGTGTCTTTCCGTTCAAAATTTGGAATGCACTTTGTACACTGTTCCATAAAGTTGATATTTGACATACTTACGTAAGTTTGGTGGCTATGTTACGGTAACATTGAAATGGTGCAGTGATGAATGACCTTGTGAATGCACCTTGGTCTGATGATGAAGCCGGGAAGATGGTTACAGGAACTTCTAAACTACATATTATGATAAACTACTCGTGTTTGGGCTCGTTTGAATTGACTTGACAAAACCTATGACCTTGTGAGGTTGCCTTGGTCTGATGATGAAGCCGGAAGATGGTCACAGGAACTCCTAAACTACACGTGATAAACTAGTAGTGTTTGGGCTCGTTTGAATAGACTTGACAAAACCTATGACCTTGTGAGGTTGCCTTGGTCTGATGATGAAACCGGAAGGTAGTCACAGGAACTCCTTAACTACACATGATAAACTAGTAGTGTTTGGGCTCGTTTGAATAGACTTGACAAAACCTATGACCTTGTGAGGTTGCCTTGGTCTGATGATGAAGCCGGAAGGTGGTCACAGGAACTCCTAAACTACACATGATAAACTAGTCGTGTTTGGGCTCGTTTCACAAGACTTGACAAAACCTATGACCTTGTGAGGTTGCCTTGGTCTGATGATGAAGCCGGAAGGTGGTCACAGGAACTCCTAAACTACACATGATAAACTAGTCGTGTTTGGGCTCGTTTGACAAGACTTGACAAAACCTATGACCTTGTGTGGTTGCCTTGGTCTGATGATGAAGCCGGAAGGTGGTCACAGGAACTCCTAATCTACACATGATAAACTCGTAGTGTTCGGGCTCGTTTGAATAGATTTGACAAAACCTATGACCTTGTGAGGTTGCCTTAGTCTGATGATGAAGCCGGAAGGTGGTCACAGGAACTCCTAAACTACACATGATAAACTAGTAGTGTTCGGGCTCGTTTGAATAGATTTGACAAAACCTATGACCTTGTGAGGTTACCTTGGTCTGATGATGAAGCCGGAAGGTGGTCACAGGAACTCCTAAACTACACATGATAAACTAGTAGTGTTTGGGCTCGTTTGAATAGATTTGACAAAACCTATGACCTTGTGAGGTTGCCTTGGTCTGATGATGAAGCCGGAAGGTGGTCACAGGAACTCCTAAACTGCACATGATAAACTAGTCGTGTTTGGGCTCGTTTGAATGAACTTGACAAAACCTATGACCTTGTGAGGTTGCCTTGGTCTGATGGTGAAGCCGGAAGGTGGTCACAGGAACTCCTGAACTACACATGATAAACTAGTCGTGTTTGGGCTCGTTTGACAAGACTTGACAAAACCTATGACCTTGTGTGGTTGCCTTGGTCTGATGATGAAGCCGGAAGGTGGTCACAGGAACTCCTAAACTACACATGATAAACTAGTAGTGTTTGGGCTCGTTTGACAAGACTTGACAAAACCTATGACCTTGTGTGGTTGCCTTGGTCTAATGATGAAGCCGGAAGGTGGTCACAGGAACTCCTAAACTACACATGATAAACTAGTAGTGTTTGGGCTCGTTTGAATAGATTTGACAAAACCTATGACCTTGTGAGGCTGCCTTGGTCTGATGATGAAGCCGGAAGGTGGTCACAGGAACTCCTAAACTACACATGATAAACTAGTCGTGTTTGGGCTCGTTTGACAAGACTTGATAAAACCGACAAAACCTATGACCTTGTGAGGTTGCCTTGGTCTGATGATGAAGCCGGAAGGCGGTCACAGAAACTCCTAAACTACACATGATAAACTATTAGTGTTTGGGCTCGTTTGAATAGATTTGACAAAATCTATGGACCTTGTGAGGTTGCCTTGGTCTGATGATGAAGCCGGCAGGTGGTCACTGAAACTCCTAAACTACACATGAGAAACTAGTAGTGTTTGGGCTAGTTTGAATAGACTTGACAAAACCTATGACCTTGTGAGGTTGCCTTGGTCTGATGGTCGGTGGTCCCAGGGTCTGTGGTGCATGCTACAGATAATATAATAGGTACATTACTATACTAGGTGGTGCTTTCCTTTGAGTTCTGCTTCGTGAAAATTGTTATTCTTTATTTGTATTATTATATTCTTAATTAAATTGGTATTCAGGCGAAATTAATGTAACCTAAATGGCGAACCCCTGGCGAAGCGAACGTCGAGATTGCAAAAGGGGAATAGGTAGGTAACTATTAAAATGTAGAAATGAAACAACAGTTCATTTTATTTTTTTATTTATGAAACCATGATACCTCGTCAACTAACAAAAAATCTTGCAAAAACGTTGGAATTTTTTCTCTTCAACTTTCACGGGAACGAAGTCGCGCGCAAAAGCTAGTCATTACAATTGGTTTATTAATTCGGCCTTACAAGCAAGTTATGCAAACGTGCAAGTTAGTTATTTAGATAATTAACTCAAATCCAGATGTTGGCAAATTAATATTTTTAAATTGATAAATTAGGTCGTTTTTTATTCCTCCATTAAAGTGGATAAACAGAATTAGATAAAAAACTAAATTTAACTATTATAAAATCATTTATTTTGTAGGATTCGTAATTTTGAAGCTGATTGTAACGATTTTTTTTAAATACTTGCAACACTTTCAAAGTATTTCTTACTTGAATTAAACGTACGCGATCGCGTCTCGCGTTTTGCCGATACACGATCGTAACGGAGTACTTTTACTTTCATGGGATATTATTCCTTACCGCCATACATTTACGGAACTTTGTCGCGCAAAACACTAAAATATTTGCAACACTTTCAAAGTATTTTTTACTTGAACGTACGCGAACACGTTTCGCGTATTACCGACTCCCGACCGTAACGTAGTAGGGTAAATACGCTAAATGTCGGCATCCTTACGGTTTTTCTGTTTTGGAATCGCTCTGGCACCATCAATTTGCAACGAAAGGATAGCTTCCGATGCGGTTTTGGATAGTTTGATAAATCTATTTCATGTTTATGGGCATAAGGTTGACATTTCTACTACAAGGAAAAAGTACTAAGGTTTATATGCGTCGAGAACGAAAAATCCCTAAAGTCGGCCATTCACGGGCCATGGTCGGTTGCGTTTTTTCCAAATATCGGGCGGGTATAGGATGTTTTAAATTAAGACGGATAAATATTATTAATATGATTTTTTTTGGCAGGAGTCTCACTAAGTATACGTTATTAATCGTATTTGTTTAATAGTAGGTAAAGTACATTTTTATTTGCACTTAAATAACGGTAGGTAAGTATTACAATTTATAACAAAGTAAACATCAAAATAATTATAATTAGTTCTGGATATCTTTTCAAAAATAATTCATACCATTTTTGGCCCAGAGTATCATTATTGAATATATTTATATTTTTAAGCTACGTAATTAACATGGGTTAAGGTAGCAAGTTCCAAAGAGCAATTTATATCTTATATTTCCATACCATAATAAGCGAATATAAATGTTTTCAATAATATCAACTCCTACATTTAAACTTAACTCTTTATATTATAAATAAATAAACGTATAATAAATATTTAATTTTGAGAAAATAAGAAAAGTAATCAGCCTGTATAGTTGGGCTCGAATTCGAGGCTGGTCGACATTACGATCTTTAATGTTTCTAAAGCCAGCCTCTATTTTGTGTACATTATTTCTCGAGATTCAACTAATATCACCCCGGCCGGTAATTGGCGATTAAACGTAAAATAGATTTATTTGCCTATATGCGTTGCAAATTCTCTTATTAAGGCAATGGAATTAGTACAATTGGAAATTATAAAACAGACTGCATTTACTTTTAGTCGGCCACGGCCCAGAATCCGGTTTTAATTCAAAATTGGTATTCTATTGGCGGCCTCCTATTTTCCCTTAAAACAATACGTTAAACATTGAAAAATCTATCTCAAAATATAGTAAAAATCACTAATTACTAATAATAATGCTTAAAACAATAAAAAAGGAATGTCTGACCGTTCTAATATCAATCCCCGAAGTGTGGGTATTCACAGCAAGTAAGGTACTTTAAATATGAAATTGACGCTTCGACGGCGCAATCGCTACTGACGCTCAGTGTGCGAAGAGTGTGTAACGTAATCGGAAAGTAACGGTTGTACATATAGATTATGAACTAAGATTATAATTCGAGTGGCAAATTTGTAACTTCAATACGTTTTAAATGAACGCAAGCCGAAAATGTGCAGACGGCCGAAGTTTGGGGAGGGGCCGACGTATGGCGTATTTACCCTACAGATACTTTTATGAAATAATATTCCTTACTGCCATACATTTACGGAACTTTATCGCACAAAACACTAAAATACTTGAAAGTATTTTGAGTACTCAGGAATATAAAAATTGCAAGGTTTTGCGCGACAAAGTTCCTTAAATATATGGTAGTAAGGAATAAATTTCCATGAAAGTATTTAGAAAAGTCCATTACCAAATTTTGCGATAAACATCCTTACTCATATTATGATAAGGTTTATTTTTCAATACAAACTTGCATTACCAGGGCGTCACACGAAGTTTTCTATAATCGAGTGCCCAAAAACTTGCAAGTATATTGATACCTGGTTTTCGACCCTGGTATTTTTATAGAGACGCACTTGGTGTATTTGGTACGCGATTTTGCAATTGTGCGACTCATGAAGTCATGACTATCAGCATAGATAAATTTAATACTATACCTATCGGGAACCAAGCAAATGAGTTCTAGACTTCTAGAGAAGTCGGCTATCAAAGTTTAAAAATGCGTTTTGTTTTTTTCTTTAGCTTGATTTACAACATACTCAACATCAACTGTTTATTAGTTGCTATTGTCTGTTCAAGATACCTACGAAAAAAATAAAAGGTAAAAAATATACAGTATCATTTATGAATTGAAGGGACAGGCGTATTTTTGTAAAACTAACTGCATCTTTCGCTTGGAGTATTTAACTTAAATCTACTTTTGTTGCGTCATGGTTTGTTTACATTTTACCTATAAATGTAAGACGCATAATATTGATTAACATAATTTATGAAAATTTATTATATAATACTATTACAAACACAGTAAGTTTTTATTATGTATAAAATTTAAATTACACTACTTTTACGTACTTAAATGTAAAAACAAAACGCAATCGCTCGACTAGGTACCTATACAGGGTACTTTTTAAAATAAATGCTCATGGCCGTTCATTGGTTAACATAATATCTTACTTTTTCAAATATTTGATGTTTATTTAATAAATATTTATTTATTTTACCATCTACAGATTAATACCAAATTAAATAAAAATAAATATATACATACGTAAAAGCGCCATCTATGAATGCCGAGTGAAAGTTAACTCATTGTAACGTTTTACTACAAGCTAGTACGTATTTTGGCCACCAGAGCAACGAAGTGCACATCATATTTTTCAAAAATATTCATATTCAATTAAATGTTTCATTTTTTTATTTAATCGTAATAAAGGGCTTTTTTAATTAATAAGTATCATATTTTAGAACTTTATTTTCTTATTTATCAGTTATGCATGAAAGTCATTAATAACAATCGATACTAGTAAAGCCATCTGTTGAGAGAGTTAAGAATGACGGAAAACGTTCTAAGGAATGAGACCCCATGGTTTTGTTAAACGTTCAGTTTATTTGTAGTAAAGTAATTTATTTGATTTAAAAAAGCATATAAATGATGAAAATATATTGATATGTGATTATTTATTTGATGTGCAATTAATAATATCCCTTTCGAAAATTACACGCGCGTACTTTTAATTACGGATTAAAAAATGCATCTCCTTAAAAAAAATATCGTTTCCCAGGTTTTATTTTTGCTTGAAGACTTGGCATGAAGTCCAAAACAAGTAGACTTCGGCTTGGTGATGAGTATTGTGACAGCCTGTATATGTCCCACTGTTGGCCACATGCCTCATTATGAGAAGTTTTAGCTAGTCCACCGCGCTGACCAGGTGCGGGTTGGCAGACTTCACATGTCTTTTCCTCACGATTTCTCTCACCGCCTAGCAATCAAAAGTTTACTATCAGCGCGATAATATAGGTTTGAGCTCTAGACCCTCTGAGTGGCAGGCACTTTTTATTGCGTATTTTGCTCGTTATAGCCATCATATAGAGTCAACAATGGTCATTATTCAGGATTTTGATAAATATTCTATTCATGACGCAATTAATAATTCTAGAAGCGCCATATTTGTTTTCCCAGCGCGTCTGTAATTTAATAGCGTTATCCTGTGACTCTACACCACATAATGGTCCATATGTCTACATTAAACAATAAAGATTAATTAATACAACATTTGTTCCCAGCGACAATTGTAATAATTAATATTATCATGCTAAACAGTCGTTATCAAGCCGAATATAAAAACGTCCATTAAGAATGCTATTCAAAACCACATTTCAGCTGTACATTTAACTGAAAAGAATCTGGTATTCACAATAAGCTTAATGCAACTTATAGTCGCATAAAGTGTACCGCGACTTAAATAATGATAGTAGTATTATCATGTTACCTGGACACCGGCTCCCGCAGTAATGTTATGTAGAAGTACCGCCGATGCACAGCTGAACCTTCATGCCGGTCCAGCTCGCCTCCCACGCACGCAGTCAGCTCCGTAAAGTCCGCGTGCAAGCCACATCTAGCAACAAAACAGAAATGTTAACACGGGAAAAAACAGCTGCAGCCAATATTCCAAACCGGAATAGTACGAAAAAAGTTTCAAAACTCGTGTCTTTATCGCTGATGCAGTTCTGTAACAAGCTCTACAAGTTTCCACGCAAAAAACTTACAGACTAGAATCCACGTTTAAAAATAAGCTCCGAACGGCGACGATACACTGTAAAAATGGACGCAAATATTTCGCGTTTGTAGAATATAAATCTCGAGGGAAGTGTGCACAATGTTCGCTGAAGAGTGAGCGGTGCGTGAAGCGAACCATGAAGCCATAGATAGGTCGTACCCCGCTCCGCAGATACCCGCATCGGAATTGAATACCACTTCCCGATTTCTCACGGTGAAATCTTGTTCGACTTATTTAATATTCATAATATGTTGGCGGCGTTCATATTCTGTTCGCTGGATTAGTCTGTGTATGTATCGAAGTATAAATTACTTTGATTAACAACAATAACCGTCGCGTTGGCAGGCGACGCGAGGCGGCGTCGTTTCGCTTGATAATATTGGATAATCGGTATTAGCCGGGCCACGTTTGCGTGTAATTGACATCAAACGTTCTCATGTACCTATGCAGATCAGAATACCGATAGCGGGGCTACATTGTTATATAACGCGACGTAGACGTTGTTTGTCTCCATCGTTTTAATGAAACAACAGTGATAAAAAATCGACTTGCATGTGTTTACCGTAAACATGTATACAAGGAAGGTTTACCTTCAGACTGCTTGGCGTCGGTGCGAGGGGTACGAAGCCAACGTGCGTTTAATCAAGATACACAGAGTCGTGAGTGGCTGGCACCCGGCCACCGTACACCTTGTTCGCGGTGCACTTTATTACCAGTGATTAACTACGGAATTCAATATTCGAACTATAGATAGATCTGTAGATTTTAGATTCGTTTTTGACAGTTTTTGACATAAGCTCCATACAAAAAATGTCAAACACGAATCTAAAATCTACAGATCTATCTAAAGTTCGAATATTGAAAATGGCCGTAAATTGTCGTTCCCATTTCACGGCTACGTTATGTAACTGTACCTACATACTAATTGTCTGTAATTGCCTGTACGAGTATGCTAATAACAAAAGTACCGCGTAAACATATTAAAGGTGCAAATCGTTATTTTATGAATCAGTGATCGTAACATGTCAATTTATTCAAACATATTCAAATTCATTAAGATGGTGTCGAGCCGCAAATATTTACCCACACCGTGTGTCAGCAATGTTTTTCTTTTTTTTTGGCATTAAGCCACACTTCCTCCTGAGTCATTTGGACTATTTTTGCGGTCCATTATCGTCAACATTTTAAAACGTCTATAAATAAAACCTTAATATATTTCCTCTCAAATCTCAATAGAGTATTCCGCTCGAAAGCTTTTGATTTGAAAATTTAATAATGTTTTAATTTGATTGCCTAAAGCGTTAACCCAATTGACCGTTGAGATTTAAACTCAGATAGGGCAGAAATAAATTTACATTAACATTGAGTTGCTTGATAAGTGTGCGAAGTTGTATAATGCTTATGAGGGAGGATGTTCTCGTTTGTTGCGTTTAAGTGTGGGTATCGGCGTTGTTGGTGCGACATGTTGACAAATGTTAGTGTCCATTATGTTGTAGTGAAGGCAAAGTGTGACGATAACGGCGCCCGTAGGATATTGGAGCAGGGATTGGCAATACGCCACTTCCAGTGAACATGAGCGGCGGCGTCGGTCGACGAGCTCTCTCTGCGGTTCATTCACCGAACTGAATGCCAACAGCTCGCCACTCGCCACTCGCCCCCGACATCCGACGCATTGAATTAGCTAACGCTTAACGGCCACACTGCCAACCATTCAAATATATTACACACGTTACGCATTATCTGCTCGCCGATCTATCCCCGTACAAAAATGTTGCGATACAACGTATCTTGTTTCTATTGTGAATATCGTGTGCTGCGGGCGCCCAGATTAAACAATACTTTTTATTAACATGCCGATCATCGTAAAACAGCTTAAATATCAAACTGATGTAACGAAGAGCCGATCGTAACTCATTGAACAGATACGTGATGGACTGATGGTGCTACTGATAAACCGATAACATGTTCAGCACAACGTTGTAAATCATGTAGGTAGTATGGCTATTGTAATCAGACGATCTTACTTTTAGAAATCCTGCTGAAGTGACTATTGACATGCGAGAACGTCATGAGTTATTTAAGATACAGACAGGCATGTATAATTTTAACGCAACAGACATCTATTTATCTCGTGGACTTTAAAATGACATTGAAAAAGAATTAGATATTACGAAAACTAAATATATTCACTCCATCTCAGAAAAGAATTTCGAATTTCGTTTAGTCATATGTCACTTGACTTTAATGGGAAAAGCTGTTCTTTTTGTGATGATTAAAAAGTCGTGTAATCTGATGACAGTATGAGAGACCTTTGCTAAGACATTCATTATAAGCTTTAATATGTATTGCTTTATAGCATAATTTGTCAATGACGACGAGAGCTTTTCGATTCCCCCCTGGCCAAAAAAATGTGGTACCAAATTGGAAGATTCCTTTTCATGGTAGTTTAATATCATCAAAATGCTGCTGGCTATGGAAAATATGAAATTTTTCTTATAAATCATAAAAAGCATTTCACACTGATTAACACAGCGCAGACGGAGCAGAATCCTGCACTACTCCGCCAAGTATAATCTTAAAATAATTAGCTGCAAAGCTATTTCGTAATTACAGTTAAAAATGTACGTATCAAGGCTGGAGTCATACCAGTGACGCGACAAAGAGTAATGAGATTTGCTTCCGACGCGACGGCGTGAACAAAGCGCCGGCTCGCCGCACCGCCGGCTCACCAACAAAAGCCATATCGCTACTTATTATACAATACTATTTTTCCACGCGTGTTGGACTGCGAAACGAACCGCAAACTTTGTTTTTCAATTTTCTTCTTTCGTATGCAGAAACAGAGCTTTGCTTTAAAATAAAATGTTTTTGGTTTATGCGCAGTGTGATTATAAGTCTCCTACTGCAAATACACAACTACGCAATTCACGACAGGTGCCCAGAGTCTTCAAGGACTATACATTATACAAGTCTGTCGACCACATATAGATTCATACTGCAACGTGCGCGCACGTAGACTTGTATGCAGATTTGTCTCCATCGACGACTGCAGCTTCAATAGGTTAGAGTTGTCGATGGAGACAAATCTGCAGTAATTCACATGAGAACCAATTTACCCATGAATTACAGCTTTTACTGATGAGTTTATCAGTTCGATGAACTGTGATCTCTTGCAAGGTTGAGGTGACTTTTTCAGCCCAAATATGAAAGTAAACGCTGTTGATATCTCTTCTTGACACAACACTCGACATTTTTAAAAATTACGTCCAAGCCGGTTGGGAGTTGTCGTCGACAGCTGTGTCGTGCAAACATTCACAACACTATACGTGGCGTGGGTATATTTGGTTAGTTTGTGTGGAGAACTATGTTAAACTCATACGGAAGTGGAGCCCGATGTCTGGAACAATGTATGTTGTCGCCGTGGCCACAACGTCCGACACATGGACGCTTATCAAAACATAGATTGTAAAAGTACCTACATAGTGATTTATCTCAGAGCGTTTCCTATTTTTAAAGTGACATCAAGATGGGATAACAACAGTAAACCAATTTAATACACAACACAGATTGAATGCAAATATGGTTCAAGGAGCCACTTCGCTGCCTTGCAATACACTGAAAGTTGTGGGTTCGATCCCCACACGAGACGACACTGTATGTAATCCTTAGAATGTTTTTACGAAGTTAAGAAATGTTTGTTAAGTCTTATGCGCAATAGGATTTACTCCTTGTACGGGCTTTAAAATGAAAGATCAATATTGCATGGATGTGTCCATATTTTCTTATGATTCGATTCCTGGTGTTAGTTCAAATATCCTGGCTGAAATATATATTTTCTTGTCTTCTGAATGATTAAAACATAATATATTACTAACTAGAAATAGACCAACGAAACTTCTGGTATCACAGCTCCTACATTTAATCTCAATAACGGAAACATAAGACATGCCTCTGACTGCCTCACACAGCAGATCGCAGTCGTAGCGCCCCCTTACATTGAGAGGGTGTCTGTAAAGACACATTCCCTCTGTCCACAGAATAGTTCAGTTACAAATGTCTGGAAGCTAGTTAGGGACTTTGCAGTCGAAGCGGACATAATCTGCTAATCCCTCGGAGTGAGGCTCTCGTGAAACAAAACCACTACTAATTTCACTCGAGTATGGTGGCAGACCTGATACAGTTTCAGTCTGTGTGAGATCATGGATTTATTTACTTTATTTTTTACTATATGGTTTGATTAGAACATTGTGGCGTCCGTCATTTGTGCACATTATATTGGAAGGAACCTTTAACGCTAAACCACTAAGTTTTTAGACCCGCTACTAAAATGTAGTGCTTTACAATAATGACATTTTACGTTTTACGAAATTGACAGGAAACAAGTCGGATTTTCTTGGCAAAAAAAATATTATGCACTCTGATCGTACCCAACCAAATAACTCGGTAACAAACCTCTAATCCGTACACAGAGCACGTTATTTCCTTCATTACTCATTAACAGCACAGATAATATAATACCGTACCACTCTATTATTAATACTAATTTTATGAACGTCATTATAACAGACAAATATCTGTACAACTGAGCCAGTGATCCGCATAATTAACCAACCAAAACCAGCTACGCGGAAGACATATAAATTTCATACGTGCTGTTTATTAACTCCCTTTAGTATTGTACTTAATCTGTACGTTCGCTAATGGCAGGTATTATGGGAATCCATAGCGATAGTGAGACTAATTTGATGGTGAGAAAGGATTTCGCCGACCCTCAACAGTATTAGCGCGGTTTGGAAAGCAGAAAGAAATTACATGTCTTTTTATTACGTCCACTCACCCCTAATGGGCAACCTTCATCGTGATAATCCTCTCATCAGTCTCATCTAAGGTATGAGACACTAATTTGATATAAACTGGCCGAAACTGTACTGGCCGGCTTTTATATAAACTAAGTGTGATAGTGAAAGCGTTAGTTTCTTACGTGTTTGCTGAAAACACTCGCTCGCATAAATTCGGGGTTCCCTAGTTATAGTATTTCATCTACGTTCGGGATAACACAAATCTCCTTTATTGGGCGGATACTTATATAATTGTCGTTTTAAATATACTTAGTACCAAGACTTAGTAGGTAGGTAGTACCAAAGAGATTAGATATCAGATTATCAGATATTTACATCTGTATTCATTGGTAGCACTCAAAATGTTATCCGGTATCAGTGACGTTTCGCTAGAGTGGCCAATATGGCGACTGCGATTTGTCTGTCAGAACCATTAGAATTTAACAAAATACTCGACAATCCGAATTTTGCGGCTATATGTTGTCGACTCAAAATCTTTATTTTTTAATGTTTTATTATTCAGGGAACGTTTCCATCCAGTATATCGCACCCCTTGACGAAATTATTAATATAGATTTGACACTGCGATGATAGCGCAGTCTGTCGGCTCCAATGTGTTACATGCCAAAATCAACAAATAATTACAAATTAAAAATTAACTAAAAAATCATTTTCCAGTGAACTAAATTGTGAATCTAAACCATTCTCAAGTCCCCTCGAACACACACAAAAAATACATCATAATCGGTCCAGTCGTTTAGGAGGAGTTCAGTGACATACACACTCACACAAGAAATATATCAAAAAATTTCATCATAATCGGTCCAGTCGCTTTGGAGGAGTTCAGTGACATACACACGCACACAAGAAATATATATATAAAGATGTTAACAATAACCTGTTATGTAGGTAGGCACGCAAATCAATATTTGAAACATGACAAATAGGCTCCTCACGCTCGGTTTATTTTGTTACCATGTTAAACCAGCAAACCGCCTAAAAAAAACTATAAATGAAATATTGGACAACACACATGCGTAATCCAGAGAACCAGAAACACGTGGAAGGCGGCTTTTAAGATCTATAGGCCGCTCCACGCCCTTCAATAAAAAGTAACATTCGATAAGATGTGAAATCAGTACTGTACACTATCTACCCTTACCAGTAAATTCCAAAGTCAATAATCACACAGAAAAATTGAGTAGGTACCAATTTCATCTCTTAAACTTCGATGGGACCAAAATGCAAGCATATCCTTCCAAGTAAAACGAATATTCGAAATCGGTTAACAAATTACGAATTTATGAGGTAGCAAACATAAAAAAGACAACCAAATTAATCTTCTCTTGAAGTCACTTAAAAACAATATTAGACAAAACCGAAACCAGTAGCACAGACACAGAGGTCAATAGACGGCGTTATTGAAGGATATTATTTCCTGAGCGAGCCTTTCTTCGACGATAAGGAACATCAGCCGGGTACACCCGGTATTATCCGGATACACCCGGTATTATCCGGATAATACCGACAAGTTGGTCGACGGCGCCCGACACGCTAACTCCTTTGTGCAGTAGGTACAGCACAGACAGCAAATACAATGCGACAAACGTTGAACGCTAGATAGGTTATCATAGGTGAACTGTTAGTGCAATAGGACATATTATTTTAATATAGGACTCTGTAATAGATACCTACTCATCTGTGCTACGGTTCACTATATAAGCGCCGGGCCTGTGTGGAGCCGATGTTTTAACAATTTCTGGAAGGATGACAGTCTACAGGCTGATCGCTCTGTGCAATATTGATCAAAATCAATGTGGTACAGACTGATAAGCGAAGAATATGTAGGGATCCGTCCAAAGCCTAGTGATAATAACAGAAGAGTAGCCTAACGACCACCACGATTAAAAGAGCATACAGCCCAAAGTTTGATCGAAAAATGGCCTTAGGAAAAACAATTCTATTACCTAAGTTTTTCGTGCCTGAAGTTGAAACACCTAGTTTCAGAAATTTTTATTTTTTTATTATTTGACGTATGCAACCAAAAAGCAATTTCGGTCGTCCAAATTTCATCCCAAGTAGTAACAAAGTTCATCCCAAGCTAATAATAAAAATACGTTTCCTTAAAGCCAAATTACCAACAAAGACAAGTATTTTATAAGGCATTGCAAAAGTTGTAAAAAAAGTCATTGTGACTTTTTAACCTATCGGTTTAATACCCTTTTCGGCTTAAAAATTCTCTTTGGTCCAATATTTTCCCTTTGAGTGAACGAAAAATTGAGATATAGGTGAATGAAAGAGCGACTTTACGGGGAATATGATATTAGTGGTTGTTGGAAGGTAGAAGCCGTACGTACCACACGTATCGCATTGTTCTTTTTACCCGACTGCGTCAGGAGGGTTATGTTATACTTTAGCTTTTAAAGCTTCGTTGAGTACTCTGTGAGTATTGTAGATACAAATTTAAAAATGTCAATTATTGTCGTAATACTGGGTAACGCGAGCTAACACCTACTTTCTCTGTTTTATGGCTAGTAATATAATAAGTATAGCTTAGATTAAACTCGTATGGCGAAAATGTATAAAGTTTAATGAAGTTACATGTAGCATCTCTCCTTCAGGTCTGTCACTGAACAGTTAAAATATACAGGTTGTCACAAGACCCATCACCAAGCCGGAGTCTACTCGTTATGGACATCATGCCAAGTCAAACTAAAAATAATACATGGGAAACGATTTTTTTAGTTTGCACATTTTTTAAACCGCAATTAAAAGCGCGCGCCTGCAATGCTCGAAATACCTACTTATCCATGGGGTCATAGGGCATCTAAAGAACATATTGGCGGGGTAAATACATCGATTTTGTACCTAATTAGAAAAATTCCATACTAAATTTGAGCCTCAATACCTCCTGAACCAGTAATTTCCCAGGAATGGTGCCGAAGTTAAAAAGTTCGTAGTGATTGGAACAACATGGGATTTCAGTTTTCGTTAAGGGTCTTTTTACATCCTGTATATGACAGAGATGAAGCTACTGATCGTATTGAACAAAGCCAAATTATGTCTTCTGGTAGACATACTGGTGTTAATACCTACTCTTATGTATGGTAGTGATAGTTGGGTATGGCAGAAGAGTCATGAAAGTAGAATAAATGCTGTAGAAATAAGAGCACTGAGAAGTATGTGTGGTGTTTCTCTGACTGACAGAATAAAGAATTGTGTGATAAGAGAGTGTTGTGGGGAAGAAGAAGATATAGTGACAAGCATCGAGAAAGGTATGCTAAGATGGTTTGGGCACGTGGAGAGGATGGATGACGAAAGACTGACCAAGCAGATATATAAGGCAAGTGTGAAAAGGACAGGACGAAGGGGAAGACCTAGGCGGACGTTCTCTGACCAGATTGTAGACATCCTAAAAACAGGACATGTGAGAAGTACCCTGAACAGAAGAGCATGCATGAGGAATCTGATGGGAGTGAATGAAGCAAGAGAGATATGTCAGGATCGTTGCAAATGGCGTTCCGTAGTCTCTGCCTACCCCTCCGGGAAACAGGCGTGAGTCTATGTATGTATGTATGTACTTAGTAGTTTTATCAAGTCTAAAATACATCATCGTTATCAGCCTGCCATAGTCCACTGCTAGACATAGGCCTCTCCCCCTTCTAAAACAGTGGATTTCAAACTTTTTTAGGGATAGAACCCTTTTGGGTAACCCAATATTTGACGAAGCCCTAAAATAAAACAAAGCCGAGTCCTATGTGCACACAAAACCATTTATTTTACGCACATACACCTTCATGGAGCCCCTAGAGATGCTTCATGGAGCCCTGGTGCTCCGCGGAGCACACTTTGAAAATGGCTGTTCTAAAATACATATTCCAGATCAATCGGAGTGACACTATCTAAAATATACATGTTAGCAGATAGATAAAATTCCTTAACACTTATGGTAGTCCAGTCAACAGACATATTCTATATTTGTACTAGTACGTTATAAGTGGCTAATAATATTTCCGATAGTGAAGTGCTGCGAACACGGATGATGCCACATTAAGATATATGAATCACTCGTGTAAGTGGGCGAGCAAAAAATGCGACGCACACCTCATTAATCTTATTAATTACTTTTACACACGATGATTTTAAATATTATTTATTTCCGTCTATTTTAAACGTATATTGATTTATTAGTTAACACGAGAAATACAATTATTGAAATTATAAATTAAAATAATATCTTATAACTTTTTCGCGTACACTTAAAAATCTGAAATACTTTGTGCTTACATAAAGCCAGCTGTTAAATGCAGGTTCTCTACATTTGCCTCTATTTTACCCCTAGAGGAGACGATTATTTAAAATCCTTTCTTAGTAGATACTACATCATAGAAGGAATTATCTGTATATGTATAGATAATGCTACGAGACCAGGCTATGACTACTATGTATGGATTAGTTTGGTCCAAATCGGTCGTCAATATTCCGAGTACATCAAAACGTTGATGATTCGGAGAAAATACTGACGAATTCCAAAATAAAACTTCCACGAACGAGTCGTAAATGAATACAAACTCAACGTGGTTTTACAACGTCCTTACAACATTATTGGAAAGTTTATTATTATTTCCCATCGATTTCCGGAACAATCATGACATGATAAACAGTTATCTAATGAGGCATATAGGTGATAAATATACGGGTAATGTGATTAATATTATGTTCTAGTTCTTTAAATAATATTATGTGGTAGGACAATTCGCACACGGTTATCGGAATCTTAATTCTAAACTAAGTAAAACCTGTACTATAGTAACCAGAAAGTCTGATAAAGTTACCTTCATACCTGCATATAAATCCATAAATACATATAGAGGATAAATCACACCCAGACACAGAACAAATAATCGTATAAATATGTCCCAGGTGGAAATTGAACTCTTACATATACATATCGAACTGGCTTAAAAATCAAGGTTACTAACCACTAGACTTGCTGCCCAAAATAATCAAAGAACAATATCGCTTACATATATCATCAACTGGAGCTAACGACTCTTAGTATATCGCTCATGATTCAAAAAGCTGGTCAGGCGACCTCGTAATCGCAATAAAAAAACAGCTGACGCAAATAAAAATATAACACTAGAAATATCTAATTCCACATCGCACTACGATCGTAAAAGTTACGCCAAAAGCGTTCAAATAAAACACTCGTCCGCTAAACAGTTACTTCAGAACCGATAACCGCGGTCAAATTTACGGCCATACAAATATAAAGCTAACCGGTACGAATTAGTGTTTAGTGCTTCACATTGAAACATGACTGGAACCGAGGTACTTGCACTTGCTGTAAACAAACGTTGAAAAACTATGAGCTTTGTTGTAAGTTCTCATAGCAAGACTTTATTTGTAAGTAAAGCAACGTTAGTCCGTGTGGTGACGGATTAAGAATACGGAATGTCTCCACGCCATATCATGGGTGTCGTAAGAGCCGACAGAGGGATCATATTATGCAGAAAACAGCACTGTAAGAGAAGGAAAACTTGATACAAACCCTATACCAACCCGTCTGGCCAGCGTGGTATAGTAGGACAATTCCTCCTTTCAAAGGAGAGGCCTAGTCCTACAGTGGACTGTTAAAGGCGGAAGATGTGAAAGCAACGTTCACAGAGTTCACTATTTGGATGGGTGACCACTTGTTCTTGCATTTATATAAGAGCGCTACCATGCGGGGCGTCTGTCTAGGTTCTTGTTGTAGGACAAGAATTGTTAGACCATATCTATCGGAAGGCATCGGGCACTCTATAAACTCTAACACTAGAGGTGGCAACACACTCACACTAAAAAGAATAACATAAAGAAAGTATTGATAGTGTAGGGCGTTACGTATGCGAGTATATCGCATACCTGTCGTCGTGTGGTGTAGGTACAGAAATACTCCGTCCGGCGTGCGCTCACTATTTCTGGATAACAGCTACACCGCTAATGATGGATTTTGTTCCACCTATATGTTATGAAGCGCATGTGAACAACTCGACCCACGCGCCAAGAGTTGCTGTTTTTAATGGACATAGGACAAATATTTGCGTAATCTACGGATATAGTATCTTTTATAAATACGCTGCTCATATGAAATGCTCTTAAACCGCATTTCCTTTTCTTTTTCTTTCAAATGAAAGCATTAGTTTGAAAGCGCGATGCTACGCTTTAGTCTGTTTCCTCTAAACATTTGCATTAGGTAGTTTGCGGTAGAAAAACTACAAGAGCAAGAGCTTCTAAAGTGAACATTGAGTAATCAATGTACTGAAATAATTTTCTATTCTTATTTAATTTTACTTAAGAAGACCACACCTACTTACACAACTTGTATACCGGAAGACTTTACAAATATTCATCAGATGAGCAAATAGGGATATCATCCAGAATCGAAAGAACAATTTGGGAATCACACATTCATTCTTCTTTTTCGGCTTTGCCCTGCGTTCTTATACCATCTATATTCCTACAATGTTTACTTATAAGTAGCTACCCTAATACCACAAGTTGAAGACATCAACTTTAATTACCAAACCGTGTAACACAGAAACAATTTAAAAGTTAGTAAATATATCACCCCCAATAATAGCACAACGCTCCTCTTGGGATGCATAATTATAAACTTTACTTTCGAAGCGATAAATATAAGTTGTAAACCGAATATCCTGTTTCAGCTGGAGTAATAAACGACCGTACTATAGCCGCACTCGTAATACGAAGGACTAAAGCGCATTGCATATTTCATCCAGGGCTATATGAAGCTGACGCCGTACAAACAACAAGCGATTAATCGATCATTACGTGTCGTGATTAAATTTTTCTATGGGTGATATATTGCGCGTTCACTTTGTGGAGGTATTGTGTAAGGCTACGACAGCACTAGCGACTGTCGAGCGGGCAAGTTTGTGAAATGCTCAGTTGCCGCAGCGTGTAGCCGGCATTGTTACGTTTCAATTCCACTTGCTACTGTATAAACGCGAAAATTTGTTATGGTCGATAAATGGACATTTATTACTGTTTTACATATTAACTACAGAACGGATTTTGACGAAACTTTCCAGTAGGTACCTAATATGAGTAGTTCACTTAGTCACGCGTCAGAATATCACATAGGCTACTTTTTGATACGATAACCGACACCCGTGAGCGGAGCTTGGAAACGAAGCATAGGTCATGTCATATGAGAGGGTAGAAAGCGATAAAGGTAGCTAGATAATATGAAGCATTTTTTGCTATGCATACGCCTGATTCATACAACTTTGGGGTACCGCAAACATCGGTGCCTTACAATTAAACTCTCGCACTAACATCGAATACTCTACAAATGACAAAGTCTCTCATGCGCTCTGTATTCGAAGCATCAGCCGTCGTTAATGAATAGCTTCTAATGAACACCATTCATTTGGTTCTGTATGGATATCTCAAGAGTAGTGCCGAAGTGTGAAACAATATGTCGTAATCCAGCGAATAGCTCCAACCTTTTGATACGTTTTCAGAATGCTGGATAGCGAACTAGAAATGCATTTATTGCCAAAATAGTTTTGAAGTTTTATGTAGACACAAGCAAGATAGCTCTACACCTATTTAAGCAGTAGAGTTTTTATTAAAGACAAAAAGATGCCCGCAACTACGCCCGCACATTCTTCCCCATAGAAATTGAGTGTTCTTGCCGATCGCGTGGAAATTTCGGGAAACCCCTCCTAAGTGCACTCCTACGGTTCTCAAGGAACATACAACTTTCAGCTTCTTGTGCCCAATTATTTTGACTGTGCATTGTCTGTCAGTCAGTCAGTAACACAAGAATTTTATATACATACTAACTGACCCGGCGAACTTCGTACCGCCATATTTTATTTCTCTAGATTTTTTTTTACTTAATTGTGGATCCAAACCAATCTCAAGTCTCTTTGAACACACACAAAAAATTTCATCAAAATCGGTCCAGTCGTTTAGGAGGAGTTCAGTGACATACACACGCACACAAGAAATATCTATCTTAATATATATAAATCTCCTGTCACGATGTTTGTTCGCGATGGATTCCTAAACTACTTAACCGATTTTAAATTAAATTGGCACACCGTGAGCAGTTTGGTCCAACTTGAGAGATAGGATAGCTTAGATCTTTAATTATAGTCGCAATTTTATTTTATTGCAAATTATTTGTCTATAATTAATTGACAGTCACAATTATCTGTTAACTCCAAAAGGTTCTAACAGATGTCGATAATCTTATATTAATAATTT
Source organism: Euclidia mi (assembly GCA_944739405.2). Taxonomy (NCBI): domain Eukaryota; kingdom Metazoa; phylum Arthropoda; class Insecta; order Lepidoptera; family Erebidae; genus Euclidia; species Euclidia mi. The sequence goes on from OX123187.2 coordinate 47,988,018, forward strand.
CGTCAAGGAGTACATCGAAACTTTACCTGAATAAAAAAACATTAAAAAATAAAGATTTCGAGTCGACAACATATATCCGCAAAATTCGGATTGTCGAGTATTTTGTTAAATTCTAATGGTTCTGACAGACAAATCACAGTCGCCATATTGGCTCTATGATATTGGCCCAAGTTTGCTTTGTACTAAGTAGTTTGTATGTGTAAATACTTTTTACAGTTTTATAGTATCCGCCCAATAAAGGAGATTTGTGTTACCCCGAATATCTATCTATCTATACTAATATAATAAAGCGGAAGAGTTTGTTTGTTTGTTTGAACGCGCTAATCTCAGAACCTACCGGTCGGATCTGAAAAATTATTTTTGTATACGATAGCCCAGTTATTCCGGAACGCTATAGGCTATATAACATAACGCATCGACCCTTTTAGGCCGGGCAAAAGGCTAAAAAGAAAGAGAATGTCGGCTAATCTCAGGAACTAGCAGTTGGATTTTAAAAATTGTTATGCTTATGATAGCCCAATTATTCCGAAAGGCTATAGGCTATATAAAATTACGCCACAACTTTTAGGGGCTGGACAAAAATAATAAAATGGTCACACGAGAAGGGGGAGGGTTGGGTCAAAGGCGAAAAGAGGCTAAACGAATAGGATACAATCTATATGGGTATCGTTTTCGAGATTTTCGGGACGCTGATTAATAATATGAAATTTATTTAGTGATCCAAGATGGCGGACGGGCAATCAAAGATGGCGGATGAGAAAATTTTAAAAATCAATATGGGTATCGCCTTCGATACTTTAAGGGGTGGGGAATCGAAATACAACATCTATTTCGTGATCAAAGATGGCGGATGGGAAAATTTAAAAAAGTCAGTATTGGTTCGTCTGCGATGTGAAAAGGGATGGGGAATCCAAATACAACATCTATTTCGTGATTCAAGATGGTGGATGGGAAATCAAAGATGGCGGATGGGAAAAATTTTTAAAATCAATATGGGTATCGTCTCTGATGATTTAAGGGATGGAGAATCCAAATACAACGTCTATTTCGTAATAAAAGATGGCGGACAGGAAATCAAAGACAGCGGACGGGATTTTTATTAAAGTCGATATGGGTATCGTCTCCGATATTTTAAGGAATGGGGAATTCAAAAACACCATCTATTTCGTGATCAAAGCGCCATCTTTGATCACGAAATAGACGTTGTATTTGGGAAATTAAAAAAAAAATAATATGGGTATCGTCTCCGATGTTTAAAGGGATGGGAAATCCAAATACAACATCTATTTCGTGATTCAAGATGGTGGATGGGAAATCAGAGATGGCCGATGGAAAAAATTTAAAAAATCAATATGGGTATCGTCTCTGATGATTTAAGGCATGGTGAATCCAAATACAACATCTATTTCGTGATCAAAGATGGCGGATTGGAAATCAAAGATGGCGGACGGGATTTTATTTAAAGTCGATATGGGTATCGTCACCGATATTTTAAGGAATGGGGAATTCAATATTAGGTATATAAAAATCTATGTTTGTTTGTTCATCATTTATAGACTCTGAAATGATAAGAGATTAAGCGCTAAGTCAATGGTAACTTTGGAAAAGAGGCTTGGAAAAAAGGGAATTAAATAAAAACTCTTAAAAAGGCGATACGAAGTTCGCTGGGTCAGCTAGTATAGGTATATAAAGAAGATACAGACTAATGGTGGTTAATATAGCATATAGCACAATAGCACAGCACGCTAATTTTATTTCGCATCTAATAGCAAGTTCGTTCGGCTCTCATTCGTGCTATAAAATATCATATAGCATATAGAATCAAATATCGCGCCGACGCGACGGCACATTGCACTTCGCACGTTCGCAGCGCTGCGAATTGCGATATTTGCGATCAGTCTTCGCGTGCTAAGTTCTAACGCGAGCAGCCAGACGTGAACTTACGTAGCGTGCGAATTTTAGCTGTTCGACGGCTCGCGCGATTTAAGTAGGCATATAAGTACGCGAGTTATTTTACGTTCTCAAAAGTTAAGTGTTTTGTGTTTGATTAAAAAAAAATGTGATAGGACACGTAATACTGTGTATCTATGAATGATCTGTGTAACATATGTGTTAAAATGATTTAAATAACTCAATATAATTACATACAGTCCTAAGCCTAAAAAGTATGAAAGAAAATTAATTGACTTATTTATTATTAATTAGTTGGGTAATATTAATTGTTGTGCATAGTGATTACATTTTATACTTAGAAGAAATGTACAAATATGTATAATTATATATTGTTTATTCATGTGTAACATTACAGTTGACCATGTTATGTGCCCCACGCGTTAAGTCTTCAGACTCGTTAGGCAAATAGCATGTTTGTCGACGCTATAGGTATTAACTTATGTTCAAATATGGATAGCGCGACAGCGCGCTAAACCGTACATGTGCTAAAACTAGCGGTCACACGAAGGGTGTTGACGCTTCGGACGATAGCATGCTATATTATAGCATTTTTAACAGCATGCTAAAAAACTTTAGCATATAGTTCATAGCATGCGATTGATAAATAGCAGATTCGAACATCATTAATACAGACACAAGATATACAACTTCGACCGTAGTAAACTCTGAGTGTGGTCTACATTAATAGTGGTCAACAAATCATAAAAATGATGGTGTTAATTACAAAAAAGAAAGTCAACCATGAAGCAGGACTAAACCCGCGACCAACACAAACCGTGTCGCCGCTTTACCAACTGAGCTATTCGTGCCACCGCCTCACACGTCGAAATTTTCTTCTAAAAGCATACCAGGCGATACGAGGTCGACTTTTTTATTTGGAACTAATACATTTCTTTTTGTAGAAGAAATGCTCAGAATATCGACAAATACGAGTGAGGTGTAGATAGTGTTCCACTTTTGGCAACGTACGATTACCTACAATCTACACCACATTGTTTTAAACTATATTTAAGGTTTGCTAAGAAAGCGTGAACATAGTTTTGCCTGATCGGGAATAGAATTTACCGATTTCTTTACCCCGCATTTCTTCTACCATATCTTTGACATCTCCACGTCAAACAGCAACGACCATGCGAGATTCTAAAGTCCTAGTGAAAGTTAAACCGTATATTGGAAATTACTGAGTTCAAAACTAAATAGTGCAACAAATCATTGTAATACAACACTGTAAAACCCCTACATTCTGTTATCACAAGATCTCAGCGGACTTGCGTGTCTGTCTTCCAACAATAGAATGATTTTAGTTATATAACAACAAAGGTCTCGTTCCGAGGTAATGATTTCATTTACACGTTAATGCACAGCACATATAAAGCGTACAAATATGAGCTATAATAAAATTATATGTATTTATTGTGATGATGGCCGATCACGCGACGCACTTCCACTAAAATATTAATACACCGCTTTATTTTTATTGCGCGCTATAAACAAAGAAATCATTGGGTTCTAATTGCTGACAACTGGGAGAATGATGTGTCAGCCATGTCACAGATGTGACGCGGAGACGATAATTTGTGAAACGTGCTAAGTAGCAGTAAGTAGTTTATATGCAGTGGAAACGCCTCGGCTACTGAGAACATGGTGATTTTTTCGACATCCTCCCATTCGACGTGTTAACTTGTCGAATGAAGGAGATGGGAAAAAATGATCCGTCGTGTGCATGCGCGGCTTGAATTTTGATCGTTTGAAACCGGGCGTGCGACGCGCGCCGCTGTCGGTGCCTAACATAAAGCGAACATACTGTGTGCTGCATTCGCAATGCGTTCCTAGAAGTGCTCACCTAGACATCACGCATACATCTAGCGAAAGAAAGAATTATGTTTATTGACTGAATGAGCTACACACACTCATTTAGAGCTACAGTTGTATTAATATTTATACATACACATGTTTCATGAAACATAAGTCGTTGTAGTAATGTCGAAGGAACAAGCTTGGAGTCCGGTACATAACATGCTTTTGATGCTACTGATCGTATCTGCAACCGGTTGAATGGCGTTTATAATAATTTGTACAGAAACTTCAGCTAAATGATAACGTAATATATGATATGATTCATTTGAAATTTACCGTTAACGTGCGAAGGCAATCGTTTTAACAGATCAGGGAAATGTCATTTAATTTGTTAATTTATTACAATTTGTAAATGTTCTAATGAAAATTGTCCACTTCCCAAGAATATATTAATTTATTCATAATGTTTACTCCTAACCATTAAGTTTGTTTAAACCCCTCGAAGTTAATCTTGAAGAAACAGAAAATTATTTCTCGAAACAAAATCCCTTGGGGTTGTTGGTAAATTTTTAATTTTCTGCTTGTTGGGCAGGCATCGGGAACACTGTTTACTGTAAAAAAATCTTATTAAAGAGCGAAATAAGGTCGTCACGATCAAGAACCCTTTTATAATTTAGGCCGCAGCGTAAAAAGTTAAAGGTAATGTTTTTGTTGTTAATGTTGACTGGTTTCGGCTGTTTACTGTTCTGAGAGGAAGCGAGATAGGAAGGGGCCCGCGACGAAAGCATTTATGGATTATTATTTATACAGTATTTGAGCCGACGTGATTTCTATTTCTCATCGATGTGACGAAGCTCTTTGCAGATCTGAATCTAAAATACATAAAGCCCTCTGACACACAACTATGTTTAAATACTGATTTTTTATTCATTATTCTAGGGCATATTTATTAGGTAGTATCTAAACCTCAATATCGATATCTAAAATCAGTGGCTCATAACGTAACGACATATGCATATTTGTGACTTGCAATATCAAATACATTCGACCCATCGAGACACAGCCAGATGGCACTGAAACTACAACGCGAGAAATTCAATCAAATATATGCACCTATATGTATTTCTCACTGTCTCCCAAAGATTTCGTTCGAATATTTTTCTCATTCACTTTTAGATTGAATCCATTAGAATGATTACGTTTGATAGAGGTGTTTGAATCAAAGAGGGCAGATGTACCCCAGTGTGTCGACAATGGGGTAGGCTTGCCCTGGGCGTGGTTCATTACGAGAGACGTCGACTAGTCTCCGGAATCTCTTTGTCCGTCCGTCGCGCGTCTCATTCAATACATAGTTGTACTAATCGCGCGAACAATGCGCCACTTAAATATTTATAAGTTTCTATTAAACCGCTCGAGGAAATTAATAAACGAGCACTTTCATACATTCCTTATTTTGTTCAATATACATATAGAGAAACTATGCGATGTGAATACAGATAAATAATAGTTATTGCGTAATAGAAGGCGAATAAATTATTCGATATAGATCCATCTGATGCACGCTGAAGTTTTTCAGACTGCAATAATATTAGTATTTATGCTTAAATAATTTATTTTAAACATTTTTAACGTAATTTTAACAGCACGTACATTTATATGCCGAGTGTTGTTGCTTCCATCCTGACACACTTTTTCCAAAGACGGCATTAAATTTAACATTATGATGATTTCACCCACAGAACTCCTCACAGTTTGTTCGATTTCGAAAAGGTTTACCACAGCAAGAAATTTACCCAACCTTTTTTGGGTAATAAAACATTGTAATCCAAATTTGATCAGGGCACTAGAGCAAAAGAGAGAAAATAGGTTGCGAAGTTACATCGCCGTAATTAAAAAGTGGCTGCATTTTTATACGAAAACCGAAAACTCTGATTCAACTCGGTTTAATCAGGGTTGGTAACGTTCGATATCTCTAGTTTTGCAAAAGGAAAATTTCGTTCGGGCATGTACCTAGTTGTTTGGTACGTAAGTATTATGAAAAATAAATAGTACTTATTCTTATACTTACGATATGTAAGGCTCAAATTGGCCAGAATTATCAGTCTAACCAGATTTTAAATTATATTCCTAAGATGAGGTAGGTAACCTATACAATTTTTTTTTTTTCATTTTAGTGCCACTCTATTATAGAAATTTGGCAGCCAGATCCTTAAACTTTTCTTGTCCAGGACAGTTTATTCAGCCTCGATGCCCATCGACTCCTTGGTGTTACAGAGCCACGTCACCTTCCTCCTTCAAACCCTTTTATGCCCGGTTGGCAATAGGCCCTATTACGTGGGATCTACTTAAAATGGGGCAATGTGGGTGAAATGTGAGTAACATTCTCTGCCTATCCCTTCGGGAGTAAAGGCTGGAGTCTATAAAAAAAATCCAACATTGTGATGTTCTGCAGTGCAACATATTGTTCGTTCTAGAGAATATTATCAAGGTAAACACACTTCTTGTCCAATCGTCCAGATACAACGTAAATATACACAGACGATAACTTAACAAGAGCACATAACTACCCCCCAGCACATGTGTGTAAAGTGCAAAGGCCCTCAAACTAATAGTATCAGTGGATAAGTTTGGAACACTTCTGATCGCTGAAGGCGCCGAGCACACAACTGACGGTAATTGCACTGGGCTTAGCGTGCTTGCGGCCGCCAACTGATACGTACCAACACAAGTGTGTAACACCATGTGTGTGTTCATAAGGAGTAAATAACACATAAGCACATGGTTATACGCGTGTATGGCTATCATCCAAGATTTTCGGTTAAACGTTGTGGTGTTCTTTGCTTCAAGAAAATTATGATAAATTAATCAATTGCTTACTGCATAGATAGCTTAATTCCAAGCCATCCTGTATAATGCCACAGTAGCGTGTGTTCGACTGAAGCAAAAGTTGAAAGCCATCAAGAGCAGCATTATGCAAAACGTCTTACGGGCAGACGTCAGCTTAATTTAGCCTACATGCTTACATAGGCATTTGTAGGCACAGATCTATTAAATTCGTTTGGATCGATTCGGATTAGCATTCGCACGGGTTGCCAGCATGTGTGATTAAGGCGGGTTCTCATCGCCGGAAGCGCGTGACGCCACCTCATGTCTGAATGTACCCTAAGACGTGACTGGTGCCGCTTATGTCACGGGGAAAATGTCATTGTGTGTGTGGTAGGCGCTGGCAGACATCTTGGAGTGTACACCGGTATGTTAAGCACCTCGTTCATAAGAAATATGTAAATCCTTGAGTGCAGATTCATGAAAATGTAAAAATGAATAAAATATATCCACATATTTATCATTCCTTTTTCGAGCAGTTTCTATGACTAGACTTATAATGAGCTTTAATGTTTTCTTAGTCTTCAAGTGATGTCAATTTCAACAGTGTTGACGAATTGTGGCTGATAGGTTACGGATCAATATTCTAATTCATCCGCCGCGTCCAAATAGACTAAGCACACCCTATGAGGCAGCCTTGCGAGCCAATATTTTAATCGGACGCATCTTCAGTTTATACACGCGCTCAAAGGAGTGAGTTAAAAAAGGAGTTTGACTCGAAGACCTAGGCTAGCCAGTAGGTAACTCTGATGAAGCAGTGGCAACACTTTCTAATATCTTAATTTCTGACACATCTGACAAATTTTTAACAAAACCAAGGCCAATATGTACGTACTGTTAATCTTACGTCGTGAAATCTCCTCGGTCACAAGATATATATTCATGATGGATACCTACGCTACATTATATACAGCAAAATACATGCTCGGAATATACCAAACAGAGAAACTAGTCTGTGCCTAACCCTAAGAGACGTTGACACAAATCAATGAATTAACATTTCACTAGACACTTTAAACGAGTAAAATTAACACATCATAACTAAGACTCGCCTGAATAAGTGATTTGCTACGCCCCTTACGTGACTAAAAGTTTCAATAAAAACTCATTTGGTGAACGGACGCCAGGCCAATAGGTTTAATTAAATGGTTCCAACGAGGAAGTACTAGCCTCTTACAGAATATCAATATAACGTAGAAGTATTTGTACAATTAAGCTTCGTTGGATAAGTGATTGTGTTGGTCCAATAAGTCTTTCTTTCGTAGCCACCATTTGTCCTCATATTCTTTCTTTTGGAGTAGAAAATGTTCTTTCTACTCCAAGACAAAGAATATCTCTCCTATTGGAGAGAAGATAGAAGGCAGGATGATTTTGCTATTGATTTTAATTGTAATACAGTAAGGGTGGCTGCGTACTGGAAGAATAAAATATAAATATACTTGAACTAAAGATTATAATGCTAAGGGTGGATCAGCTAAAATAAAGAATATTTCCAAAAAAGAAAAGAAGTAATTAAGTATAATAATGTACAACATTATATATTCTTCAGTAGGTACACGACAAAGGCGTACTATAGGCGAGATGGGATATGATTCAATGCGTTTACCAGACAAAATTTCTAACATCGGTAATACTGCGAATTTACTGATTTACATCCAGAGGCACATTGGTGCTATTTGGAAAACAAACCCGGTATCTTACGTAGAATAGACGGCTTACGCATTCACTCGATTAACGAGAAAGTCGAAGAAAGACACCATAAGTATAGATAGATACGTAGAATAATCGATATTAACGTATTGAAGTTATGGAGGTTCATTGAGAGTGCAGAAGCAAGTGTAAACTGATTAAAACTAAACATGAGAAAAATGAGACTTTATCAGAATTTTGCGATTATTTTTAGTAAATATATAAAGTCTAAACTAATCACAATCGAGATCGCCTTAACTCTATATCAACTTCTAAAATTCTTAGGTAAACATGTGATAGAATTTATGAACTTGCTATCCCAATCGGCAAATCATCAAATCCCAATTAGCTAAAACTGTTTGTAATCTCATTGAATAGTGCCGTTCTATATATAGTAGCCACGCGACATTGCGTTTGATTGCATACTAAACACTGATTACCAATACATAATTACACAAAAACAATTGCAATACCAAGCCCAAACTAAATTTGATAGTAGTTGTTTATTGTGGCAATTTATGACTGAATTTCTTTCATTTAAGGGGTATCTGCTACTCATTAGATTAAAAAATCCATTTCGACCAATAAAGACCACTCCAGTCAGTTATTATTCAAATTAAATAACTAAAGTAGGTAGGAAACAAGAAAATAAAGATTGTTTGATATCCTTGCCCTTAAAGCTTCATGGGCTGTAATGAATACCAATATTACTATGTTTACAGAATAATTTACAGCAATGAAACAAAAAAATATATAAAGTAGTGTACAGTTCTCAGATCACTTAGCAGATTCTTGGTCAGCCCACATGCATCCATACAACCTTACTTAGGCTGTATGGATGCATGTGCAAGAGTTTTATTTTCATAAATATTTATTTACTTTCAGTCTGTAGCGTCCCACTGCAGGGCAAAGGCCTCCCTCTCCTCTTTCCACTCATATCTATTTTGTCATAGACAAGGCAAAATAAATTATTTTGGCTAAGAGTAATTCAATCTTGGGTCTTGGTCGTGAACAGTCGCAAACATCTGTTCCACCCAACGCTCCAGCACCAATGAAACAGAATAAGAATAAAATATTTCAAAAGTCAAACGAAAGGTCAACCATGAAATTATAAACTGTCACATCCCGTAATGGCATCCATAAAATAATTATACACCATAAATAATCCCCATGGGAATATCATACATGCACAATGTAATTAAGAGATTATTATAAAACGTCGTTTAGTCTACCGGATGACATAAATCTCGAAGGCAAGTACCCAAGTATTGAAATAACTACGATAATAACAGCAACCAGGTAACAGACAGACATTCATTTTAATATTACGCATACGTTAGTTTTTAAGTGTTTTATGTAAGATAAGTAATAATATTATAATAGGTCTTAACTAGGTCTCACTAGGGGTCTGTATCGAGATAGGAATTGGAGCATACAACCAAAGTAAATGTGCCTGGCGTGTATGTGATGATGCAGCCTTAGGGCATTTTTCCAACAGGTTCAACATCGCTTTATACCTCATTGGATTAGTCCTTAGATGGTAATTAAGCGTGTCGCTTAACAATTTTTTGGCAAGAGAAAAAATTATGAGAGCATTACATACTTACACTTGGTCTTGTAAGCATGTTGTATCTGTTTCTTCCAATTAAACCTGAAGAGACGAACGGATGGTTGCCTTCAAACTGCCTATATATGTTTCTTGTAACTTACTATGAAACCCGGCAACAGGTATTCTTTACCAAGATAATCAACATTTTATATTTATTATTCTTAATAATAAACGCACAGAAGCCTCGCCTTACAGTCGTTAAAACAAGAGGCTGGAGCCGTGAATTGCATACTTCTCATAATAGTTTATCGTGTACGACGTTGAAGTTACGATACATAGACAACGAAGACACATTTCGTACTATTTGGGAAGAGATGCACTTAAAAAAATTGGGCAAGTGTGAGTCGGACTCGCGCACGAAGGGTTCCGTACCATCATATATAAAAGAAAATCACGTTCGTTGAATGTATACTTAAATACTTTTTAAGTTTCTACCTGTTTATTAAGATCGAGTAACAAATTGCTTAAAAATTACGTTTGTTGTATGGGAGCCCCCCCTTTATTATTTACTTTTTTTATTTATTTTGAAAGGTAATATACAACTACGTATTCTGTGAAAATTTAAAGCGTCTACCTGTTACAGTTAGTAATTTTGAGCAAAAAAATACGAAAAAGACACGTTTTTTGTATGGGACCCCCCTTAATACTTTCATTTTTTTATTTTTTGTATTTGTTGTTATAGCGGCAACCGAAATACATAATTTGTGAAAATTTCACCTTTCTAGCTATCACGGTTTATGAGATACAGCCTGGTGACAGACAGACAGCGGAGGCTTAGTAATAGGGTCCAGTTTTTTACCTTTTAGGTACCTACGGAACCCTAAAAATTGTATTTTCAATTAAAGATCAGCAAGATCTTTGTATACGTAATCCTGGACATCCTGGAGAACATACTAATAGCTAAATTGGTAATTCTCACTGTATACCTACTATACAAATAACAGTTACCTCTAGAACTTTAATTCATCCATTTACTAACACGACGACTGCCTCGTTGGTCTCGCGGCATAAATGTGCGCGTGGGATTGGGAGGTCTCGGGTTCGATACCCGGGTCGGGCAAAGTGTTATTGGGTTTTTCCGTTAGGAAATTCTCAGTAGCAGCACGGAGTCTGGTAATATGCCCGGTGCGGCAACAGGCTCACCCCCTATTACGTGGGACCTAAAAAAATTCATGGCGAAATGTGGGTGTAAAATTTACACCTCTGCCTACCCCTTCGGGGATACAGGCGTGAGACTATTTACTAACAAAACTGTTGGCACAAGACCGGCGTGATACAAGAAAAGAAAATATTAAAGAAAATAGCAACTTGTTATCATTGATCCACCTCTATTACTGTCGCGACATAAAAACCGACATGTGACAAATTGACATTGCGGCTGACGACAGCCATATTAATATTTTGAAACATCACGTATCCTATGTCACTCCCACAGTTAAGACAAATACGATACGACGATAAAACGAGACAATTTATTAAAATCTATCAAGTCGTTCCGACGATTTCGACTACGGTATGCGCCAAACGAAAGTCTAAAAAAGTAATAGAGTTGTGTGAGTATATTTAGATGTCAAAATACTTTTCAGTTAAGAACTTTTTTGATGAGGAGGTGGCAATGGTATATTCTTTTAATCAAAATTGAGTTACAAATTCAATTGTTTCTCCTGAAATCATGTAGCATTTTTATTGATTTAGAAGTTGCAAGAAAAACAGTCTTTTACAACTTGTGTATATCGTGAGGTCTAGCGGCAAAATATAGCTTGCTGGGTGATCGCCTGATATGGGCTATTTAGGTATATTTATTTTCAAAGTCTCTATATAGAGGCCTTGAAGTAAACACGCTTAATATAGCCGTATACTATATAATGAGGCGTTAAACAGTCGATTGTGTAATGAAACGTCCCGGGGCCGGCGGCGACACGGCTCGGTCGAACCAATTAGTTACTGTTTACTAAAGCGTCGCTTATTCAAAGCACATCGTTCAGTGGGCGTAAAATAATTGATATTTCCTCGCTCACTGATCATTATAATAGTAAAGCACGTCCGTATCATCGGTATATCTGGTTTTTCAATAAGCCGTGGGAAAGCAATGCTGGTCGCGCGACAAACGAGCGAACGACGCGGCGACGCTTCGTACTCACCACATGCGTGTCCCCACAGCATCTGGTATACACAAGAACTAAATTTTTTAACTAGGGACCGGTCGGGCCTGTCATTATTCTACGTTTATCAATGCTAATGGGTAACGTAACGAAACTGAGTTCCACTTTGATTGCCTTTATGGCGTGTTTACACGACATGTTTATGGAAAACATCGGACGGTCAACAACGTTCCCCTGTTCTTAGTGTTTATGTTCGACACATTAATTGAATTTTATGCTTTTAATTTAGTTAAGATTTAATAAACTGCAAATAAATTCTTCACGGCAATGATTAAAAAGTTACAGCTTTACGCAGGTGCTTTACGAGTGTTTTAATGTAAGTGTGTATTGGATTTTTTAAGGTCCGCACGGTCCTTTATAACACCATAATATTACAGATATAATCAATTCAAGCCATTATTTTTTAATATATCTGTATTGAAAGGTATGTTTAATTAGTTTTTAAATTGACTTCATACTTATTTGTTTTGATTAAGAAGGGACATGGTCATTATTTTATTTCAATTATAACTTTAGAGGTTAAAGTAATTGAAATAAAGATAAGGGGAAAGAAATATATTAAAACAGTTTATTAATATTTAAAAGGTAAAAGTAATAAATAGTGGTGATAAGCGCTACGATCATTAATTAATTATTATACCTGGCAGAGCGAACGTGTCCTTCTAATCAGTAAAATAGTGCGCGAGTCCTTAAATTGTCGTAAATATAAAGACAGTGCTTTTTATCGCTATCCTTTCGATTTCAAAATAAAGCCGCAATATTATTATATTCGAAATACCGCACCCGTTCTTTTTTACATTTATAATTTAAAAAATGAACATAAATAATCACTTGACAGTGTGTTGCCGCCATCTTTGTAGTTTAAAAAAGGAAGCATTCGCATCCAAAAAGGTTCTTACATTCATCTATGGTCAATGGAAGCAATCAGTCCAAAATAAAATTAGGCATGCCACACACAGCCAAGAAAAACGAAACAAATAATACGTAATAAGAAAGCACACAAACAATAACGCTTATGTATAAAGTAATAAAGTAAATTGGTCTGCATCCTGTTTCCGAAATGTTTCCCTGGGACATTTGTATGCTGTAGGTCATTGATCACCGACACTGCGCAGACGGACAACAGTATATTTACTTCACACACGACATGTACAGTACAGTAATTCGATACCTAGTTTACATTTGAAGTATTGTATATTAGGTAAGTACTCGTATATATTTATAGTGAGTTCTCACGATGATCGAGGTTTGGGATTGCTTCCCATGATTACTTTATGTATGGGTTTGGTAATAGTATAATAAATAAATGTTTCGCAATTATATTTTATTTGGATAATCAAATGTCAGAGTGCAAATGAAAAACACCATCAGATATCAGAATATTTCAATGACTTCTTATTATCAAAGCAATTCTATCTGTAAGTAGGTATTACAAAATATATAAAAAATATTTTAGGCAAAAGTTTGCTTGTTTGCCGTTTTCATGTCAAAACGACGGTACGGAACTTGATTGACTGTAGCATCCAAATATGCAGATTAAACTTTGGAAATGGACATGGGCCATTTATTTATTGCAAATAAAAACTTGCAGAAGTTGAAATAGGGATGAAGGTTTATTATGGGGTTTTTGAAATAGGGTATGAAGGTTTATTGTTTAGAATCGTTAGATCATGTCGGAGGCCTTCAGGCGGCCAACAGCAGATTTAGCCACACATTCCTACGGAAAAGAAAAAAAGAAAGGAATGTCTATTAAGTATTTTTAAATAAGGTAAGTACACCAAGGTCCGTGTGGTGGCGGATTAAGAATACGGAATTTTACCACCTCATATCATCCAAAGAGCCGACAGAGAGAGCACATTATGCAGAGAACAGCACTGTAAGAGAAGGAAAACTTTATACAAAGCCAATACCAACCCGTTTGGCCAGCGTGGTATAGTAGGCTAATTCCTCCTTACAAAGGAGAGCCCTAGTCCAGCAGTGGACTGTTAAAGGCTGATGATGATGAAGTACACCAATATACCTATTCATTTTTATTTGATTTTCAATATAAAACGTGACCTCCCCATTCGCGTTCGTAACCACGAGCAAAAGCTTAGTCTCACATACTTCACCTACTCACATTCATCTCTATATTGCACCAAATCGATCTTAATGACATAGAAACAATGTGCCCGGTAATTATTCCATTCATACCGCACATGTACCGAGTAGGTAATGCGCACTTATTGATAACAGAACAATTAATCAAACCTTGATTGATTACTTTTATCATTGCGCTCAATAACGATGCATGTACCTACTAGTGTTTAACTTATTACTAGTAGTTCGATTGTTAGTTACATTTTTATCACTATGCTGTTCTGATGACGTCGGACCTGCGAAGAAAGCAAGTGTATTTATGTCAAATGACCATAAGGGATCTTTTCTACACACTGTTTGTTTGTGAATTAACACGACGAAAAAGTCACCGCACTGAGATGCATTAACCTCGTGTGCTCGTGTTTAAATCTGCACTTTCTACCGTTTCTACGTGCACTTTTAGATCCACACTTACTTCGTGTGCTTTGAGATCAGTGTTGTCTATTGCAGTCCATGTTATATTGACAGCTTAAAAACGCTGATTTGGTAACATTTTATTTCAGATCACATAGCCTTATGAAGCTGAAATGATCATCACTAGTAAGCAGCATAGGAACTATTTAATCACTACATTGTGACAACAGTTACACCTCCCTAGCAACTGAACCTTCGGTAGCTTTAGGTACGTCAACAGAAGAACAGAGCTTCAAATCCGTAAACCGTAATTTCCAGTTAAACATTAGTCAGACATTTCGCATGTTTGCAACAACTTTCAAAAACAATATATCAATTACATGTCATAAGGTTGACCTATCCATTGGGTGAGACTTAAACAGATAAAACCATGATAACCTACGGCTAACCTCTTGGGGAAATACAGTGACTATATGAACGACAAGGCCCTATCCCCTAATCCTTGTCCCTCATCCCACTCCTCATCCTATCCCCTTTACCAACCCTAAGGGGCGGCAACGCACTTGTGACTCCTGTGGTTGCTTGTGTCCATGGGCGGCGGCAGTAATTGCTTACCATCGGGTGATCCGCCTGCTCGTTTGCCGCCTACTAACATAAAAAAAAAGAAAAAAGATAGTGGCTTTAGCGGCCTCACCATTTACAACTGCGATCTCTACAAGGGACAATTCTTTGCGGGATCTACAAATTATGTATTGTTTCGAACCTGTAACTTCTTCATGTCCGTGAGTGGAAGGTTTTAAAACACCTATCCCGCAAAACAGGATGTGTCCCTAGCCCGGACGAGGATTTAAAAAACCAAAGTTGACTTACACTATACTTACTCAATAATATAGTCACTTCACAGATTAAGATTATTCGACCTTCTGATACAAAGGTTATTCGGTAATTGATTATACATTTTTGTACATTACAAAGTAGATTAAGTTTACATACATTGTTATACAAACAATATGCCATTAATCATTGAGAATTCATCCATCAATTCGTTGTCACGGCTGCAGTCTTTTTATAGAAGGGTACTTCAAAAACACGGTTAGACGTATTACGATACTATAAAATAAGAAACCTTATCTATTTAGGTTTATAATGGTACAAAACTTTATTAGTCGTCAGACAATTTTTTTAAAGATATTTCACTCTCTATAACGGCAAATGTAAGGATGATAATGGCATCAGATGATACGTTCTGGTGACATCGATGAAGTTCAATACATGTAAAAATGATTAACATCGTACTCTAATTATAAATCATTCATTATTATTATTTCACTGTGTCAATAAATTTATAGGTAGGAACTATTCACTGCTAGCAATATAGGTACTCTTCGTAAATCATAGTCAAGGGTAACTCATACTTGATGTAAGCTTCGGAAGCTGGAAGGCATCCAAAACTTGGATAACAGTGTAACAGAGTGTGAACAAAATATACTGCTTTAAGAACTTCAAAAAATAAGTTTTCATTTCAATATTTTTAATCCAAAACACAAAATATATATTACAATAAAATAATTAAATAAGTCTTGTCAATCATAAATAGACAATCGTAACCGAAATATGCCGATAGATCTAATATTTCAAATAGTCGTCAAGTTCGATTCAAATTTCAATATCGTATTCGACATTTGAAACGTTGCTGTTGACACGTGTATCGAAATTTTGTTACTACCCTCAATTTAGCTAACGATATAAACTTCATAGGCTTTATTTATTGCAAAAAATGGACAGATGCAAGTTCGATGTTTTGTTCTGTACCTTGGTTGTCTGTAATTAAGTTACTTTTTGGAAGGTATAGACTACTAGTACATTTAAGGGAGGCTACTTTCTCTAAAATTCTTTGGTATGAAGAAAAAACCTTTTTATTTTAATTTTATTTATCTATAGTACTGTGTCTAATCTATTACTGAGTCTGGGTCCTAAGTGCTACGTCTAATAAGGTCTAAAAATGTTATTTAAGTTAAAACCACACTAGGCACTCTATTTGCATGTATATGTATGCCACTGACACGCGCAAAATCGTTTTTTCGAAGAAACATGCAACGTAGTTATTTATTGCTCTCACTATCAGTAAGGGTTGCGCCACGTATAATTTTTTATATGATTAACTACTAGAGTCCAGTATCATGATGAGATTACATAGGTATTCGCATACATATAGGTAATAACTCAAAATCGCAACTCAAATTTAATTTCACAAACGTACACCAACCAAATATCAAACTTAATGCAACGGGGCTCTTTCAGCGCACTAGGACCGTTTTTCGCAGCCAGTTAGAAAAAAAACAAGTGGAATGTTTCAATCCATCGAATGGTTATCTTCACCGGCCCGAGGCGAGGCTCGGAGGCCGTGAAGTGCCGTCTGACCTCAGGCTCTATATTTGTTGACGCCGATACACCGATACACGGCCGCAATGAGACACTCCACACAATACATGCAACATTCGCCTCAGACACTTGACATTTTTCAATTCAGTCTATATCCTCATTTAGGTGTGGTGACATCTAATCATTGCGGCTGATGATTTTAGAAGGCGTATCGTTGTAATGCAGAATTTTAGGTTTCATCTTACCGTAGAAATCTTTTTGGGGAAATAGAAAATGTAAATGTGAAAATTATATCGTATGCCATTTATGCTATTTCTTTCTTACAACAATCAACAATTGTAAGCGACATCTCCTAGTAATTGTTAATGCGACATGAAAAATTAGCACTCCTATTAGAGACAGAGGTGCACTATCTTCTTTTAGAACTCTACAGTTAAGTTCCATATAAAAGATCGAGATACTAGTGGGTATCGAAGAACACATACCCAGATATGCAGATACGAAGTATTTCGTAACAGAAACCTCAATAATACTTTAACCAACTCGAGAAGTAGATACGTCCGACTTATGCAACACAGAACCAACTAAGTTAACTAAATATTATGAAGCAGTGTTAAAAACTGCGGAGGGTAAAACCTTGTGAGAACTAATTAACAGACACGTCCAACGTTGAACCCGTTGAATCAGGCAACTTACAAATTATGCATAGAGATTCTTACATATTAATGCAGGTGGAATATAAGACAAGTTATTTGAAGTTCTGCAGAGAGCCGAGAAGGCGAAACCGTAGAAGCTAGTTAAGACACAAATGCGCATAGTGCTGTTAGCGCTTATGTGTTACACGAGCGACATGTGTATAATAAACGTTTATAGCAAGTAAAGCTCGCATGATGTAGTTACTCCGACCACTTACACTGAGTATATTTTCCCAAGAATCACAGCGGGACGTCGAATTAGGCGGACCCTTAAATAAACGCGTGTTGGCGATGTGGATACATAACAGTAATAAAACAAAAAGCGTTTTATATTGTGGCGGTGTGCGAGCTGCACAATAGCTGGCCCACTTAAGTACGGTCCAGCGCTTTCATTCCGGAACGAATTTTCCGGACCTGTCGTAATAAGCATCCGCGAACAAACAAAGACATTTTCCGTTTTGAGCAGCCGGAAACATTACAGCCAAATTATGTATTAGACGAAATTTTATAAAAATACTCACAGAATATAAAGGAAGATCCGCTTGTTACATACCTAGGTAAAAAGTTACGTAATGAGTGAAATCCATTTAGAAGCTTTCATTAGGAATCCGTTTAGGGTTTCATGTTGTTAAGTAACTTTTATCAAACTGTAAATTAATAAAGACTAAGCAAATTTTGTTCGTTAGATTGAATTTCATCGGACGCTCGGGGATTGAGTTATCAAAAAGTAATGTTTTTAGTAGGTAAGATAAATATGTAAAGGGTAAGTCGGTTAGCGGGGCGGTCAAGCCGGTAGCAGCATTAATGGTACGTGCAAAGTGGAGACATTAGTCCTTGTGTCAGGGCAGCTCGTTACCGGCCACCTCTCGAGGGACCTCCGCCTGTCCCCTATTTGTCAGACGACCGCTTCACGGTGAATTTTTTATGGACATAACTTATGTCTTGAGGGATTTTCAGGGTTTGCGGCGTCCGCAAACGCGGGTCGACGTTGTAATCATTGCGGTTTACTACATGTGTTTTAATGTTATGTTAGGCACTTTAGATTATATAAACAGGTTACAGTTTCAAGATTACCTCATGAAATATGCAACGGACGTGTAAATGTAAGCGCTAGACGAATAAATCTTTACAGTAGGAAAACGCACAGCTGCGTGTCGGCATTCGTGCTTGCGCGTGCGCACTTAAATTAAACACAATCGCCCTAGAAAACAAACGTGCCCTGCCGATAGGAGAGTTCCATAGGGCACAGGGCTGCACCGCCGCTGATAATGGCTTTGACAAATACTTAAATACGTTCAACACGCGTGTGTACTAAACATGTTACTAACCTCGGTAGTTTCAACGTTATGACATCGCAGTCTCACACATCTGTTGTCAATAAGAGAACAAGAAAAAAATACATTTCAATGCTACGAACATACGAGAACACATCTTTGGCAGCACAATTTCGAGCGTCATTTCGCGAAGCATTAAACTAACGACTTCATATTCACTATCCGCAGACAGCCCTATTTATTAGGGCTGCGTGTTACCAGCATGTGCCCCCGCCGGCGGCTCGACTGCCGAACCAAAACAATTAGAGATTTCTGCCAGCCGGCGTCTCTTAACACATCCCTGATATAAAACTTTTTGTGTATACAGCCGCCATGTAAGCGAAATAAAGATTTCATTGATGTATTCAATGTTTACGCGCCCCCTGTCTGTGACAACATAAACAACGAATCAAATCGTAAAGGCCGCCATTAATGTTTCCAAAAAGTCAGTTGAATAAAGGATTTTGATTATAGTTCAATCACGACGAGAGGAATACGTTTATTGGAAATCAGTGGCGTATCCGATCGATTAGGTATTTGAGTCACCCGAGCGTTATATTGAAATGGACAGATGGTAGATCCGGTACAGGCGTCGCAGTGGGAAGTAAGCAAATTAATTAACCGCAAATACGTACCGGCGAACGTACGCCGCGCCGTCGCCGAGAATAACAATAGTATGAGTAGCAACACGTGAAGTGTCCGAGGAGCTGTGGCCCACAGAGTGTTGTGACGGTGATTGTTCCGAGAAATCTAATTATGCGGTATAATTTGAACATAAATTTAAGCCGGTGTTAACATAAATCACTCATGGGCTCGAAATGGAACGCAAAGTAAAGTAATATTGGCATTTCCGGCGTCCTTAACCGATGAGTCCTTGGCCTTCACATAATTCAATGTCCTGAAAAATAGTGAAGCAGTACTGGAAAATAATAATTGGAGGAATGCGAAACTGTTTGTAATTTAAGCGATGACGAGTTTCTGTCGGGCCGCTAAGTTGGTAACAAACTTCGTCTGCCTTGCGTTGCACTTTGTTTGCCGCTATCGTAGCTGAAACTTCAACTGACAAAATTGATTGTCAATTCACTACTTCTACGTTAAAGAGTTTTCGGTAGCGTTTATAAGCAGTATTTTCTTGAAATACTGAGGGATATTATTGCTTTAGTAAATTATTTTACTTGGTATATCGAGATAAATTGAGACCTATAAGAATAAATAAAGATTGAAGGCATTATGAACTGGGTATCAATACAAAGTAGCTACAACGAAAATTGATTCGCACTTATTGATACAGCACGAGAGAACAATTGAGACAAGGTATGATTTCGAGAAGAATCGATTTGACATTAGGTGTCAATAAGTCAATACTACTATTATTGACAGGAGAACATGACATACTTACCAATATTTTTCAAAGGAAACTTTCGGCAAAGCGAAAGACAAAAGTCTGTATGAGTCTCTCATCGTAACCACGAGTGATTAAATATGACTTCAAGTAAAGTAACACCACTCCAATGTCCTCGCATTTGTCTTAGCTTATATTTCTGGAACTGTCCGCATCCAGTTTTCACAACATATATTTTCCATTAGCGAAAACCGAAGACTATGGCATTTCAACAACTTCTAGACACCTATTACGAAAGAGCTTGTTACATTTGACAAGGTAATAAAAAATCAGGGTCAACGACAACTTTGTATTATTATAACTTATTTCTCAAAAGCTGCCATTCTCAAGGAGAACCCATTAAAATAACACAATTGATTGCTTACTATTATTTATGGTCTGGTTCACAATCATTACGTTGACAAGTCGAAATGTTAGACTGTGCTTCGCTATAGCATAATAGAAATAAAATGTCAGTCGTGGAAACAAATTGCTTTATAGGAGATTGAAATAATATTCTATTGTGTTTAATAATCAAATCTTGGCTTTAGAACCATTTTAAAGACGCAGTAAAAAGTAACTTAAATATATTTCGATCAATTTTATAAAAATCGAGCATCATGTTTGTTAAAAATGAAAAGATATATTATAATGTCAATTACTCAGTAGCTCTGATAAATCTCAGGAGCTGATATTGTTCACAATAAACCCCTGTTTTCGAAAAAGAGCGAATCTCCTATTATGGTGGTTAATATAGCATATAGCACAATAGCACAGCACGCTATTTTTATTTCGCATCTAATAGCAAATTCATTCGGCCCTCGTTCGTGCTATAAAATAGCATATAGCATACAGAATCAAACACCGCGCCGACGCGACGGCACATCGCACTTCGCACGTTCGCAGCGTTGCGAATTGCGATATTTGCGATCAGTCTTCGCGTGCTAACGCGAGCAGCCAGACGTGAACTTGAGTAGCGTGCGAATTTTAGCTGTGTGTCGGCTCGCGCGATTTAAGTAGGCATATAAGTACGCGAGTTATTTTACGTTCTCAAAAGTTAAGTGTTTTGCGTTTGATTAAGAAACCTGTGATAGGACACGTAATACTGTGTATCTATGAATGATCTGTGTAACATGTGTGTTAAAATGATTTAAATAACTCAATATAATTATATACAGTCCTAAGCCTGATAAGTATGAAGGAAAATTAATTGACTTATTTATTATGAATTAGTTGGTTAATATTAGTTTTTTGTGCATAATGATTACATTTTATACTTAGAAGAAATGTACAAATATGTATATGTATTGTTTATTCATGTGTAACATTACAGTTCACCATGTTATCTGTCCCACGCGTTAAGTCTTCAGACTCGTTAGGCAAATAGCATGTTTGTCGACGCTATATTAACCTACGTTCAAATATGGATAGCGCGACAGCGCGCTAAATCGTACATGTGCTAAAACTAGCGATCACACGAAGGGTGTTGACGCTTCGCACGATAGCATGCTATATTATGGCATTTTTAATAGCATGCTAAAAAAATTTAGCATATAGTTAATAGCATGCGATTGATAAATAGCAAATTCGAACATCATTAATCTCCTATGCACTCAGTATATCGCCTGAAGCCCTCCCGCGCAAAGTTTTGTTTAACCATGCAGATACACAAAAGCGATTCAGACACGAGCCCCTTCGAACGCACAGAAAGCTTTACTAAAACGTCTAAAGTTTAGATGAAGCACTCAATTGGAAGCGACGATTGCCCAACCTCTAAAACTTACAATAGAATCCCACACACAAACACGAACTATTCTAGAATTTTGCTTAATTGAAACGCCTAACAACCATACAAACACTAGCATGAAACCCACAACGCTTGAAAACAGCACCAATATAACTTTTATTTTAATTAAGTCCAGCCCGCTACAATAAAATTTAACACAATGTGACCACAGGCAAAAAACAGTTGTATTTGTTCAACATTCGTTGAGATAGATAAATCAAAAGAAATTAAAACAATAAAGATATAATTGGATGTTGCAATGGACCGCAGACCTCAAGTTCACGGACGGACAATGCACTGACATTTATGTGCTAGACTCGTTAGCAAATAAAAAGCATGCCATAAACATTATAAAACTTTTATAAGTTATTCATAGTATGATAATAGCGTTGTTGCTAAAACGATTTTATAAAAACTTAATATAAAAACAACGTTATACATTGATAAAAGAAATCGTCACTATTGGAAGCTTATAGGTGATTTCCTTCAAGTAAGGAATGGCCAATATTAGATCCGCGATATCGCCTCGGTAGATCCCTTCTCTGCGATTGCTTTTAACGTAAACCACACATTGTATTGGAGGCAATCACACATTTCAATATAAATGAAAGAATATACCTGCTAAAATGACATGGCCCCTTATACGGGAATTGTGATTTACCATTTAATGGCTATGGCAACATTATTTCTACAAAGCTTTCTATTACAATGTGTTCCGTAGTGCACTAAAGTGAAAGAGGATTTAATGCGACCATAAAAGTAAAATTGCCTATTTTCATGAATCACATTATGTTTCACTCCCGCCCACTCGCTCAAACTACAATTGTGAACGGAAATGTTTTAGTTAAATTGTTTTCGTAAACACCTAGACGGCTAGATGCGATACTTACTGACATTTATAACTACCCACTATTAAAGTGATGAAACCATCGAATGCCAAATCAAGGCAATTAACTGAAATCTAGGCAATAGGAACAAATTACTTCTTTATTAAAGACTAGCTTTCGCCCGCGGCTTTGCCAGCAAGAATTTTTAATAACGAGTAGCCTATGTACTTCCCCGGGTTTCAGACTATCCATATTAGTAGGATTCCCAAATAGCTACGAGTTGATGAGTGAGACAATAAATCTTCGGTAATTAACTTACTATAACGGTTAGTTGAAAACATGTTAAATGTTGAACTAGTTCAGTGTATTGCTCGGGGTGATGTACGTAAAGCAAAAACATAGAGTTGACATGACAAATAGTCGGCATCGCGTGGCGCGCATCCCGTCCCAGTAGACTGCCGCCGCCGCCGCGTCGCAGCCGTTCCAGCGACAGGCCAAATTGCACAGATCCTTATAGTTCGCAATTTATTCGAAACTCGGCAGGCTTGTAGATTTATATCGTCGTAGATTGGCGGCGCGCCTCACGCGAACTCCATACACTGAAAGCAATTTCAGCGTCGGCCACATGCGCTTCGCGACTCCCATCCCGAGGAATATAAACATCAGTTATTTTGAATCGCGCGAGGGTTCCCTGTATGACTCCAATATAACATTGATTTGATTTGCACCGTACGATTCACAGAGAAAAGAAACTTCCGTGGGCTCGTGTGGATAAAATCATATCACGTAATGTAATAAAGAAAATGTCGAGGCCGAAATATTAGCGGCCGATAGGGGACAGTTAAGGCGTATTAGATGCCATTCCCACGCGTCAAATATTACCGGACAGCGTGGTAATTAATGGATAGCGAAGCTAGACAATGCGTCAGTGAGGGAGCCATTAGCTGCATAATTAGTGCAATTGTTGTTAATTTATGACCGTACACGTCCACAGCAGAGTGGCGTGTGGTGGCAGCGGCGGCCGCGCCAAGGGGACAAGTGTTCCATTCAATCACACCAACTTAGGGTTGAAGCACATTCGTCAGACATACGCAAATCCTTTGATGGAACAGCAAAGCGGTTCGAGTATGTGAAGTCGTACGTTCTTTCATGTTCTGGCTTTGGGCGGCCGATACGCGACGCATCTTCCGTCAGATGTACGCAGACCTTAACCGGCGAACGTTATCGCTATTTGAAGTGCACACTTGCTGGATTAGATAACACTCATATCGTTTTAAAAAGTTCGTGAATTATTGACACGAGTGATAGCACTCAATAACTTCCTATTGACCTATATTTACTTCCCAACATGTGGTGTTTGTAAATATGTTATATATATAGTGCACAGATATGCCCACGATAAAGTTGCAACTTGGGTTCGTTAGTATATGTGGCATACCACATATACTAACGAACCCAAGTTGCAACTTTATCGTGGGCATATCTGTGCACTATATATATAACATATTTAAAGACTTATCCCCCAGTTCATAAACTGGGGGATAACTTCATGAAGAATCTGAAACCCTAAAGTTTGATAATTATCAGTGGTATAAAAATATATGGTGTTGCGAAAAAGTCTTACTTTAGTAGTTGAAATCCGAAAAGATACAATGTGCAATGTACCCGACAAGTTTATACATATCTAATATGATACAATATTATAATTACTTTCAAACTTTGAAATTTACATTACCGATTTCTTTTCTTTCTCGTGTGAGTGTGTGGCCAACTCTGATGTCGGAGTTCCAAGCCTAGTTCCAAGGCCTACGACATGTCTTAACGATCCTTTTCCTGAGACAAGAACCGGGACCGACAGCTTTACGTCCCTCCGAAGCACATTATCGATGAAAGTATGTAAAACAATAGCATAATTTCCAATCTTCCTTTTCTTCTTTTCGAGTCGTTAGTACAGACATGAAATGGCACCAGCCCAGTATGTGGCCACAGCAACGGCATCGTCGGTGGCTCGGCATAGATCGGCCGTCGAACATCTGTGCGGAGACTTAAGATACTCCAGCAGGTGACTCATGGTCTGTTCTGGAGCGCCACAGTCGCACTGCGTGGATTTCCAATCAAACAAAAAATTAAGAACATGTATTGCAAACCTGGGCTTCATGTTGTATGTGAATAGAGTTTATATTTTTCTGTAAACTTCGTTAAATCTTTTAATATCTGCTTGCTTATTCAGTAAAGCGGCGCCAATGATAATATACGTAATCGCTTAAAAATATATATTGAATACACATTTAAATATAATGAATAATTTATTTGTTTAAACGCCGTTTCCCACGCGATATAAAACTCGTTTCCCGGCACTTCGCGATATCGTATTACATACTGGAATCATAATATCGATTGTAAAACTTCTCAGTTCTTATTAATTGGAAAGTCGATATTAAGCCAGTAACTTAAAACCCACTAATTAATTTTCTCTGTGCCCATAATAAAAAGCTTTTACCATTTTTATCCAGTTCAATCAGAAGCATGTCTAAACGAAATTATCTATTAATTTTGACGGGTGCAACACTGTCATAAGCATTAAACATAATTCGATATTCAAATAATCGGCTGGAATTACCCACAAAGTTGCCTCCGTAAAAAAATACTTTACAACTTCGTTTAATTTGATAATAAAAATATTTATTGTTTTTGACAGGTGCAAGACTGTCATTAGCATTATACATAATTCGTTCATAAGATTTTTAATTAGACGTTAGAGCCTGCGTAAAAATTCTGGACATTTTTAAGTCGGTGGTTAAAATATTTATTAGTTTTGCCAGGTGTAATTTCATCTCACTGTCAAGGGCAGATAACAAATTAAAACTTTTTAATGCTCGTTTACAATTTTAAATATAAATGAAGTTAAAATTAATGCAATATTTTTAAACATCAAAAGAGGTGAGTATGTACCACTAAAGCGTTATCGGAGCGGCGTGCGACACGGTCCGCCTAGGGAATAATGGTCACAAGCGATAACAACCAAGCAATATAGTTTTTACGAAGATTTTTCACAGGAACACTAAAAGGCAAACGTGTGATGGGTTTATGTATTATTTTTTTATAAAATGAAGCAATGCCCGCAGTATGCATAAATCCTGTATCTCAGTAGACAAAATAACACCCAGACTCGAAATAACAATTTATGGATCACACAGTGTTGTCCTGTGTGGGCTTGGACCCGGAATACTCGCTCCAGTGTTAAGCAGCGAATTAAAAAAAAAGCTGCGATAGCCTAGTGGAGAGACCGACAGACTGCTACGCTGAGGGTCCGGGTGCGAATCCACGGCGTGTACCGATGACTTTTCGGAGTTATGTGCGTATTAAATTGTTAATTATTCTCGCTGGCTAAACGGTGAAGGAAAACATCGTGAGGAAACCTGCATGTCTGAGAGTTCTCCATAATTTTCTCGAAAGACATGTGAAGTCTGCCATCTCGCACTTGGCCAGCGTGGTGGACTATGGCCTCATCATCATCATCATCAGCCCTTTTTACTGTTCCACTGCTGGGCACGGGCCTCTTCTCGTTATGGGAAGGGGCCCGTGCCCAGCAGTGGGACAGTATAAGGGGCTGATGATGATGGCTGGTTCCACCAAATAACATTAGATAAGCTTGTAATATTGTAGTTGCCATCCATGCTATGGTAAGTGGTAATGGCTGGTCATCAAGCACGCCTAATGATTGTGTACCACCAAAGAATCATCATCTTAATCGTCAATCTTGTATCTTTTATCGCTAAATCGTGAGACTGAGTATGTATTTATCCCATCCAGTATTATGAAATATCGTTATAATAATCACTTTGCATAATTACATGCTATGCTGGACAACTGGCGGATCTAGGTGAAATATCGGGCGTTTCGCAATCTGTCCTTTATTTAGATTAAGCTTCATTGGTACAAGGCTAATACATATTACATTGCGCGCTGTCGTGAGCACTACGGACGCAGTCTGGATAGCGCCAACAAAAATTATCTTAGAAAGTTATTAGAAGAAGCAAAATGTAAAAGATCGTAGGTAGTATCTATCAAACAGATACCTGTATAGATATATCTACCTATTTCTATTTTTATGAGTATACATAATTATGTTGTGCTTAGCGTATGCGTAGCGTAAGGCGTGTATACTCTAAGGCGTGCACTTTTTACACGCAAATCCTTACATACTAAAGCCTCATATAGTTGCTTAGCAGCTAAACGTGTTATAAGCTGTCAGTGATTACATTAATTATGACGTTGAGCAAACGTTTTGGTGGCACCTTAATGTTATTTAGTATAATCGTATAAAAAAAATATATGAGTTAAAAAAAAATACTGTAATATAACTTTAATAAGACCCGAGTTCATAAAAAGGTTTGATTATATGACAAAAATGTTTGTTGGGTAGGTAATAACACTAATAACATACCTATTGTTATTAAGGACGTCTACAACTCTTTAAAAGCACATAAATCCTAAGCAATAGCAGCTTTCTACTTTACAAGGTGTAAAAAAAGAGCGACTTTGATCGATTATTAACGTGACATCAGTCATATCGTCAAGCGATGTTTACATTTTGTATCCTCTCACAGACCTTTTTCACACACCATCAAACTTTTAAATTTTCTGCGGCAAAACAATATACACTTTTGATTTACACTAGTGACGATAAGATCGTGTTAATAGATTACACGGTAAATTAAGTTTGCCACTGTCATACCCTCGTTCTCGCAGAGAGACCCATCCAAATGCCAGATGGAACGCACCAAGATTTGAAGCAATAATTTATTATGCCGAACAAAACCACATGGACCATGGGAAAATTAATAGCTGTTAATCTTCAAACTAATTGTCAAAGAAAACATTTGGGTATTGCGCGTTATTTTTAAGTGAATTCGTAGTTTCTTAGTTATCTCTGGTTGGAAATTAAAATAGTTTGTCTATGACGGATGTGATCAAGTGTTATTATACACTATGATTTCAAGAATCTTCAATAGGTAAAGGTTTACAATTTGGCTGTTGAAATTCCCAAATGCCGTAAATATTTTAAAAGAAAACACAACTAACCTAAATAAGACCGAATTAATAAACATCAAAGGTATAGCGAGGTCGTCTATATTTTATTTATTATCAATAATACCTACATATATGTAGACGGTTATATTGGAATTGTAATGTGCCGTACTAGAATTTGTTTACTTTATAAAACATTGTCCCTAAAAAGAGGGACTTAGATTTTTTTGATTATATTTAAATTCCATCAGGCAGATAGCATAACTACGACGACTTTTTGTTAGGCCGATAGCATAAATACGACGATTTTTGTAGTGATATTGCCCCGCGTTTCTGTCTAGCTGCGTAAGGGCGATTTTTGATTAGCGTTTTATACGCGCATATAAGCTCGTTTTTGGAAGCACATGTAGGCGCGTATAGGCGTGTCTTTTGGCACACGCGCAACTCGTGCGAGCGTTGACGCGCTTCTAAGCTATAAGCGCGAGCCGTCAGAATTCATGTTGACACTGACAAGATAGATAGAAGATACCGTTTCGAACGAACACGCCGAAATATTCCCGTTAAGGACGGTTTCAGATTAGCGTTTTATACGCGCGTATAAGCTCGCTTTTGGAAGCGCATGTAGGCGCGTACAGGCGCGCCTTGTAACACACGTGCAACTCGTACGAGCATTGACGCGCTTCTAAGCTCGTATAACCACGAGCCGTCAGAATCCATGTTGACACTGACAAGACGTCACTACCGTTTCGAGCGAATACGCCCGTTTACGTGAGTCTGGTTTTTTTGAAGCGCGTAATGTAGCGCGCGTGTAAGCGCGTATGCTGAAACGACCGTATACGCGCAGAAAAATACGCTAATTTGAAACCGCTCTTACGCGAGTCTGGTTTTTTGAAGCGCGTAATGTAGCGCGCGTGGAAGCGCGTATGCTGAAACGACCGTATACGCACAGAAAAATACGCTAACCTGAAACCGCCCTAACCATGTCAGCCACGATTGCCAGTTACAACGCGCGTTGTGAGCTAAACAACGCGTAAAAGCATCGCTACGGAATCTACACAAATGAATTTATAGCGCCACAGTACCATGCGCGGATCTCCTTCTAAGGACTAACGATTGCAATGCGACTATATCGCAACTTCTTGGGTTTACGCGAATGTTACACATTGAAATTAAACTACAGTTTACGGATTTTATCGCGTTGTATTGGTTTCACTAAGTTATTACATTTGAAACTAAAGATCTAGAAACTATATTTTTAATTTATTACTAGCCGACGTTTCGAATTCTTTACAGAATTCATGTTCACGGCAGACTGAGGTGATATTTGTCTTTTTCTTGAATGTATAAGTTATCTCAAAGTACCCGAACATTTTTCAACTACTGGTGTTACTATTTACGCAGAATGAGCTCACAGTGTCCTTAGGTCTTCTGGTGACTTTGTCCTTCTTGGGTTTCATTAGCCTTATGACAGGGTCCCAAGCTGGAGGAACATTCCAACCATCTTCCCTATTGAAATTAGGGTGTTTTTTAATTTCAATAGCCTCTCGTATCATCCTTGGAAGAAAACGATGTTCTTTTGCGAGTATCTGTGGTTCATCAAATCGCTGGTAGTGGTTGGGTCCTTGTTCCACATGTTCAACCGCTAATAGATTCGCCTAATGAAATTGGATGCATCGGGTTTACCAAAAACTAGATTAGCCACACGGAATGTGAGCAGCACGTGGTGCGGATAAATTCGATTCGGCTAACACCAAATAGTGGCGAATAGCTTAATTGATTTCATTAGGGTAGATATTTCAATCACTAAAAAGGCTAATCTTCTAATTAATTTACACTACATTCTGAATATTTACCTACTGTTTTTTTTTAATATTTAAAACCTTCAGGAATGGGTATATCTTAAAAAACTTATAACTTACGAAACATATGATTGCACTATTCGACATAGTTTTGATTTTTTTTTTAAATAGTTTAACTACAAAGCAAAAGTTATTTCCCTTCAGCCATGAATGACTTCTTAAATTTGCATAAGGCCCAATGAGGTGCAAACCAATAATTGTCATATGATGGCTAGGCACATTAGCAGAATACAAACCTATATACCCTATGAAAAATTCCTATAAGATTTTGTGCATCTGAGCATCAATACCGAGGACCTCATGAGGGTAGTCATAAAATTACTGCTATCGCGAACAAACAGACAGCTCCGCATACAAAGCAATGTATAACGTTTACAAATAACAATACACAAAACACATGTCCAACCATCAGCACACCATTACATTTTAAACTTTTAATTTCAATAAACAAAAGAGACAACATAGTCCATTTAATTATGCAATCACTATCGTCGGCACTTCAACGTGAATTTTAATTTGATTAATTATTTCAATATTGACAGCACGAACCGAGCTGGGTTTTAATTATTTCCTTTGATAATTTTATCCCCTACAAACCTGGACTTCCTTAAGCCGATTATATTATTATTGGTTCTTTGAGCTGACTATAAAATAGTATCTGGTTAATACATTATTGGATTTGTTCCACATCACAGCCTTGCTTGTTCGCCCGCAATGCAAAAAGTCCTTATTACAACCCCATATTGGATTTGATTACTGTTTTGCCTCACTAACAAGTACAAACCAAAATATAGTTGGAAAACAAAATAGTGTTATATTGTAATTATGGCATGTTGGTTCTGATTAAGTTCGTTGCGGGTTCCAAGACAGTTTAACTTTCCCCGGGACTTCAGGAGTCTCTAAACTCGTTGTCATCAATAGTCACTGCTGCTGAAACTGGCTACACAAGTGACACAGTAGTGGAAATGAGGGTGGCATTAGTTCGAAAAAAAAAGCCTGTTGGTAAGATGATAAGTAACCCTTACAAGTGAGCCTACCAGTGAGTCTACCAAACCGAAGCAGTCACCACAGTAAGAGCGGTAACACGTATTCCACTATGCTGCACGAGACAATTTTAAGCAGTTGATCTTAGCTGCTTTGAATTACACGAGCAGTTTGTGAAGTTTTAAAGCCCCTACACCCGGCGGATTCCCGCTTTAAGACTTCGCTACGGTACCATAATACGTCAATATGACAGCTAGAAATAAAGACATCAAATGCATTTCAGCCGATTGTATTTAAGTACATGACAGTGTAATCTATTGAAAATTCTTCCGAGTCGTACAAGTTATTTATACGCGTAGCTTTAATGACACTCCCTCTAAGAACAGGGATTATCACTAACATGAAAATGAGATGTTAAAAAAGGAGACTATAAACTAACATTTTCGTGGGCAAAGTAAAATCGTAAAAGAACCGAAACTCATTTATTGCCTTCTCTATGTTTTCATTTGCGTATAAATATAAAACTTGCTGGTTTTGTGCTTCCTTATCAGATAATAACAATAATAAATATTCGAAGTACGAGCTACGCCATGAATTTGAAGCATCGCTATCATTAGAAAAAAGAAGTAATGAATTCATCATATTATGTCAGGTTGGCATGCGATAGAGTAAAACTGATTACATTAATTTAAAGATTTCATGAAATAACCACATTAATGTGAAACGAAAATGTGTATTAGAGCAAGATAATTTATCAAACAAGTAAAGACTACTGGCAGAAACCCTTCCGATAGAAAAAAAGGATATAACTTTAAAAAGTTACGTGTTTGTTATGGTTGCCCCGGTGCAGTGTTGAAAATAGCAATAAGTATTAAAAAAAATATGTTTTATATTTAGGGTCAATAAAATATAATAAAAGCAGTTTCACAATTCGGTATTATTCATTTATTAAATTCAAAACATTTTCCGAATAGTACTGCTACGGAGCGGTCGGGCAATTTCGCCAGATGCAGAATAAACAAAGCCAGTGTTGGTTTAGTAGTTTTTGTTTCGAGCATATCAACTGAAACTATTTAATTATAAATGAAAGCGGTTTTAGCTGAACCGAATAATTTATAACAATAGTAAATATTGAATTCAGTTCCACCACAAGCGTTTAGTTGTATTGGTAGTTATTGTACTGCAAAGGTAGTACCTTTTCAGCAAAATAACTACCATACCACCAGTAATAAGTTTTACAGTCAAATTGTATTGTGGAACTAAAATTCAGACCTTTTCATTCACGAAGCTGAGCGGTAATACGTGTCTGCGCACACAAATAATGATAAACGAAAGCAAATAGATAACAATATAACATTTATTTGGAATTTCTTTAAATGGAAATATTATATTTACATTTTAAGTTTATTCCTAGTTTAGCTCACTATTTTCATTTTACATATGAAAATATTACGGCAAATGTAGTAAAGGCGGCTACGCTACGCGAATGACGGATACGTTTGAATGTAAATACAACAATTCTAGTTAAAAGGGTAAGACCTCAGAGCATTCTCTGGCCAAATCAGAGACGTCGGGGAAAGGTCAGGTTAAGAATACCCGAATTTACTCCCATGCATGAATAATGTGCAGACAGTGAATAAATCAAAACATGTGTGTCGGCATCGTATCGAGTGGAAATCCATATTCCCTGCTTACCCCTTTGGGAAATATATAGGAAATATATTTCTCTATAAGTATATAAAGTCGGCACGGGCAAGTTGTATGAATGTAATTAATTTCTGACCCAAGTTCAATGTATACAGATCGAGCGACGTTAGAAATGCTCCGAGTCAGATAATTAGAATTGCGTTTAAATAATTAATTTATAAGGTTCATAACCCCTGGAATGATGTTATAATTATGTGAAATATCCTGCACATTATTGTTTCTGTTATGTGATATATGTATCAGGGCGCCATGTTGTCATTGTTGGTTTACATTACTTACGTATTTATTCGTCTACTTTGGAATTTAAAAAAGTTGTGATTTAAGCTTGTATTACTCCGTGGGTCTTGCTGGTGCTTGTGGTAAAGACTGATGGTCAGTGTCTACATTCTTTGGATTGTTTTAGTCATGTTAATTACGTAGGATCAAGTGCGATTCGGATACGCTTTATGTCAGTTTCTGTGGTTGACCCTTACTCTTAAACATAAAGTTTATCACATTACTAAACTCCAGCACTTTAGTAACTATACGTTCTCTTCGCGTTTAACGGCACACGGATATGGCATAACTATAAAAAAATCCAAGAGCACTTAATATTATCTGCGGGAAATGAGATTGTCATAGGTTATTCTTTGGCCTTAAATAATGTGTTTTCGAAACTAAATCACGATTAAGAAAATAATTTACACTCAATAATTCTAATTATAGTATCGTATAAATTATAATGGATATTCGCTACTGCATTCTGTAAGACTATTGGTTCTCACACCCACACACGATACTGTTAATGTTAAACTATACGGCGACAATATTAAGGTATACGCTACCAGCATAAGCTGGCCTACCTTTCTATGGTAAGTTTAAACAAAGGTAGGTCTGCTTTAAGTATAAATAACGCCAGTCGTGTATCTATACTAAACATAAATAAAAACTTAAGCAATAAATACAAAAAAAAGCTAATAAAGGTAAATTTTATCACGTTTGCTTCATCTTGTAACTCGTCGAAACAGTATGCAACAGTTGATGTATTACGGTTCGTGCCACACTCAACTACTTTTTCATATCTGTAGGTATGTCCCCGCTGGGCAAAAACTTTACCTTCAGGTAAGAAATTGAAAGAAAAGATAATTAAAGAATACAAGTTATGACAACGGGTACTTAACTCTCTTGCTTGAAATTCATGATAAGCAAAACAAGATTTTTCTACTGTTTCATCTAAATATATATCAGGTTCAGCAATCCTGATTAAAAAGACACCTTTGTCATTCGTATGCCTACCTCGGAAAGTTATACTATCTTGGAATGGAATCCGGAACGAATAACTATATTGTGAGAGTTGGAAAATAAAACAGATACCTATTATATTAAGCATTTTACTACACTGAGCGCAGTTCTTTCCACCTCAATAACTCCGAGACGTTGTATCGACGGTTCACTGTTGCATCGAAAGTAATCTCATCTCGATGCCGTTCAGGTGTACGTGTTACGCTATTATATTCTGTTTTCTTACTTCGTCATTGTAAGACGTTAGATGAAAGGAATATAATAATATTGCAAGTGTGCCCGCTGCTTGTTTTGACACCAAAACTATATTTTTTCTGTCAACATATTTTATACGTAGTATATACCTGCTGTTAGATAGGTACATATCTATCTAACAGAACATTAAGTAGGTATATACGTACCCTTGATATGAGTCTATCGATCGTCCGTGTGGTGACGGATTAAGAATACGGATTGTCACCACCCCATATCATCCCATGGGTGTCGTAAGAGCCGACAGAAGGACCATATTATGCAGAGAACAGCACTGTAAGAGAAGGAAAACTTGATACAAACCCTATACCAACTCGTTTGGCCAGCGTGGTATAGTAGGCTAATTCCTCCTTTCAAAGGAGAGGCCTAGTCCAGCAGTGGACTGTTAAAGGCTGATGATGATGATGATATGAGTCTAAAGGTATGCCAATTATTTCTAGATCGTAGGAATACGCAGGTCTGGCATCTGTCCCGCTCCGGGACAAATGCCACACGTTTTATTTATAAATTCTCAAATATTTTTGTTTTCTAACACGTTTTTATTTTGTAACTTAACTTTAGTATAATAAATCTAGTTTTAGAAAATGTTATTAGTATTAAAAAAAGATAATCTGAAATTGTTTTACAGGTCATTAATTATGAGTACCTATTTAGAGTCGTTTTTCGAGAGGTTTATGTTTATGTCTCAAGCTGCCAAATTTATTACTTTACGAATGTAATTTCTTTTTTAGGCTTACTATATGAACTGAACTTACGAATAAACAAAAAACATGAGCCACTTGACCCACATCTCTCTCAGAACAAATCTTGAAACATGAGTCACTTCATAACACCGGCGGGACGGCGCCTGATAAGGCCTACATATATTAATGTTCCTACTGCTAAAAAAATGTATGGAGTAAAGTGATTTTATGACTGTATGTTTTAAATTATGGTAATGGTATAGTTTTGTAAATAAAACACAAATATTAACGAGAAAAAGTATAATTTATGAATGATGGTAGATTATGTATCGAAAAATGGAAAACATGCCATGACCCTATCTTTACGTTACGATATTGTTTTAATTTCACACTTTATACATATTTACCGTATGCAATATGATAGTGTACTTAATCAAAAATCTGTAATGCTATATTTTATTACACATATAATACAGAAAAGCAGTAAAATTTAAGTTTTTCTAAACATCGAAGACTAGTTTAAATTGTCATTCCTAGGCTATGCCAGATGTGGTATAGTTTGCAAAATGGCTTCCGCCATATTTACTATTTTATTTGCTCTCCCGGAGCGGGAGCGCGCCAGATCTGCGTAAATGATCAAAATGGCGGCGCCAGACGAAGGGTTATACGATTGTTACGCCAGCCTAATCTATGAGGATTGATGAGTCGACATTCACAAATCAACATTGCACACGGCTCTTTGGAACATTAAACGCATCATCATCGGAACGTGCATCGATAACGCCATGGTAACCGAAAGCGCAGCGTCTACGGAAAATGGATGGAACCCGCCACCTTCAACGTCACGACTCACGAGGCCTGTGTCAGCACATCGTTCGCCGCTTTACACCAAATTGTATTTTATAATAATAATAATAATAATAATAATTCATTTATTTCGGAAAACAGGTTCCATATACAATTATACACACATAAAATAATAAAAATTAATTAATTAGGTACACATTCACATAAACAAAAAATTGAAATTAAAATTATGATTCATTTAAATACATAAGGCTACAAATTTAAAATATTATGTCAAATTAAAATGTCATTTCATTAGTAATGTCACAGTAAATAAATAGGATAAAATATTATTTTTCTTAAAACATGAAGACAAGACAATAACAACATAAAAATTAAATAAATAAAAAATCAAATAAAATTATGTCACAAAATATATACCTAATAATTATACATATCAAGCAATGGTAGCTTAGCCTCACCTAACAAGCACAGTCGTCCAATGGTGACTGATAGGACACTCGCACCTACCCCCCACCACCCTCAGGACACTGTTGCGGCTGCCGCACACTCTGTTCATAAGTGAGGCTACCTTTTTGCGCATAATGGCATAGAAGTCGTTAGTCCGCGCCTCGGCAAACATGCCAGACGCGCTGCAGTGCCACGGCAGCCTCAAAAGTAACCTGAAGGCATTGTTGTATTGAACACGCAGGGCGTTGTAGGTCTTCTGCGTATATTTCACCCATAGACCGGCAGAGTAAAATGATTGGCAAAAGGCTTTAAAAAGCACTATCTTTACTTGTTCTGAAGCTCGTGCAAATCTACGGGCGATCATATTGCTTCTGACCGCCAACGCCCTACGCTCACGTTCAATGTCTTGGTCATCTTTCAGGTCTTCCCTTACAATGTGACCTAGGTATTTGTACTGCTTGACCCTAGATAAGACTGTCCCGTTAAGCTTGACAGAAGGTACGACATGTGGGTAATTATTGGTCGCGGTGAAGACCATGAATTCGCTCTTTATGCAGTTGTATTTTAAACCATGGGCTAGAGCATAGTTCTCACACACGAGCAACAACCTCCGGAGCGCGCTGATCGACGGGGCCAAAACTACGACATCGTCCGCGTAATTGATATTATTGACATTAACGCCATCGATTGAACATCCCGCATGCATGTTGCTGAGTTCGCGGATCAGCTGGTCAACATAAAGATTGAACAACCTAGGAGATGTCACTCCTCCCTGCCTCACCCCGCACTCCAGCCTATACTCCGCCGAGCACTCGTCCCCCCATCTTACACAATTAACCTGGTGCTCGTACCAGTGCTTGAAGATGCCCGTGAGCTCAATCGGGACACCCACCCTATCCAACTTGTCCCATAGTACAGGATATGACACCAGATCGAAGGCCTTGGATAAGTCTAAGAAGCACGCGTATACCGGCGTGCTTCTATCAGTATAATACCGGACGGTATGCTTAAGCGCCAGGATGGCACTCTCAGTTGACAACCCTTCCCGAAAGCCGAACTGGGCATCATGGAGAGTAATATGCTCGTCCAAGCGCGCATTAAGTACACCATCAAGCACCCTAGCTGTTATTGTGGCCAACGAAATAGGTCTGTAGTTGGTTTTGTCTGATGAGTCCCCCGTTTTATTTTTAACGATCGGTACAACAATGGTCTTCATTAGATCTGGTGGCAAGTACGAGTGTCGTATACAAAGATTAAATAGCAGAGCCAAGACCCTAGGTAAGTGAACCCCCGCATGCTTAAAATGCTCTATACTAAGTCCGTCATGACCAGGAGACTTTCCTCTGGTCATGCGTCCAATAACTTTCTCAACTTCTTTGGCTGTAATAAGAATTAGGGGTGTATGTGAACTTTCGCATCTCTTTGTATCGGGCTCAGCAGTTTTGCTGGTTACCAAGGGCTGCGATGGCACCCTGAAATGTTCCTTGAACATCTCGGCAATAGCCCTGGGCTCACTCACACCGTTCACACTCACGGGCAGACGCGGCTTGCCATTTAACATATTTACACCCTTCCAAAAGTCTTTAAAATTTTTCAAATCATGTGAAGTAGCCAAAATGTCCATTTTTACTTGTTCTTCATGTTTTATACACCATTTCAATTTAGCTTTAAATTTCTTACGACTTTCACTCATATTATTATAAAATACACCGCTTTTCGGTTTGCCTTGCAAATCCCATATTTTATAATCAAGCCGCGCCTGCCCGTGCAGATGTTTTACGTGTTTATTCCACCCAACAACGTACGGCTTTTTGTTAGAGCGCTGCTTAGTCTGCCTATAACACCTATTGCTTGTTAGGACAGCTGCGTCCCGAATTATGTCAGTCAATCTATTGTACAATGTGTCAATAATATATCTATGGTCAGTGTTTTTGCACAAACTATTACAACAATGTTCACATTCTGTAGGAAAATCCAAGTCTCTCAATCTTTCATGACATAACTTACTATAATTATTAATTTGATTCATGTCCCTCTCCCCCCATATTACATTATTTTTACATTTAATTTTGGTGTCAACTTTACATTTTAATATTTCTAAGTTACACTTTATAAATAACGGATAGTGATCGGACCAGTAAACATCATAGCAAACATGTACATCTACCACAGAATCCCATATCGCCTTCGTGACAAGGCAATGATCGAGCCAACTGTGTGTTCCGTGTATTTCACTAACATAGGTATAACAACCCGAGTCAATACCCAGTTTTTCTATGTCTGCACACAACCACTTTTGTTCGTTACAAAATAGCAAAAGTTCATCGCCAAACTGCCTGCCTGGGTGCGCATTGAAGTCAGCCAAGACAAAGACACTGTCCTCTCCCTCACTATCCACAATAGCACTAATTGCGCTTAAACAGTCTGTAAATAGCACTAGGTTTTCAGAGCAGTCCGTCGGTAAATACGCACTAACTACCATGAAAGAACGATTACTCACCGAAACTTTAATGGCACAAATCCTTTCATTATTGCACTGCACTATCCTCACATGTGAGAAGGCGTCGCGACGCCACAGCAGAGCGACCCCGCCGTGCGGACGCCCGCGCAGCGGCCCCGCGCCCGTGTCTACCGCTGACACGCCCGTCGCAATAAACTCGGGGTGTATTTCGCCCAGCAGTGGGATGTCGTGAGGAAGTAGCCACGTTTCCTGCAGTGCTATCACATCAGCCTTGCCACATAATCCTCGAACGCATTCCATTGACTTCTTTATATCTTTACAGTTGAAAGTGATGAGTCTCAATTGTGTTTTATCCATCATAGGTGTACGGTTTTATATAGACTATAATCAATTCAATTTATTTTCTATCACTATTAACCGAGTCACGAAAATTTATAAACTGCCTGAACTTTATATCTGACGGCCATAATTTACTATCCAGATAGAGAGCCAGTTTGCTTTTTGACACAAATATCTTATATGAATCGTAGCTTTTCGCACGCCGCATCTTTAGCTTATATATTGATACTTGCTCTTTTGTCTTGCCGTATATGTACTCTTTGATATCCATTTCCGTGACATCCTTAGCAACGTTGTAAATAAACAACGGCACTTTAGCCTCTGCAGCTTTGAACTTTCCGCTTTTATTTATTGCACTGCCTGTATTTCCTATAAACTGATTACGCAACTTTTTTCTTTGCACTTGGATCCACCCCTCATCCACCTTTTCGGGTTTCCACTTGGTGCCATCACCAGTTATTTCGGCTAACGACTTATTCCCGCATGACGCATTTATTATATCATCTTTTTGCAACAAATCTTTGTTTACATCAGCTGACCGTAGCGATAGCGGCGACTGCGTGCAAGATGGTATAGCTGTCTCGATCATATCGGAACCTGTTTGGCGGCAGCTAGCACTCACTTCGTCGACGCTGCTCGGTATAATGTTCTGATTGCTTATATTTTGTGGCAGTTGCGGGTGCGAAAGTAATGTTGCATTATTTATACCGTCCTCTGGTTTCTTATTGTTAATTTGCAATTCACTACTATGTATCAATGGAGGTGGCGATGCAACTTTGTTTACACTGACATTATCGTCCTCACCCGAGTCCAGGGAAGGTTTGTTTATGCTTATTATGCCTAAAGGTCCGCTATTTAGGTTGAAGGAACCCAAGTAGGCACCTCTCTTAAAATTAACATTTGCGCGGCTGTCAACCGATCCCGAAGGCTTTGGAGACGAACCTGGAGATATTGTAACTTGCTGTTTATTGCTGAGGGCTTCCTGTAGCTCATTTTTCGTTACACATTCCGTTTTCAATTTGGTCAATTCTTCACGCATTATTAATATGTCCTTTAATAGCCTTGTGGCATCAATGTGATCAAATGTGACCGGTGGTAGTCGGTGTAGTTCCCGGGCCGCAAAAACGGGAATTTTCTCGGGATCCGTTTCCTTAAAAACTGTGATAATATCCTGAAGGTCCCGTTCAGCTTTGCCGTCGTTTCTTCTTGATATTTTACGTTTGTCAGTTCGCACCGATTCAAAAAGTAACGATTTTGCATCCTCAATTTCTCGCGTTGAAAAGCTAGTACGACACAAACGAATCAAACTTTCATTGTCCATAACTTGTATTTTACAGTCAATAAACGTTAAGATCTCGTTAATTACAATATTACACGAATTGCACTTTAATAGATTCGTCATTATGCACAGTAGCACTCTGACACGCGTGACACAACGAGCTGCGATGACGCATGCGGCGCGACTGTATAATTCATAATTGATTCAAACTTCGATTCGTTATCATCTTACCATTACTTTTATTTTGTAATTTCATTTCTATATTAAATTTAATTCAAATAAATTGGTTGTTTTTTGCAACCTCTGCTGCCACCAAACGTAATTGGCGCAGTCGGTAGGATATTCGAGATAGCTAGGTACGTGACGCGACAAGATTTCCGAGTATCCAGAACCTACGGGCGGCGCCAGCTGAGGTGAATCCAGACATCGATTCGGCAAGAAAATCATGCTGTAAGTACTTTGAATCTTTCGAGTCCTTACTCTCCTAGACCTAGTATTATATTATCCTAGTTTGGTACCTATGTATATATAGTTTCCCATACTATATATATTACTATCTTACTTAGTCGTGTAGGCATTTTATATCACGCGTGTGTGTTGTAGTTAATCGCCAAGATTTTCCATCCAAGGAAATCACGGGAACCTAGTTTAAGTAGTAGTAGATCTAGTAGGCTTAGTGTTATAGACGAGTCTAGAAACTTAGAAGAAAGTATGGCTCAAGATAATATGAATACTATTTATAAATCGCTTAGGATTTTACCGGATTTCGATGGCAATCCACAAGTATTAACTCGTTTTATAAACCTTTGTGATCAATTGGTACTTACGTATTTTAATACTGAGCTGGGAAAGGAAATATCCAACTTAGCTCTCATTAACGGCATCTTAAATAAAGTTACGGGTTCGGCAGCCAGATTAATTAACGCGAACGGTATCCCAGATAACTGGAACGGTATTAGAAATGCACTTATTAATAATTTTGCTGACCATCGCGACGAGACCGCATTGTATAATGATTTATCGTTACAGACTCAGGGGCCTTCTACCCCGCAGGATTTCTATGAGAAATGCCAGAATTTATTTAGCACAATAATGACTTACGTTTCTCTACATGAAACTTTGCCTAGTACTATTGAAGCGAAGCGCGACCTGTACAAAAAACTTACTTTACAGTGCTATTTACGCGGTTTGAAAGATCCTTTAGGGTCTAGAATACGTTGTATGCGTCCGGAAAGTATGGAAAAAGCCCTCGAGTTCGTTCAGGAAGAACTGAACACGCTCTATATGCAACAACGTACCGAAGGTATGCCTAGTAAAAAAGATTCACAGCAGTCTAAACCTAATTTGTACTTACCGCTTAACAACTTTGTTCATAGATTCCCCGCGTCAAATATGGCCGGTCCCTCTAGACCCCATCCACATAACATAAATGGTCCCTCACGACCACAGCATCCTAATCAACCCAATCAGGGATGGAGGCCTAATTCATCCCAGCAGATGCAGCCTCATGGCTTAACACGTACGCAACAAATGTTCCGTGCACCACCTCCAAATTATAATGCAGATAGTAATGTATTTAGATTAAATCGTCCTCAAGCGCAACCATATAATAATTTCAATAATACCCCGCGTCCTATGAGTGGTGTAAGCCACTTTGTGCCGAAGCCCTTAGATATGACAGGACACGATTGGCGTAAGTCCGGTAACCCACCTCAGAACAATTACTTTAAGCCGCGTGA
This sequence comes from Euclidia mi, assembly GCA_944739405.2. NCBI lineage: Eukaryota > Metazoa > Arthropoda > Insecta > Lepidoptera > Erebidae > Euclidia > Euclidia mi. Next base: position 48,029,860 of record OX123187.2, read on the forward strand.
AGTTAACATGAACGAATTTAATTACGATTACGGCTATGAATCTTATTATGACGACTATAACGCTTCAGATTTTTGTAATGAATATACTACTTACGATTCGTACCCCGATTGCTATACTAGTTATGAACCATATTCTTATTCGGAAGCCCCGTTAGTGGAGGACCTTGATTCAGATAATAACTCTCCAAAGGATGAAAATTTTTCCAAGGTGTCGAAATCAGAAAAGCCAAAATAGAGGTTAATTTTCAGTTACAGCGGCAACTCGGGTATATTTAAATAAATAACCCACCGTTAAGATTTCTTATAGATACAGGCGCTAATCAATCATTTATAACACCGCTAGCTGTTCAAAAATACTTTCCTCATATACCGCTTAACTACGATCCGATTGAGGTCACTAATGTGCACGCTGTTAGTAGAAATGATTATTCAATAACCTTACCTAGCTTTCCCGAATTCAATGAAAGAAACGATATAACATTATTCATTTATAATTTTCATAATTACTTTGATGGCCTTTTAGGTTTCGATTTACTCGACTCGTGGGGCACTACTATAGATCTTAAAAATAAATTACTGATTACTAGAAACGCTGAAATCCCTATATGCATGTATGACTCTCGTAATGCTAATCTATACGAGGATATCATACCATCGCACTCTTCTAAATTAGTCAGGTTGCCTATTAACTCAAAAGATGGTGACGTGTTCGTCCCAGAACAAATAATTTGTAACTGTTTGATTTCTGATTGTTTTACCACAGTTAAAAATAATAGAGGTTGGGTAGAGGTTTACAATTACTCACCTAACGATATAATATTCTCAATGGACCGTTCTGTAAGTGCTGAATTATTTAATGTAGAGTGCAACCGCACTGAACAGTTTTCAGACCGCACCCAGGAAGTTTTATCGCGTCTTAGAACAGATCATTTGAACCCGGAAGAAATAGCTAATTTAAATTCATTGTGCGCACGCTACGCGGATGTATTTTACCTAGATGGGGAACCTCTAACGTTCACCAATAAAATTAAACATAAGATTAAAACGACCGATGAAATACCCGTACACGCTAAAAGCTATAGATATCCGTATGTCCATAAAGAGGAAGTCAAAAATCAAATTACCAAAATGCTTAAGCAGAACATTATTAGGCCCTCCGATTCTACATGGTGCTCGCCTATCTGGGTGGTCCCCAAAAAGGCAGATGCATCTGGTAAAATTAAATGGCGTATCGTAATAGATTTTCCTAAGGTGAACGAAAAGACTATTGATGATAAATACCCAATACCAAATATTTCGGACATTTTAGACAAACTGGGTAATTGCCAATACTTTACTACACTCGATTTAGCTAGCGGATTTTTTCAAGTGGAATTGGACCCCGCCGATATACATAAAACCGCATTTAACGTAGAAAACGGTCATTATGAATTCTTAAGAATGCCGATGGGCTTAAAGAATTCACCCGCAACATTTCAGCGTGTAATGGATAACATCTTAAGGGACCTCCGCGACGTCTGTCTCGTTTATTTAGATGACGTCATCATATTTAGTACATCGTTACAAGAGCATATGGTAAATCTGGAAAAGGTCTTTAAAAAATTGTGAGATTCTAATCTCAAGATACAGATGGACAAATCCGAATTTTTAAAGTTAGAAACCGAATTTTTAGGCCATGTTGTTTGTAAGGAAGGGGTTAAGCCTAACCCTGATAAAATTAAAGTCATTAAAAACTATCCATTACCCAAAACTGCAACCGAGATTAAACGTTTTCTTGGTTTACTCGGCTACTATAGGAAATTTATCCCGGATTTTGCACGCATAACAAAACCACTCACTCAATGCTTAAAAAAGGGTTCTAAAATAGTATGTGATCAAAACTATGTTGCATGTTTCGAGCACTGTAAAACTCTGTTAACAAATGATCCAATTCTACAATACCCTGACTTCAGTAAAGAATTTGTTTTGACTACCGATGCCTCTAATGTTGCAATAGGTGCTATTCTATCTCAGGGACCAATAGGTTCAGACAAACCCATTGCATATGCATCCAGAACTTTAAATTCTGTCTGGGCTACAAAATATTTCAGACCTTACTTGTTTGGCCGAAAATTTAAAATCTTAACCGATCACAAACCATTGCAGTGGGTTATGAATTTAAAAGAACCCAATTCAAGGCTTACACGATGGCGGCTAAAATTGAGTGAATACGATTATACGGTGATCTATAAGCAGGGCAAAAGTAACACCAACGCCGATGCCTTATCACGTCTCAAAATTAATAACGATGAAATCAGTTCGATAGTTGTTAACCCATCCGAAAATAATAAATCCATAAACGATTCCAGAACGATTACAGCTCCGGAAGCTGCCGAAGGGTCTGGGACTCTAACCGTGCATACTGATAGCGAGAATCCCATCTTAGAAGTGCCTATTACCGATGAACCTCTTAATAAATTTACTAAGCAATTAATACTTACTATTGACCGTTACAAAACCATTTGAAACTCATACACGTACATCTGTTCAGTTATCAGAGTCTAACCTTGAAGAGGATGTCATAAATGCAATAAAAGAATATGTACACCCTAAAATAAAACAGGCTTACTTATAAATCCACCGTTAGCTATGTATACGATAATCATGCACCTCATGCTATCTAAAAAGGAATTAGAAAATGTACGTGAATATTTAAGACAACAAGAAATGATAAATAACTACCATTGTGGTAAAACCAACCACAGAGGTATTAACGAATGTTACCTAGCTTTATCACATAGATAATATTGGCCAAAAATGCGCGAGTCTATAACCAAATTTATAAATGAATGACAGGCCAAATACGACCGTAACCCTGTAAAACAACAATTTCAATTATGTCCCCCTCCTACTAAGCCGTTTGAACTAGTGCATCTAGATTTATTGACCATACAAAGCGAAAAGTTCTTAACTATTGTAGACGCGTTTTCGAAATATGCTCAGATTTACTATTTAAGAGACGGCACGGCAGTCAGCGTGGTACAAGCACTACTTAAGTTTTGCACACATCATGGAATACCTTATACTCTAGTAACGGACAATGGCCCTGAATTCACCAATCAATTATTTGCAGAATTCGTCAGATTGCATAAAATTCAGCACCATAGGATAGCACCGCATACCCCAAACGAGAACGGAATTGTTGAAAGGTTCCATTCAACGATTTTAGAGCACCTACGCATCTTAAAGATTGAACAAAAATCCGAATCTGTTTTAAATTTAATATCGTATGCCCTTCTGGCTTATAATAGCACCATTCATAGCTTCACTCGATGTAGGCCTATTGACGTTATAACTGGACACTTTGATCCACGCGATTCGTTAGACATGGATCTAACTGCTCACCTCTTACAACAATATACACTCGACATAAAAATAAGATGAGTAAAGCCTATAGTTTAATTCATGAATCTAGTGTAACTTACAGAAAAGATTTAATAGATAATAGCAATGCATCTCGAGATGCGGAAAAGCAGTATTCTCCTGAGCAACAAATTTTTGTAAAAAACCCATTAGATTCACGACAAAAGTTGGCTTCCAGATATACTCATGACGTTGTTATGGCAGACCTGCCTATCCATATTTATACCAGGAAGAAACGCGGGCCTATCGCCAAATCCAGGTTAAAAAGGGTACTTAAAAGTGCTAACTTGTTACAGGATCCTAGTGGTACTACATCTTCTAATGAAATTGGCTCTAACACAAGAAATTAAACTTGAAAATCTTAATGATGGTCCTGGTATTTTGCCCTTTAAAAAAGGTCCTTGTAATATCATATCTCATTATCACTCATTCCTATTATATATAAATCTCGAAGAACTGCAAGATAAAATAAATTTAGTAAATAGTCAGTTAGATGATTTCAGCCCCAGCCTCCATAATCGAACCTTATCTTTATTTGAACCCCACATAGAATATCTGAAAAGTAAGTTACTAACTGTGCTTAATCAATTACAGTCATTTCAAAGCGGCCGGGTTAAAAGAGGTCTCGTAGATGGTCTCGGGTCAATTATAAAAAGCATAACCGGTAACCTTGATTACACAGATGCTGTTCATTTTAATAACGTTATAAAGTCATTGCAAGATAATGAAAATAAGTTGCTAACCGAATTTAACAATCATGTACGTTTAACTAAAGATTGGACTACACAGCATTCAACTGTTATAGATAACATTTTAGATAATCAAAATAAGTTAGCTAGTTTAGTTCGAAATATTACTGAAAGCTTAGATAATAAGAATCAAGAATTAGTTAAGTATGCTCATATTGGTCAAACAATACTAGTAGTTAGTGATAACGTTAATATCTTGTCACAGGAAATATCAAAGTTACAGAATGTTTTGGCATTAATAAGAACTTCAACAGCTCATCATGATGTTGTAAATTTAACGACGATTAGATCAATAGTTAATTAATTGCGTAGCTTATATGGTTCAGATAAGGTATTAGATATAGAGACTCGTGAATATTATGACGTGATGCAATTAGGTTCTTATTATGTTGGAGATCAAATAGTTATAGTCTTAAAATTTCCTGTAATCTTGCCTGAAATTTATGATTTGTATAAATTATCCATTATTCCTAATAGTCACAATGAGATCCTCACTCCTCCTTTCAAATTCCTTGCACTCGATTCGAAAGTTTTCAAGTACATAGAGGCTGAATGCCCGAAGTCTAGCAAAGGGTATCTATGTGAAGAGATACACAACGTAAATAGCCGAACATCGCCAGATTGCATCGCTTCACTTATAACTACACAAAAAAGGAGTCCTGAATGCCGTCCAGTTGCTGTATCACTGCAGAAACCAGCTTTCGAGAAACTTGATGATCGTCACTATACTGTCAGCTTCCCATCTGAAACAAAAATACGCTTATCCTGCGGACAAGATCTCTACAAGATAGTTCAAGGCAGTTATCTCGCTGTCATACCACATAACTGTTATATGGAAACCACAGAATTCATCATCTCAAATGCCAACGATCGACTGAAGGGTCAAGCACTGAAACTGATGGATATACCAAAGCAAGATGAACCTTTCTTTTTTTTTTAACGCTTTCATTGTTTGCTGATGATACAAAATTTTTTGGTAATCCATGTGTACAATCACAAGAAATTCAGAATGACTTGAATGCCATCCTTGAATGGACCAAGCAATGGCTGTTATCGCTTAATTCTGCCAAGTGTACTGTCTTGCACATAGGTAGGACAAATCCTTGTGTACCGTACTACCTAGGACAGCATCAATTGACACCAGTAAGTACGCAGACAGATTTGGGCGTCACAATAAGCAAAGATTTGAAATGGGAAACCCATATTGTGAAAATTGTGAAAAGAGCTAACTCCATGTTGTATCTAATAAGAAAAGCGTTCAGATGTCTCAATCCCAAAACATTTTGTGTGCTCTATAAAACTTATATAAGACCTCTCCTCGAGTATGCGTATGTTGTGTGGGACCCTTATTTTAAGAAAGACGTGATTCTATTAGAAAATGTACAGAGAAGAGCTACCAAAATGGTCCACCAACTAAAAAACAAAACCTATGATCAGCGTTTAAAGGAACTTGGCCTCATGACTCTTGAGAACCGCAGACAGAGAGGAAGTCTCATCGAGACGTATAAGATACTGAATGGCTACTATGATGATGACAGGATTAAAGAACTGTATGTAGCAAATGAAAATAAACATCTCAGAGGGCACCCGTTAAAGTTACGCCAGACTCAGTCGAAACTCAACCCTTTGAAACACTTTCTACCTAACCGTGTTGTCAAGGAGTGGAACAAGCTCCCAGAAAATGTTGTTATGGCACCCACATTGAACACTTTTAAGAATAGACTCGACAAAATCTCCAAGTCTCAAGACACACACGCATCAGCTTAATAAGCTGCTAGTGTGGTTCAAACATAATAATAATAACCTAGCTCGACGAAACATCCTCTTTTCCAACTGAATTCTATGAATATGGATAATCACCATGCTACCAATGCGAAGATATCGTTACAGTCACCGACAACCTTTACAACATCCTCCAATGATAGTTTGTATCACACAACTATACCACTATACCTAGTACTGTTCGGTGCTTGCGTCCTCGCTATCGGCATTGCGTATCGAAGATACCACCTGAAACAAGCATCACAGAAAGAGCAGTCCGCTACTGGTGAACAACCACTGCAAGTAGTTTATGCCATCCCTGATGCTAGAAGGACCGTACAAGACCTTCCACCAGCGCAATTTACGACGAAAGTCTTCAATAGTCGCTGTTCTACGGGGGGATGTGTTACGCCAGCCTAATCTATGAGGATTGATGAGTCGACATTCACAAATCAACATTGCACACGGCTCTTTGGAACATTAAACGCATCATCATCGGAACGTGCATCGATTACGCCATGGTAACCGAAAGCGCAGCGTCTACGGAAAATGGATGGAACCCGCCACCTTCAACGTCACGACTCACGAGGCCTGTGTCAGCACATCGTTCGCCGCTTTACACCAAATTGTATTTTATAATTCATAATTGATTCACACTTCGATTCGTTATCATCTTACCATTACTTTTATATTGTAATTTCATTTCTATATTAAATTTAATTCAAATAAATTGGTTTTTTTTTGCAACCTCTGCTGCCTCCAAACGTAATTCGATTGTAACGCTGTTGATTTCAATAAATAAATAAATAGATTTATGTTATCTAGTTTTAATTTAGTACTTGTACATTAAATACATCTTTGTATCAGCTGACTCCTAATGTGCAACTTGGATTGTAAGTACTTTTCTCTAATACAAAATTCGAACGATGTATGAAAATAATAAACTGACTACCAAATAATAACATTATTATATGATAAGTTTGTTAAGGCAGATTTATTAACAGACTATATTATGCTACGATGAAATGATGCTACAAATAAATGTTTGTTTACGACCTAAGCAGAGCCTATATAAAAAAGGTTATTTCTTAGTAATAGCACGGGATTTCTACTTCTTATGATAATTACCTACTCCGAATTGGCCGCAAACATCCTCTCTGTACCTGACAAAGATGGCAGATTTAAAAAAAAACCGTGACCATAAACAGGCGGGCGAGTGCGTGAACAGTTGAACACGAACGTTCTTTATTTAAATAGTATGTTATAAGGTTGTTGAACTGTATCGCACTAGCTACCTTATGCTCTATGTGCATAAACAGGGATGTGTGAACATCAGACCGCTACCGTGCTTCGGAACCAGTGTCCGTTTCGAAGGCGCGGCCATGACGTTCTTTTTTTAAAAAAATGATGATAAGATTTTGTTATAATTTGTAAAAGTAGACTCCCAAAACCATAAATTTGTCAAAGCTATGGTTAAAAAGTTATAAGGGTTTGAACGTGGCCGCGCCATTGAAACGCTCCGAACCACATGAGTAGATAAACGGAACAGAGACACAGCTTCATACAACAGTGCGAATCGGTTGCACTACTACAAGCACGCGGCTCATGTGTGCGTGACCACTGGCCGCTTGTCGTGTACGCGGCGAGACTGGAAAGAACCGGTTTACGTAGGCACAGGCAGTTGACAATCTTAGGGTTATTACGACGCACGTTGTTTGTTTTGTACGTTGCAAGTTTTAATATTTTATTGTTAAAATGTGGTGTTTTATTATTAATAATGGTTGTTTATTGTACTGTGTGTATGAATAATACTAGATGAAATAATTAAATTATTATAAAGATTTTAACAATGGTAACGTACAGTTGGGTTTTTTAATTAGGTATAACTCCTGATAATTTTGTCGCATTTGTTGAATTGCTAGAGCAAAAGTTTCGCGAATATTTCGATCTTGAAATAAATATTGTCAATGTTGGCAACGAAATACTTAACAACTCATTAGTTGTGAAATTGTGTAAAAGCAATTAATGTTTACAAAACCAATGACTATCAGAAAGTGATCAGCCATCGATAGGGATTACAAAAAACAGGTGCATGCGATTTTCGACCTTATTGAGGTAACTCAGAATTTATAATTTTAATAACGTATCAATATCAGAAAGCAAGAAAATACCAAAAAAAGTCAGTCATGAATTGTCAATAAGGTCGAAAATCGCATCCACCTGTTTTTTGTAAGCCCTATCGATGGTTGATCATTTTATAGTCATTTGTTTTGTAGACGTTCATTTGTCTTACACAATTTCTTTTTAAACTTATTTTAGATACCTATCCCCGTGGTTAAACTAGTGGCCATAATAGCTAAAGGAGATTCCTATGTTTATTAGCAAAGATCATATTACCAGAAAATATTCAACACTACGAGTATTAGTGGTATCGTTGGAAATGTCAAATAAATCACGTCGTTACGTCGTGTCCTTGGTATCAAATGTATATGTTTATTCCGTGCTTTTAAAAGTTTCAGGTGCATGCCTTTTTTGTTCCACTCGCTATTTTGTTTACAACTGTACTTCTGCCGTATAGCGAATCCGTCGAGTCCAAGAATCTGCCCAATCCACGAATCTGTCGAGTAGGGAATCTGCCAAATCACGAATCTTTTTTTATAATCTTATTGTGACAACCCTACCAAAATAGGTAACAAATCTACAAGCTCTTAAGAAGCTGTCTCTCTGTTCGGTTTATTTACTCATGTGCTCCGAACCGCGTGGCCACGGAGATCTTTAAAACTAAGCATTGCAGAGACCTGAAATTTTGGTAAGTAACAGATTGAATTTGTAAAAAAATTGTAAAGGTATAAAAAAATTGTAAAAGTATAAAGTTGAATTTGTAAAAGAAACCTGAGCTTATATTTTAGAAGCTGTAAGACTACTAATAAGCCATGGCCGCGCCATTGAAACGGGGAAAAACACATTTTCGCCGATATCTCGATATCCGGAGGACACCAGGTCATGTCAGAGGCCTTCGGCAGCCTTAACCTTTTGAGCGCCATGGTCACATACATGTGACAAGCGAAAACTGTCCCTGGACGCCAACGTCACAAATACGTGACAGAAAAAGCGGTATACAAAAACACGAAATAAACAATTTGAACATTACTTGAATGCCTGTTTATTTATATTACCTTAAAATAGAAGTTCTAATGCTTGTTTATTTCTGTTAAACGAGTTAAATAGCATTATAGATATTGAGACATTTTACGTTAAAAAGTAAGAAATCAAATCTTAAAAAAGAATGTTCTCACACGCCACAGTCACAAATATGTGACCGCTAGTGATGTAGCGCAAGTTAGATAATATCAAAAATTTACATCAAAGATCGTTTTAAAACTCCCTTCTACAGTGTATAATTTTAGATATAATTTAGTACGAGGATAAAACAGCATTAGTTTTATAGAATCAGACTTAAAAAAATATTTTAATAGCTACATAGTCGAAGATAAAATTGGCTGGGTCGAATTTCGATATTCGCTAATCTTGACTCAGGCGCATCCCTAATACAACCCGAATTATCAGTGCCTTGTACGCCATGGTCACAAATAGACGACAGCATCGTGACGTCACAAGCGCAGGCGATCAGAAATAGTGAAGAAAGTAAACATTATTAAAATATTTATTATTTATTTTATACTGACTGTTATAATGAGTGCGAATTTAATGACTACGGAGGAACTTCTTCGCATATTAGAAGGAGTTCCTGAATCCTGATGACGAAGGCTTTTCGGAAACAAAATCTTTGGACGACTATGATTTAAAGGTACCTAAGGAGGTACCTACAGTAATTTTTTTCTGCTTTTATTTTAAACAAAAAATAATCTTATCAAAAACCGAGATAATATCAGTAGGTATTTGGCCCAGTATTGGTGCTAGTAGACCGAATGTAACTTATTTTTGTTAAAAATAAGTTAGATATATAGGTACATTTGGGAATGTTCTTTTTTCGTGAAACAACTATAGATATTTTTTATGTTTAAACGTACCTATACCACATGAGTAAATAAACCGAACAGAGAGACAGCTTCTTAAGAGCTTGTAAATTTGTTACCTATTTTGGTAGGGTTGTCACAATAGGTTAAGACAATTCGCTTGTTCGGTATACGACAGATTCGGGATTGGACAGATTCGTGATTTGGCAGATTCCCAACTCGACAGATTCGTGGATTGGGCAGATTCTTGGACTCGACGGTTTCGCTATACGGCAGAAGTACAGTTGTAAATACAATAGCGAGTGGAACCAAAAAAGGCATGCACCTGAAACTTTTAAAAGCACGGAATAAAAATATACATTTGTTACCAAGGACACGACGTGACGACATGATTTATTTGACATTCCCAACGATACCACTAATAGTGTTGAATATTTTCTGGTAATATGATCTATTTTGCTAATAAACATAGGAATCTCCTTTAGCTATTATGGCCACTAGTTTTACCACGGGGATAGGTATCTAAAGTAAGTTTAAAAAGAAATTGTGTAAGACAAATGAACGTCTACAAAACAAATGACTATAAAATGATCAACCATCGATAGGGCTTACAAAAAACAGGTGCATGCGATTTTCGACCTTATTGACAATTCATGACAGACTTTTTTTGGTATTTTCTTGCTTTCTGACATTGATACGTTATTAAAATTATAAATTCTGAGTTACGTCAATAAGGTCGAAAATCGCATGCACCTGTTTTTTGTAATCCCTATCGATGGCTGATCACTTTCTGATAGTCATTGGTTTTGTAAACGTTAATTGCTTTTACACAATTTCACAACTAATGAGTTGTTAAGTATTTCGTTGCCAACATTGACAATATTTATTTCAAGATCGAAATATTCGCGAAACTTTTGCTCGAGCAATTCAACAAATGCGACAAAATTATCAGGAGTTATACCTAATTAAAAAACCCAATTGTACGTTACCATTGTTAAAATCTTTATAATGATTTAATTATTTCATCAAGTATTATTCATACACACAGTACAATAAACAACCATTATTAATAATAAAACACCACTTTTTTACATTAAAATATTAAAACTTGCAACGTACAAAACGAACAACGTGCGTCGTAATAACCCTAAGATTGTCAACTGCCTGTGCCTACGTAAACCGGTTCTTTACACTCTCGCCGCGTACACGACAAGCGGCCAGTGGTCACGCACACATAAGCCGCGTGCTCGTAGTAGTGCAACCGATTCGCGCTGTTGTATGAAGCTGTGTCTCTTCGTTTATCTACTCATGTGCCTATACTGATACATATACTTAAACTGTTTGAACATTCGGAATTATAAAGATTATAAATGTACCTAATAAAAAAAAACCGTTTTATTTATTTAAAATAATATGGTACGGGAACACATCGATAAGCGAGATTTACGTTGCTACATCCTTATTTCGGAAGCGAAATAGTCATACTAATGGCAGGCCGTCCACGCCATGGTCACAAATAGAAGACAGCACAACACCTTCATCCGCCGCCAAGGGGGTTTTGTTCGGGGCCCGCCTGACCATCTGGCGGGCCAATACCCGTCGGGGGGTAGTGACGAATGCTTCGGCGATACCCGACCCTCCGACACACGGGTACATGAGAAACGAGACGATTTTAGGGGCTGTCGCTCCCCCCATGTGGGATCTCCACCTTGTCGTGGTGGGGGGGCTCATTAACCGTGGCTTGAACACCCGCGGTGAAGCTAAGAAAGATCCCGTGAGTGGACGCTCCGCGTGGGCCTGGAGGGGCCTGCGCAGGACGCGTCCAAAGGTGCGGGTGCGGGGGACAGTTCTGTCTGTCCCTTGCAGTCGGGCGCGGTCGCGGGGGGAGAGGCGTGTCGGTGTTGCGTTGCCGCGCGCCCTATCTCCCGCGACCAAGTGGGGGCGCACCATCGTTGCGTCGCGGTGAGTCCGTAGAGGAAGAGGAGATGCGGTGTTGCATTGCCGTCCTCCCTATCCTCTGCGGCCGCTGGGTGTTTTACCGGCGGAGCCCAACACCTTCATCCGCCGCCAAGGGGGTTTTGTTCGGGGCCCGCTTGACCATCTGGCGGGCCCCGAACAAAACGAAACTTTATAACCCGTCGGGGGGTCGCGAGGAATGCTTCGGTGATACCTGACCCTCCGACACACGGGTACATGAGGAACACGGGTTGGTTTTTAGTCAGTAAGAGTCTGACAGTCCCCTTCACCCTTCCCCCAGGGCGGAAGGACTCCATGAGGATTTTCCAAGCCGACAAAAAAAAAGGGGCTGTCGCTCGGTTAAAGTGCTAACATTCTGTCAAATCTGGTTAGTTAAGTAAGCGGCCTCCGACTTCAAGGCCTTGGATACCTCTGGGATAAGGCTAAGACGATGCATACAAGTGAGTCCACTTATTGTTGGTGCTGGAAGGAACAGGAACTCCGCAATAAAAGGATACAACCCCATCGAGTTTGAGCTAGTTTGATTTGTATTGATGAGTTGAAAATTTAAAAAGCAAATGCAATTCTTTTAAAGACGTTTATTTGCTTTTACTTTTATGTGTAAGTAGATTAAGGTGTTGGTCGGAAGACTAAATCTTTTCTTTCGTTTATTTCTTCCTGATAAAGGCGGGCAAACTTGTGCTTTATAAACATATTTATCAGCGGTCATCTACAACAATAGCGTCAAGAGTATTATAAAATGTAATTATATCTCTATTGAACTGTTTAGTCGAAGGGTCAATTCATCATTCCGTCGATCACCGATGTTCGTGTTCGATATTGGTTTGGCCCGCATGCCCGTCATGGGAAATCCCTTAAACGACTAAAACTAATATTATGTACCGTCTTTGGTTTATTATTACAGAGGGTGGTTAATTGTCGATTTAATTACTACGTAGTTGCGTGTCCACAGCCATTTGCTTAAACGTGAGCTTTATTCAAATTGGTTGAAAAAATGGCGATCCCGGTTCAGGTAATTTGGCTTTGTGTAACATGAATCACTGCGAAAAGCCAAAGTTATAGTTACCTGTGAGGCAAATTAATGGAATTGGTCTGTAGAATCAAAGCACATAACTCAAGGCTACGGATTATTTCCCAGTCTCGCAGGTAAGCTACAAGGATAGTGCTATAAAGTAGAAGCTTTACTGTCGTACCTACTCACTTCCTGTATTAGTGTATTACCAAACATTGAGAAGTTAGTAGAGATCAGAAAAAATTAAGATATAGTTTCTTTACAGCCATTCCAAGTCCACCGCTGGACTTTTAAGCCTGTGCGAGTGAGTGAGTCAATAGGTTTTGGCCTACAATGACATGCTGGCCAGACGGGTTGGCCGAGTTATTTGATGTCGAGTTTTCCGTCTCTTTGCACATATAATTATTATTTGCTTAGTGTATTTTACTAAGGGACTTATTTATATACTTACTTATATTTTCTACGAATTTTCTCAGTGAGAGATCGAGTTGTCAAGTAGAATACTTGCAGACTTTGTAAAAGTACTTACGGAAGTACCCTAATTTTCAGTTCATGATTTCATACACCACTTTACTTAGTCCTGTTTTGTTTCCACCTTAGAAGCCCGGATTGTGTAGGGAAGTCCTATGACTAGTATAATGATGGGGCTGCACATGCAAGGTTCCTCGCAATTAAAGTGTGGTGATTTGGAAAAATTGCCTGACTGAAAATAATTACGTCTTTGGAAGGGAGTTATGAAAATAGTAAAAAAGGGCAGCAATGGCGTAATTGTAGCATGCCCGTTGGCCAATCTTCAGAGGAATCTATTAGAGTCTGTCACGAAATTCAAGTACCTATGGTTTTAAACAGCGGACGCCTTATAGATTTTGGATTCAATTCCCACATTTTATGTGATTCATAAATTGTTATTATGGGTCTGGTTATGCTTTTTAACTGTTTGAAAGGTTCCTCGCAACTCAGGATCTACACTTCTAGACTACTGCCACATGACAGCAGGCGGATTATCTACTGCTCATGGATGAGAAATTATGAAAGCAAAAGATATTTTTTTACAAACAATGTTATTAAGGTCTCATAGTAACTAATGATATTATTACATTCACTTTTTTAGAAGCGGTTTTACATCAATAGCGCAATGTTAAGAATTCGGTCCTAAGAAGTTTTAAGAATAGGCAACCGTAGTTTTCAATTATTCAGCAACGCCAACGACAGGTAAAATAATTACATCGAATACGCCTACAATCTATATCCAATCAATATCAGAATTGTAGGCACAGCTATATGAATATGTATAACTAAGCAGATGATAAGGACGATTTCTTACTTCAGGCTTCTTCTTTCTTCTTCTTCCATTTAGGAGCTAGGTAGCTCTTGTCGGTGGAGCGATTGTCATTGGCTTCGGTTTACTGCCTTTTTTTTGACCTCTTGATACGACCAGACTCCAAATTTTTCCATCAGCTGTGTCACATAGGTACGTCGAGGACGGCCTTAACTGACGGGTCACGAGTGGCTCTGATATCTATTGATGCTATTTGTCATTAGTCGTCAACTGTTTATACTTAGCTTTGGTGTTGTAATTGTAGGGTAAGCAGCGTGCCTGTAAATTGTAGGACGTATCTATAAAAGTATAGCATGTAGTGCCTGTTTCTAAGAAAATAGGATCCTTAAACTTTGGTCTCGTCGCGTTTGCAGTCATTGGTGAAACTAGACATTAATAATTCTATCAGAGCACCGTAGTAATAGGAACACTCTCTACCACTTCCAAATTGTGTTCAACGTCGTTTAAAACAGGGACTAGATGTTTTATATCAATTTAAAGTGCAATGTAGAAAACAATGAATTTATCTGCTTTATTTTATGAAAACCTATTCGTCTGATAATATTAGTTAACCTAAAAACCTGACCAATTTATTCTAGTAACATGCGAAGCGAAGACTGGACTCACATCAAAGATGTATTCAATTACTCTAACCGAATCACTCAACGTATATTTTGTAACTTATCAGGCCGTATATTCCGAAGCTGTTACGTTATATGTAAAGGTAAATGTTTTAAAGGAAGCCTCTCTTTGGTCTGTGGGCAGTAATCGTATTAGATGTACTACTGTATTGGGAACCAAAGAGGCTTTGCGAGTATAGCGTAGGCATAAACAGCACTCATCGAATAGGCGAGCTCTCGTGTATCATGTTTCATATTGCGCGGGGAAATTACGCGCTAACGAGCTTTTTCATGTGACGTCATTTGAGCTGGATTTGTTTTATTTGACGTCCGTTGTGTGTGAGGAGGCATTTGGGAAAGGATTGTGTGATTTATAATGCTGGCTAAGTTCATAGTCTAGTGGTAAAGTGAACATGGTTATTTTGTAGAGAGAGCTAGATTATGCGATAGATAGGCATTGGGTGAAGAATGATGATACAGAACAGCATGATGATATATAGGATGTGAAGCATAACGGTGTGTGCTAATTCTTAATAGATGTACTTATTGGTAATAGGTAAGCAAGTTTATTTGTTTAATGTTTCTAGTTCCATACTCTTTCTCATTACTGTATCACTTGTTTATCCAGCCTAAGCAGCAGTGACCAATGTAAAATACACAGATTTTGCGACTGTTCAAATTTCAGGGAAAGTTAAACTGTCGTGGAACCCGCCAGAAATAGACATAACCACATGCATAGTTCGAGCAATAGATTCCAGAAATAAGAGAGAAGTTTATTTGTTGTGTGCAATAATATATTAGAATATTATTTTTATTATAATGCTTTCGAACCCTAACTGAGCAGCAACAAAATGCCTAGATTCATAAATCATTGCCCTGCAGTTATTATTTATATAAAAACATTCGCAGCCACAAAAATAGTAGTGTTCAGATATATTACGCGTAATGCGCTAACACGCACATGTCCAATATGGTGGATTACGGCTTTGTTACGCGTTGTGGCCTGACTCCGAGATATCTCGCGTCGCCGGCAACGCCAAGAAATCCTCGCAGTATTATTTTGATTTATATGTCTTCGCTCTCGTTGCTTGATAAATATGAAAATCGCGATACAGAAGCTTAGATATCGATATTCTCATATTTTTACTTTTTTGTGTAATCTTAATACGCCATTTATTAGGATAGGTCATGCATGCTAATATTATGGAGCAAAGGTAGTTGTGTTTGTTTGTTGCGCTTGTAATTATACAAAAAAGTATATAAAACGCATAGGTTACATCTTGCCTATAGTCACAATAATCCTTGCTGTGCGTAAGTTGGTTATTTTCGTATGAGTGTCTGTCTGGCTAAAGCTGGTGCCGGACCTTTAACCTTTTGAACGCCAGAGCAAAAACACATGAACCTGCCCTCAACGCCAAGCCACAAAGGAGAATGACCAAAACTGGGCTATGTTGTGGCACGTTTGCTTCTAAACCATTCATATCTAGAAAATCTTCTAATATTTTATAACTTTATATACATTAATTTTAATTTAAAGCAAAACGGGGATTTTTCGTTCAAAATTAATAGTATCTGCGTTGTTCCTGTCATGATATCGCCATTTCATATTCAAAACTCATTTTGCATATTTAGGCAAATGTTTACAGTTTCTTGCAAACTCCTTTTAATAGGGAAAAACTACATTCATAGTGAAAACAGGGTGACATAACAAAAGTTCTAATAAGCAAAATAACACCAAAATCTTATGATATTTTGAAAAATGTATTGTGGTGAAATATTTTCTATAAATAATATGTTTATCCTTTTTGCAACATATTACCCACATATATGAAATAATGTTTTGTACTTATCGAAAATATGGGAACACATTTTGATTATACTGGCATCTGTAAGGTCTTACGCAAAGAAATATAACCTTATTACTAGTCCAACCTCTCTAGTCTTACGTCAGTTACACAGAGTAGTCACGTAGTCAGTTATTTTGACATGAAAACTCTTACGTACTATTTGTATACTCTTTGATGCAAACAGTCAAATTGCTTTTTCACCTATGCTCATATCTCTTTATTGGAAAATAAGTAATTTACTGTCGTTTATACTGACTTGAACAATCCTTTGTGGAGCAAACAAGTTTATTTCGTGTTATCAAGACCCGTGGGTTGACTAAAGTATGAGACAGTCTTTATTGGTAACATTAGTATGTCTGGACTTAGAACAACTAGCCGTGGTGAGGATTGCAGTTATGTTAACTCTTCCTTTGCGGTACCTCGGCAGCAACACGTGTCCGTTCTTTGGACAAGCTATCTGATTCGGAGCTCAATATTTTGACATCATGGATAGCGCCAGTCTGTGTAAGTGTTGTTAACTTCTCTTTTCAATTCCTACAATTCTCTCGTGCTCTCCTCGCCGAATATTCAAACTACTTTAATTGTTTGTTTCAGGAATCGTACGGAGTCTTATGTTTAGAATGCTACACATTAATTGAAGCTGTTGTAACTTATGAGGTCATACCTGCACCACATTATGGTATACGATATATTATACAAGCTCCTGCTTCATTTTGAGGTGATTTATTTGAAGAAGATTTAGGTATAATAATAAATAAAATGAAGAATAACATAAAAACTGTGTTTCATTTACCTATTAAGCATAAAACAGTGTTGTTTTAATGCCAACTTTGTAATAAGGTCCAATGGAATGAGCTTATCTTTTGCGAACTAGCCTCACTGAAATTCTCATTAATTGAACTACATGGTATTGAGAATTCTCAGTAAGAAATATATTAGACTGAAAAACCGCAAACTAATATAATGTACAAGCGTTTGTTTCGTAGCTCCACTTCTTTTTACAAGTATTTTCTATATTGTATAATATACATAGACCTTCTAATAAATTCCGGTAATATGATTAAATCATATCATCACCGTCCTAGAGTTGTGTCGGTTGCATCCAAGATTTCAACGCCTACGAGCCCTGGGTCCGCATACTATTCTAACCAGATATGAGTGATATGACAGAATATTAGTTTTCCATAGTCTGACCACCATAACCCAAAGGGAAAGCGATGTTGTATGGTTTAGACCAGTAAGTATCGGTTTATTGGAGGGTACTTACACGAAATAAACTTGTTTGCTCCACAAAGGATTGTTCAAGTCAGTATAAACGACAGTAAATTACTTATTTTCCAATAAAGAGATATGAGCATAGGTGAAAAAGCAATTTGACTGTTTGCATCAAAGAGTATACAAATAGTACGTAAGAGTTTTCATGTCAAAATAACTGACTACGTGACTACTCTGTGTAACTGACGTAAGACTAGAGAGGTTGGACTAGTAATAAGGTTATATTTCTTTGCGTAAGACCTTACAGATGCCAGTATAATCAAAATGTGTTCCCATATTTTCGATAAGTACAAAACATTATTTCATATATGTGGGTAATATGTTGCAAAAAGGATAAACATATTATTTATAGAAAATATTTCACCACAATACATTTTTCAAAATATCATAAGATTTTGGTGTTATTTTGCTTATTAGAACTTTTGTTATGTCACCCTGTTTTCACTATGAATGTAGTTTTTCCCTATTAAAAGGAGTTTGCAAGAAACTGTAAACATTTGCCTAAATATGCAAAATGAGTTTTGAATATGAAATGGCGATATCATGACAGGAACAACGCAGATACTATTAATTTTGAACGAAAAATCCCCGTTTTGCTTTAAATTAAAATTAATGTATATAAAGTTATAAAATATTAGAAGATTTTCTAGATATGAATGGTTTAGAAGCAAACGTGCCACAACATAGCCCAGTTTTGGTCATTCTCCTTTGTGGCTTGGCGTTGAGGGCAGGTTCATGTGTTTTTGCTCTGGCGTTCAAAAGGTTAAAGGTCCGGCACCAGATTTAGCCAGACAGACACTCATACGAAAATAACCAACTTACGCACAGCAAGGATTATTGTGACTATAGGCAAGATGTAACCTATGCGTTTTATATACTTTTTTGTATAATTACAAGCGCAACAAACAAACACAACTACCTTTGCTCCATAATATTAGCATGCATGACCTATCCTAATAAATGGCGTATTAAGATTACACAAAAAAGTAAAAATATGAGAATATCGATATCTAAGCTTCTGTATCGCGATTTTCATATTTATCAAGCAACGAGAGCGAAGACATATAAATCAAAATAATACTGCGAGGATTTCTTGGCGTTGCCGGCGACGCGAGATATCTCGGAGTCAGGCCACAACGCGTAACAAAGCCGTAATCCACCATATTGGACATGTGCGTGTTAGCGCATTACGCGTAATATATCTGAACACTACTATTTTTGTGGCTGCGAATGTTTTTATATAAATAATAACTGCAGGGCAATGATTTATGAATCTAGGCATTTTGTTGCTGCTCAGTTAGGGTTCGAAAGCATTATAATAAAAATAATATTCTAATATATTATTGCACACAACAAATAAACTTCTCTCTTATTTCTGGAATCTATTGCTCGAACTATGCATGTGGTTATGTCTATTTCTGGCGGGTTCCACGACAGTTTAACTTTCCCTGAAATTTGAACAGTCGCAAAATCTGTGTATTTTACATTGGTCACTGCTGCTTAGGCTGGATAAACAAGTGATACAGTAATGAGAAAGAGTATGGAACTAGAAACATTAAACAAATAAACTTGCTTACCTATTACCAATAAGTACATCTATTAAGAATTAGCACACACCGTCATGCTTCACATCCTATATATCATCATGCTGTTCTGTATCATCATTCTTCACCCAATACCTATCTATCGCATAATCTAGCTCTCTCTACAAAATAACCATGTTCACTTTACCACTAGACTATGAACTTAGCCAGCATTATAAATCACACAATCCTTTCCCAAATGCCTCCTCACACACAACGGACGTCAAATAAAACAAATCCAGCTCAAATGACGTCACATGAAAAAGCTCGTTAGCGCGTAATTTCCCCGCGCAATATGAAACATGATACACGAGAGCTCGCCTATTCGATGAGTGCTGTTTATGCCTACGCTATACTCGCAAAGCCTCTTTGGTTCCCAATACAGTAGTACATCTAATACGATTACTGCCCACAGACCGAAGAGAGGCTTCCTTTTAAACATTTACCTTTACATATAACGTAACAGCTTCGGAATATACGGCCTGATAAGTTACAAAATATACGTTGAGTGATTCGGTTAGAGTAATTGAATACATCTTTGATGTGAGTCCAGTCTTCGCTTCGCATGTTACTAGAATAAATTGGTCAGGTTTTTAGGTTAACTAATATTATCAGACGAATAGGTTTTCATAAAATAAAGCAGATAAATTCATTGTTTTCTACATTGCACTTTAAATTGATATAAAACATCTAGTCCCTGTTTTAAACGACGTTGAACACAATTTGGAAGTGGTAGAGAGTGTTTCTATTACTACGGTGCTCTGATAGAATTATTAATGTCTAGTTTCACCAATGACTGCAAACGCGACGAGACCAAAGTTTAAGGATCCTATTTTCTTAGAAACAGGCACTACATGCTATACTTTTATAGATACGTCCTACAATTTACAGGCACGCTGCTTACCCTACAATTACAACACCAAAGCTAAGTATAAACAGTTGACGACTAATGACAAATAGCATCAATAGATATCAGAGCCACTCGTGACCCGTCAGTTAAGGCCGTCCTCGACGTACCTATGTGACACAGCTGATGGAAAAATTTGGAGTCGGGTCGTATCAAGAGGTCAAAAAAAAGGCAGTAAACCGAAGCCAATGGCAATCGCTCCACCGACAAGAGCTACCTAGCTCCTAAATGGAAGAAGAAGAAAGAAGAAGCCTGAAGTAAGAAATCGTCCTTATCATCTGCTTAGTTATACATATTCATATAGCTCTGCCTACAATTCTGATATTGATTGGATATAGATTGTAGGCGTATTCGATGTAATTATTTTACCTGTCGTTGGCGTTGCTGAATAATTGAAAACTACGGTTGCCTATTCTTAAAACTTCTTAGGACCGAATTCTTAACATTGCGCTATTGATGTAAAACCGCTTCTAAAAAAGTGAATGTAATAATATCATTAGTTACTATGAGACCTTAATAACATTGTTTGTAAAAAAATATCTTTTGCTTTCATAATTTCTCATCCATGAGCAGTAGATAATCCGCCTGCTGCCATGTGGCAGTAGTCTAGAAGTGTAGATCCTGAGTTGCGAGGAACCTTTCAAACAGTTAAAAAGCATAACCAGACCCATAATAACAATTTATGAATCACATAAAATGTGGGAATTGAATCCAAAATCTATAAGGCGTCCGCTGTTTAAAACCATAGGTACTTGAATTTCGTGACAGACTCTAATAGATTCCTCTGAAGATTGGCCAACGGGCATGCTACAATTTCGCCATTGCTGCCCTTTTTTACTATTTTCATAACTCCCTTCCAAAGACGTAATTATTTTCAGTCTGGCAATTTTTCCAAATCACCACACTTTAATTGCGAGGAACCTTGCATGTGCAGCCCCATCATTATACTAGTCATAGGACTTCCCTACACAATCCGGGCTTCTAAGGTGGAAACAAAACTAAGTAAAGCAAAAACAAAAACAGGACTAAGTAAAGTGGTGTATGAAATCATGAACTGAAAATTAGGGTACTTCCGTAAGTACTTTTACAAAGTCTGCAAGTATTCTACTTGACAACTCGATCTCTCACTGAGAAAATTCGTAGAAAATATAAGTAAGTATATAAATAAGTCCCTTAGTAAAATACACTAAGCAAATAATAATTATATGTGCAAAGAGACGGAAAACTCGACATCAAATAACTCGGCCAACCCGTCTGGCCAGCATGTCATTGTAGGCCAAAACCTATTGACTCACTCACTCGCACAGGCTTAAAAGTCCAGCGGTGGACTTGGAATGGCTGTAAAGAAACTATATCTTAATTTTTTCTGATCTCTACTAACTTCTCAATGTTTGGTAATACACTAATACAGGAAGTGAGTAGGTACGACAGTAAAGCTTCTACTTTATAGCACTATCCTTGTAGCTTACCTGCGAGACTGGGAAATAATCCGTAGCCTTGAGTTATGTGCTTTGATTCTACAGACCAATTCCATTAATTTGCCTCACAGGTAACTATAACTTTGGCTTTTCGCAGTGATTCATGTTACACAAAGCCAAATTACCTGAACCGGGATCGCCATTTTTTCAACCAATTTGAATAAAGCTCACGTTTAAGCAAATGGCTGTGGACACGCAACTACGTAGTAATTAAATCGACAATTAACCACCCTCTGTAATAATAAACCAAAGACGGTACATAATATTAGTTTTAGTCGTTTAAGGGATTTCCCATGACGGGCATGCGGGCCAAACCAATATCGAACACGAACATCGGTGATCGACGGAATGATGAATTGACCCTTCGACTAAACAGTTCAATAGAGATATAATTACATTTTATAATACTCTTGACGCTATTGTTGTAGATGACCGCTGATAAATATGTTTATAAAGCACAAGTTTGCCCGCCTTTATCAGGAAGAAATAAACGAAAGAAAAGATTTAGTCTTCCGACCAACACCTTAATCTACTTACACATAAAAGTAAAAGCAAATAAACGTCTTTAAAAGAATTGCATTTGCTTTTTAAATTTTCAACTCATCAATACAAATCAAACTAGCTCAAACTCGATGGGGTTGTATCCTTTTATTGCGGAGTTCCTGTTCCTTCCAGCACCAACAATAAGTGGACTCACTTGTATGCATCGTCTTAGCCTTATCCCAGAGGTATCCAAGGCCTTGAAGTCGGAGGCCGCTTACTTAACTAACCAGATTTGACAGAATGTTAGCACTTTAACCGAGCGACAGCCCCTTTTTTTTTGTCGGCTTGGAAAATCCTCATGGAGTCCTTCCGCCCTGGGGGAAGGGTGAAGGGGACTGTCAGACTCTTACTGACTAAAAACCAACCCGTGTTCCTCATGTACCCGTGTGTCGGAGGGTCAGGTATCACCGAAGCATTCCTCGCGACCCCCCGACGGGTTATAAAGTTTCGTTTTGTTCGGGGCCCGCCAGATGGTCAAGCGGGCCCCGAACAAAACCCCCTTGGCGGCGGATGAAGGTGTTGGGCTCCGCCGGTAAAACACCCAGCGGCCGCAGAGGATAGGGAGGACGGCAACGCAACACCGCATCTCCTCTTCCTCTACGGACTCACCGCGACGCAACGATGGTGCGCCCCCACTTGGTCGCGGGAGATAGGGCGCGCGGCAACGCAACACCGACACGCCTCTCCCCCCGCGACCGCGCCCGACTGCAAGGGACAGACAGAACTGTCCCCCGCACCCGCACCTTTGGACGCGTCCTGCGCAGGCCCCTCCAGGCCCACGCGGAGCGTCCACTCACGGGATCTTTCTTAGCTTCACCGCGGGTGTTCAAGCCACGGTTAATGAGCCCCCCCACCACGACAAGGTGGAGATCCCACATGGGGGGAGCGACAGCCCCTAAAATCGTCTCGTTTCTCATGTACCCGTGTGTCGGAGGATCGGGTATCGCCGAAGCATTCGTCACTACCCCCCGACGGGTATTGGCCCGCCAGATGGTCAGGCGGGCCCCGAACAAAACCCCCTTGGCGGCGGATGAAGGTGTTGGGCTCCACCGCCAAAAGACCCAGCGGCCGCAGAGGATAGGGAGGACGGCAACCTGGCAACATCGCATCTCCTCTTCCTCTGCGGCCCCACCGCGACGCAACAATGGTGCGCTCCCATTTGGTCGCGGGAGATAGGGCGTGCGCCAACGCAACACCGACACGCCTCTCCTCCCGCGACCGCGTCCGACTGCGAGGGACAGACAGAACTGTCCCCCGCACCCGCACCGCACCTTTGGACGCATCCTGCGCAGGCTCCTTCAAGCCCCACGCGGAGCGTCCACTCCAGGGATCTCTCTTAGCTTCACCGCGGGTGTCCAAGCCACGGTTACTGAGCCCCCCCACCAAGACAATTTGGAGATCCCACGGGGGGGGGGAGCGACAGCCCCTGAACGTCGTGAATATTATAACTAGAGGATAGCAGCACCGCTCGCTCATATTGTTTTTAACTTCACTGTGTCTTGAAATTTTGGAAAAGCCCTTCTTAATGCACACTACGGTCCCGAAGGAACGTACATACCAAATTTCAGCTTCTTGTGCCCAATAGTTTTGGCTGTGCGTTGTCTGTCAGTCGGTCAGTAACCAAGGAATTTAATATTTATGAATAAGTTAATCACTTACGAAGAAGAGAGAAAATTATTTTATTTTTATCTTCGTACAAACTCAGAATTAAAAAAAGGTGTAAGTACAATAAAAATAAAGAACAAAATTTTACAATGAAATTTGCAAATGCAAATAAATTTTTATGTGCAATGAATTGCGTCGAGAAAAAGCCTAGCTCTATTTACACTGACGTCGAGTTCCAATGTGTACGAATAGGGATTTCTGTCCTACTTTAACTTTCAGTCAATTTGTTCAGTTGGATGTAGGTTTTAGTTCCATAGACATGTTTGTAACTCTCGTTATGAAACCAGTACGAGTTACATATTCGTTACTCGCTATTGGCTAACGATGAAGCACATTTTAATTTATACATATATAGACTTACGCCTGTTTCCGCGAAGGGGTAGGCAGAGGCATATTAGACGCCCACTTTTCGCCAGTATTTTGATCCCACGTAATAGGTGGCGAGCCTATTCCCGCTTATCGGGATATTTTTATTTTAACTTATTTCATTGATTTATTAAGATATTGGGTCCATATATAAGACTACGAAGCTTTCGTCGATTGAACATAAATAAATATACCTACACGACTTTTAAAACGCCATTGTGAAAAAAGGCGACCGTTATTTTTTTATTCAATTACTTTTTTGGTAAAGATCTTAATTTTACTCGTGGACATGGATTTGTAATAGCGTAGTAAAGTTTTATTTATTCCTTTACAAAGTTTTGCTCATAGCTTTTTCTGCGTAGTTCGTTTTCCTGGTATTATCAGTCACGCTGTTGAACAAAATATCTCATTGTTTCAGAAGCTCATATTTGCAATTGTGTCCCGAGTTACTCCATCTTTCACCGTAACTTTTACATCCTGAAATATATTTTTATTATAATCGCATACATGCATGAATAATCACAAATATATATATATATACATACACATACATACATATCGTCACGCCTTTTATCCCCGAAGGGGTAGGCAGAGGTGTATTGCTTTAGTTGAGTGCTGTCGAAGTGTGCTTTGAAAACTGTAATGGTTTGTCAGAATAAAGTTATATTCAATATCTAAACCAATCTGCTTATTAACATATTTAAGTAACTAAGTTACTAAAAGATTATTATATTTTACCAGTCTACATGTATCTCCCGCCCGTGGGATCTCCACCTTGTCGTGGTAGGGGGGCTCAGTAACCGTGGCTTGGACACCCGCGGTGAAGCTAAGAGGGATCCTGGGAGTGGACGCTCCACTTGGGCTTGGGTGAAGCCTGCGAAGAATGTGTCCATAGGTGCGGGTGCGGGGGACAGTTCTGTCTGTCCCTCGCAGTCGGGCGCGGTCGCGGGAGGAGAGGCGTGTCGGTATTGCGTTGCCGCGCGCCCTGTCTCCCGCGACGATGTGTTGCGTCCCGGTGGGGCCGCAGAGGAAGAGGAGATGCGGTGTTGCCAGGTTGCCGTCCTCCCTATCCTCTGCGGCTGCTGGGTGTTTTGGCGGCGGAGCCCAACACCTTCATCCGCCGCCAAGGGCGTTTTGTTGGGGGCCCACCTGACCATCTGGCGGGCCAATACCCGTCGGGGGGTAGCGAGGAATGCTTCGGCAATACCTGACCCTCCGACACACGGGTACATGAGGAACATGGGTTGGTTTTTAGTCAGTAAGAGTCTGACAGTCTCCTTCGCCCTTCCCCCCGGGGGAGGGACTCCATGAGAATTTTCCAACCCGACACAAAAAAAGAAGTCCACATGTATCTAGCTGTGTGTACAGTCGAACAACTTCCCGCTAGACCACCATAAGGGTGAGAATCGCTCAACAAGACATCGTCGCTACCAGTGCTACATTACAAAAACATTGACATTCGCATACAAAACCAGTTTTTAGTGTTCCTCGACTCTATGAGCGAGCCAAGGGATTTTTTTTCAAACTGGTCCACCGCCGGCTTGTTTGATTGTACAATATAAGTGGTGTCTATAGGGCGTAAAGAAAGTTGTCATTACTCTAGTCTTAGAACCTTCACTTTAGGGTTTCAGTTAGTCACCAGTGCCTACAACTCCACGTTTATGTACATAAATGATCTTTACTTATGATATTCCGATTTTGAAACCTGTAACAACAAAATTATGTCGTTTGTTATATACTTATTTTTGTTCAAATATGCTGACTCTATTGATAATATCGAGACGATCGAGGAGACTCTTAATTATGCTATTCACACCTTGAAAGGCGTGACATTATCAAATTTACCGTGTTTCACATTCAACGACATGTGAATATGATAATGATAGTTCAGTAGTTTATAGTACTTTTAATGTCTTACACATACATAATATTATGGTCTTATGAATTCGTCCACGTCTAGCACTGAATGCACGACCCGTCACGGTGCCGCGCCAGTCGCGTCGCCTGCGGAATTTATAGCCAAGACTACACAAATGAACAAGACTGTGACCTTTAAACGACACCCGAGGGAAAAGCCAGCCATTAGGAGTATTCGAATAAAGAGAGAATACGTGTTGTGTATGTTAGCCTTTTTCTTTTATTGCTTCTTAAGAAAGTTGAAGCATTCATATAATTACTTTGATTAGTTTCTTTTTTATGGCATTTTTGTGACAGACGAGTTGACGGCTCACCTGATGGTAAGCGGCAACCGCCGCTCATAGACTTTGGCAATGTCAGTGACATAGCCTAGCCGCTGCCTACCTTGAGACGTAAGGTGGTGTTAAGTCTTGTAGTGCCCGGTAATTTCACTAGCTACAATACTATATAAACCAGCACATAGTACTGCACATTTTGGCGACAGAATAACTGATCCTGCAGTAATACCTACCGAAATGGCCACTGCAGTTTTAAGAGGCCTACTAGCACCAGTTAAGTCTGTCCATTCCGACTAAACTATGATAGTAGCTGCGCAGCCTCCATTTTTCATCCACAGAGATCATTCAACACCAACCTCAATAGCGGTTGGGATGGAGTAGTAGCTTAAGCGCCTCGCCGCCTGACACTGCGCCAATTGTCGTGGGTTCGATTGCAGGAACAACACTGAGCGTTGCTGTCTAGAAATTGTATCTATTAAGTTTAGTGAATGTTTGTAAAGTCTTTCGTGATACAGGATTTATTCCTAGAGCTAGAGTAGTATTTTAAAGACTACATTACCTGCATACCTTACCTTATTTATTTTATTGCCACTGTATACAAAGTAAAAGATTCCCATTCCCCTTAAAATAAGCGGCCATTTTCCAACAACAGAATTTCACAACAGTAAAGAAGCACCGTGTTATCTTCACTAGGCCATTTGCATGTGTATGGAGTGTACTTGTAGCGTAATATCTGCATGTTTCGTTTGAATTTAGACCGGCGGCGGTGTGTGAATGAAGCCATACTGTACTTAAAATCTTTGCGCGACAGAATGGCTAATCTGTCTAGTACTACACCAAAGTCATGTTATAGGTACCTATTATCAGTACTTATGAAAGTCTGTTGGTCATATTTTAGGCCTATCTATACTAATATAATAAAGCGGAAGAGTTTGTTTGTTTGTTTGTTTATTTGTTTGTTTGTTTGAACGCGCTAATCTCAGGAACTACCGGTCGGATCTGAAAAATTCTTTTTGTATACGATAGCCCAGTTATTCCGGAAGGCTATAGGCTATATAACATAACGCTTCGACCCTTTGGGGCTGGGCAAAAGGCTAAAAAGGCTAAAAGATAATGTCGGCTAATCTCAGGAACTAGCAGTCGGATTTCAAAAATTGTTATTGCCTATGATAGCCCAATTATTCCGAAAGGCTATATAAAATTACGCCACAACTGATAGGGGCCAGACAAAAATAATAAGATGGTCAGACGAGAAGGGGGAGGGTTGGGTCAAAGGCAAAAAAAGGCTAAATGAATAGGATACAATCTATATGGGTATCGTTTTCGGCATTTTCGGGACACTGATTAATAATATGAAATTTATTTAGTGATCCAAGATGGCGGACGGGAAATCAAAGACGGCGGATGGGAAAAATTTTAAAAATCAATATTGGTATGGAATGCAAATACAACATCTGTTTCGTGATTCAAGATGGTGGATGGGAAATCAAAGATGGCAGATGGGAAAAATTAAAAAATCAATATGGCTATCGTCTCCGATATTTTAAGGGGTGGAGAATAAAAATACAACATCTATTTCGTGATCAAAGATGGCGGATGGGTATTTTTTTTAAATCAATATGGGTATCGTCTCCGATGTTTAAAGGGATGGGGAATCCAAATACAACATCTATTCCGTGATCAAAGATGGCGGATAGGAAATCAAAGATGGCGGACAGGATTTTTTTTTAAAGTCGATATGATTATCGTCTCCAGTATATAAAGGGATGGGGAATCCAAATCCAACATCTATTCCATGATCAAAGATGGCGGATGGGAAATCAAAAATGGCGGATGGGAAAGTTTAAAAAAATCAATATTGGTATCGTCTGCGATGTTAAAAGGGTAGGGAAATGCAAATACAACATGTGTTTCGTGATTCAAGATGGTGGATGGGAAATCAAAGATGGCGGATGGGAAAAAATTAAAAAATCAATATGGCTATCGTCTACGATATTTTAAGGGGTGGAGAATCCAAATACAACATCTATTTCGTGATCAAAGATGGCGGATGAGTTTTTTTTTTAATCAACATGGGTATCGTCTCCGATGTTTAAAGGGATGGGGAATCCAAATACAACATCTATTTGGTGATTCAAGATGGCGGATGGGAAAAATTTTAAAAATCAATATTGTTATGGAATGCAAATACAACATCTGTTTCGTGATTCAAGATGGTGGATGGGAAATCAAAGATGGCAGATGGGAAAAATTAAAAAATCAATATGGCTATCGTCTCCGATATTTTAAGGGGTGGAGAATAAAAATACAACATCTATTTCGTGATCAAAGACGGCGGATGGGTATTTTTTTTAAATCAATATGGGTATCATCTCCGATGTTTAAAGGGATAGGGAATCCAAATACAACATCTATTTCGTGATTCAAGATGGCGGATGGGAAAAATTTAAAAAATCAATATGGTTCGTGATTCAAGCTGGCGGATGGAAAATCAAAGATGGCGGATGGGAAAGTTTAAAAAAATCAATATCAGTATCGCCTGCGATGTTAAAAGGGATGGGGATTGCAAATACAACATCTGTTTCGTGATTCAAGATGGTGGATGGCAAATCAAAGATGGCGGATGGGAAAAAATAAAATAAAATCAATATGGGTATCGTCTCCGATATTTTAAGGGATGGAGAATCCGAATACAACATCTATTTCGTGATCAAAGATGGCGGATGGGATTTTTTTTTAAATCAATATGGGTATCGTCGCCGATGTTTAAAGGGATATTTCGTGATTCAAGATGGCGGATGGGAAATCAAATATGGCGGATGGGAAAAATGATAATATAAAAAAAGTTATTATTGGTGGTGAAAAAGTGGTAGTGGTATTTGATGTTCGATGCAGATAATGGCTATGTTCAGTGGATACCTCTCCTACGGAACCCTTCATGGGTGAGTCAGACTTGCACTTGATTTAATTATTTAATAGCCATAGTATTTAATAGTATTAGTAATTTTATCATATCACTAGATCAGTGATCTAACCATATCACTCATATACCACCTTGTCATCTTACAATAAGTTAGTTTTTCTACCCTAGAAATAATTTATATGGCAAAACAACTTTGCCTAGCAATTGAGAGATTAAACACTGATGTTCTTGGTAACTTTGTTCCGAATAAGTTGGAAAAGAGTTAAAAATTAATATGAAATGTAAATACATTAAAAAGGCGATACGGAGTTCGCCGGGACAGTTAGTTAGGTATATAAACGGCTGATCTGAGCTTGTTTGATTTGAAAAAAATGCCTATGAAAATTAAATCAATAAAGTCAATTGTATCGTAAAAATAATTATGAGTTTTATCTTGAAATTCAATTTATAAATAAATCAGGATTTTATACAGGTAACCTACTTTTTGACTGTGTGGAAGATCCCACTTGTCTCAAACAGTCTCAGGCCACAGGTCTCAAGGTTGGACCTTAAGCTTAAGGACGCGTTTACAAAATTAGTAGGTACAAAATCGCGTCACTACAGCGACACGGCGGCAACGGTACGTACTACGTACGGTAACTTGCGGAAATGTAGTTCAACTAAATAACTTTGAGACTTTAGAATTTTTAGTGATATGTATCTATGTTATAGGCCTGGAATATTATTATTATATTGTAGGTGTCGTATCAATGTAATGATGGTAAGACGCGATAGACTTCGAAAAAAGCAATATACATACGCTGATACGCATACAAAATATTCGCTAAAATCTATTTGATACTTCTCGTATTCTGTGCCAATTACGTACAAATAAGTTTCTTATTTTTTTTATATAAATGGACATTATTACTTTATTTTTTCCATTATGTTGATTCAGGATATATTTCGGTATTTACATATTATTTTGTTTCTTGCGTTGAAATCTGGTAAGATTATGTGGACTGATGGTATACCATCCCATTCAAGTGTTGCGACTGGAACTCATAAAAGAGTTGACCTAGTTTGACAGGTTGGGGCTCATTTTATTTGTTTTGGTGAGACCCTCCCACTGGTACTAGTGAAGTAACCTTCCAAGGTTATTCGATGAGTCTTACTGGTAGGTTTATTATTATTATATTGTAGGTGTCGTATCAATGTAATGATGGTAAGATCTACCTACAAATTTTGTTCTTAGTGTCTTCTCTAGTGTAATCTGTATCTCGATGTTCCCGCTACAGGAACTCACTAAATTCACAGAGCTAGTGTGCGTCATTTTATGTTGATGACATCAACTGCATTGTCGCCTTTGGCGTTCTGATTGGTGTAGAGCTCACAGTCGGCCTATCAGAATACCGATGGTCGATGGAGTTGCGATGAGTCTTGGAGTGTTTAAACCCGTGCTAAGTCCCCTAGTTTATTATTAGACATTTACGAGGCGGGTGAAGTTGATGGACGCGTAAACTATGGTTTAATTGGGCGGCGGCAGTTTAGCACGGACTGCGGTTACTGCGCCTGCGCAACGCTGTAGCCATTAGTGTATGTCCTTTTGTTCTCGTACTTGGTATGACTTCATTAAACTTGGTATGGTGGACTTGGAATTTATCTCTCCGGGATTATTACTTAAAAGGTTAGGGATAGGGATGCCCTTGTTCTAATAATTATTTTGTAATTGGGTGTGGGTGTTAATGTCAGTCGCGTACCTATTGTAATAAAACTTGCTTAGTAAATGATAGTAATTATAAAATTAATATACCTAGTCAGCACCGGATCAGTAGCTGCATGGACTCCACGATTGTAGGATGTTTGATGATCGCCCTGTGTACCCCGATCATGAACTACCCGTAAGTTAAAATTTTGTTCACCAACGAGCTATGGTTGCATAAAATAAGTCACGTACGGCAGCTTTAATTTATTAACTTTCTAATATTATATACGCGAAGATTTGTATGGGTGGATAGGCGGATAAATGTTTTATTCTGTTACGCAAAAACGACTAAACTTTGTCGTTATAGTTTATTCAATAATAATAGATAATCGACACCCAGGCGGACAAAGTTGCGGGCAGAAGTGTATATCTAAAGTAATAATTGAAAGCCGTAGCTTTTTAATTATCTGCGCGTTAATTTGTGCACAAAAGATTGTTAACCGTCAGATGTTATTCAACCCGTTAGTTTAGCCGTGTGGTTGACGGCATAGAATACAAGTGTCACCACCCCCTATCTTCCCGTGGGTATCGTAAGACGCAACAAAGGGATAACACGATGCAAATACCATCTTTGCGTAGAGACGGAAAACTCGACATCAAACCCTATACGACTGCCTCGTTGGTCTCGCGGCATAAATGTGCGCGTGGGATCGGGAGGTCCCGGGTTCGATGCCTGGTTCGGGCAGTGTTATTGGGTTTTTCTGTCACGAAATTCTCAGTAGCAGCACGGAGTCTGGAAATGTGCCCGGTACGGCAAAGGGCTCGCCCCTTATTACGTGGGACTAAAGTATATTTGGCGAAAAATGGATGTAGAAATACACCTCTGCCTACCTCTTCGGGGTTATAGGTGTGAGACTATGTATGAATGTATGTTATTCAACCCGCGGCGTCGCAAAGGGGCACGCCCGAGAATTTTTTTTAAATAGCAGATTTTGCCGTAAATAAAACTTTGTTCATTCTCTTCACAGCTTTTAGCGACTTCTGTTCTAACTTATTCATTTTAGATTTATTCATTTATTTTTTATTTATGAGTTAAAAAATATTCTGCATATTACATGAGTAGAATGATTCCAATTTCCTAATAATCTTAGTGATCTTACATAATTATTATAAAATGCAGTCCCCGTAACGTCCCGTCGGGGGGTAGCGAGGAATGCTTCAGCGATACCCGACCCTCCGACATACGGGCACGTGAGGAATACGGGTTGGTTTTTAGTCAGTAAGAGTCTGACAGTCCCCTTTGCCCTTCCCCCAGGGCGGAGGGACTCCATGAGGATTTTCCAACCCGATACCAAAAAAAAAGAAAAAAAAGTCCCCGTAGCGTCCTGCCTGCCTGTGTGAACACAATAAACTCAAAAATTACTGAACCCTTTTTTTGTACGGTTTTCACCAATGTATAGTGATATTCCTGAGGAAGGATATGTCTTATGTATGACTCTTTTAACTCATCGCCCTAGCGTTATCCCGGCTGCATCCAAGACTAACACTCCTTGGAGCCTGAGGTCCGCTTACTAGGCTAACCAGATATGACAGAATATCAACTTTTCCACAGAGCGACTGCCGTCTGACCTCCGTAACCCAAAGGGATAGCGATATTCCATGGTTTACATAGTTTAGACCAGTATCAGCTTATTTGAGGGTAATGACTCTCTCTGATCCGACTCTAGAGCTCGTAGAGGAAAGGCGTAGGATGCATTTGCTGTCCTCCAACGATATGCCAAAATATCGGCGCCTCAATAGACAGATATCAAAGGCTCTGACTCGCGATCTCCGCCGATACAACACCAAATGTGTTAACGAGGCGATCGAGCGGCATAAAGGGTTAAAAATATTCCAGAGAGATCTGTCTATTGGGCAAACTCAGCTGACAAAGCTGAAGACGGAGGATGGCAGGGTTGTGTCATCCAGACCCCAGCTCTTGGAGGAGATCGAGAAGTTCTATGGACAGTTATACACGACGCCACGATCACCCGCAACCAACCCAGTGATAGACCCTAGAGCTGGATTGACCCGACACTATACTGAAGATATCCCGGACGTCAGCGTGCACGAGATTAGTGTGGCCCTAAAACAGCTAAAAACAGCAAGGCACCGGGTGATGATGGAATTACCACGGAGCTTTTGAAAGCTGGTGGCTTATCCGTTTTGGAAATGCTCCGGAAGCTTTTTAGTTCTGTCATACTCGAGGGTAAAACGCCACAGGCGTGGCACAGAAGTGTGGTGGTGCTGTTCTTCAAGAAGGACGACAAAATCCTTTTGAAGAACTACAGACCCATATCACTTCTGAGTCACAGTCTATAAGTTGTTTTCAATGTTCATCACGAATCGTCTCGCGCGCAAGCTAGACGACTTCCAGCCTCCCGAACAAGCCGGATTCCGTAAAGTACCATAGACCACATACATACGCTGAGGCAGGTTATACAGAGTCTGAGGAGTATAACCAGCGTCTATGCTTGGCGTTTGTGGACTATAAGAAAGCCTTTGATTCGATCGAAACCTGGGCAGTGCTGCAGTCTCTCCAACGGTGCCAGATCGACTACCGATACATCGAAGTGCTGAAGTGTTTGTACGAAAACGCCAACATGTCAGTCCGCCTTCAGGACCAGAGCTCGAAACCTATTCGACTCCAGCGAGGGGTGAGGCAGGGAGATGTCATATCTCCGAAACTGTTCACCAATGCGCTGGAAGACTTCTTCAAGCTTCTGGACTGGGAAGGACTTGGCATCAACATAACGGCGAGTACATCACTCACCTTCGATTTGCTGACGATATCGTAGTCATCTCTGACACCATAGGAGACCTCGGCACAGTGCTCGGTGGCCTCTGTAGTATCTCCCAACAAGTAGGTCTTAAGATGAACATGGACAAGACGAAGATCATGTCTAACGTCCATGATGTACCTGCTCCTATTCAGGTTGGGAACTCTACACTCCAAGTTGTGGACAAGTACGTTTACCTGGGTCAAATGATCCAATTGGGTAGGTTCAACTTCGAGAAAGAGGTCATTCGTCGAATCCAACTCGGTTGAGCGGCGTTCGGGAAGTTACGGCATATCTTCACGTCCGATATCCCGCAGTGTCTCAAGACGAAAGTCTTCGACCAGTGTCTGTTGCCAGTGATGATCTACGGGGCCGAGACATGGTCGCTAACTATGGGTCTTGGCCGATGACACACCGGGACAAATCGATTTGTTGATTGGCTCTGATGTCCTCGGTGGAATTTTGATTGGTGGGAAACGGGTCTTGGTGCCAAGTGGTTTGACTGCCATCCCGACCATATTTGGATTTGCTTTTTAGGACCTGTACCTAATGACCCCTCTTTGGTAGCAGGGACGAATTGATTGGTATCTTGGCCTCCGCTGGTTATGTGTTGCCCAAATGGATTTCTTACCCACCAGCGCTTTTGGAAGGCTTACCAGAGGATCAACAGCAAGATCCACATTTGTTTGAGATTGTTGTCAACCCCGCTGATTGTGCCTCGCGCGGATGCTTAACGCCTAGTTTGATAGGCCATTCGCTGTGGTAGAGTCCGGAATGGTTGAGTCGACCAGAAATAGATTGGCCTCGAACGCCAGTTTTGAATACTGCCTCTTTGCCGGGTCTACGAACACTCGCTCTTGAGAAGGTGGAATGCGCCTTTGACCCCGATTTCTTGTTAAATCGCTACAGCTCCCTTGACAATATGTTAGGTTAGGTTAGTTTTTAATTGTTTTTAATTTTAGGCACCCACAGCAGAAACGACTGACACCGTTTCTCTCACCACAGAAACGACAGGAGTCCCTCACCTTTTGGATTCGTTCTGTGCAATTGACGCACTTTGAGAAGGAGATTGCTATCCTTAAGTCAGGGAAATCGAAATTGTCGGGAGCTGTATGTAAATTTAATCCCTTTTTGGACGATGCGGGTCTCTTGCGCGTCTTAAGAACTCCCACCTCCTTTACGGGGCACGTCACCCCCTGTTGTTACCCAAGGACGGTCATTTGGTACGTTTGTTGGTAACTGACCGTCACCTTAAAAATTCGCATGCTGTTTGTAATGCTTTGTTGGCCATCTTGCATCGCGAGTTTTATATTTTGTCTGTCCGAAGAATAATTCGGAGTGTAGTCTGTCGCTGCATCCTTTGCTATAAGATCTAGGCTTCTACCATGCAGCCCTTGATGGGAGACTTACCTGCCGATTGCGTAACGGAGAGCAGTACGTTTGCCGGTGTTGGCACGGACTTCGCTGGTCCTTTTTTGGTGAAAACGTCAACACTTCGTAACAGCAAGACTGTTAAGGCCTACTTGTGCGTCTTCTCGCTCTTCTCGCTTACGGCCGAGGCGTTTGTAACCACATTTGACAGATTTTT
Organism: Euclidia mi; assembly: GCA_944739405.2. Classification (NCBI taxonomy): domain Eukaryota; kingdom Metazoa; phylum Arthropoda; class Insecta; order Lepidoptera; family Erebidae; genus Euclidia; species Euclidia mi. The sequence continues at coordinate 48,065,549 of OX123187.2, forward strand.
ATCTCGCAGAGTTCTGCCTTCCTTGATTCGTTCTGATTGCGGCACTAGCTTCAAGGGCACTTATAATTATTTGAACGATGTAATTAACTTCCTTGAAACCAACAAGGTTGATATAGGCAATAGGCTTGCCCAACGTGGGATAAATTGGTTGTTTTTCCACCAAATTGTCCACACTGGGGTGGTATATTTAAGGTCGCTTTAAAATCGGCCAAGACACACATGCGCAGGACAATTGGTGAATCAGTCTCGCAACTGTTTTGTAAGATTGAGGCCGTTTTGAACTCTAGGCCATTGTGCCCGATTTCCTCAGATCCGAATGATTGGGAGGCCCTTACCATTTTGAGACCATTTTTTGATTGGTCGCCCACTTGTCGCCTTGCCTGAGTACCCCTATATTGATACGAGACCTAATCGTCTGTCGCGTTTTGAATTGGTACGCCAGATTACTCAGAGCTTTTGGAAACGCTGGAATTTGGAATATTTGCACATACTCCAGCAACGCGTTCAGTGGACCGACAAGACCGATCCACCCAAGATTGGAGACCTCGTTTTGATCAAGGAGGCTAACCTTCTGCCACTCAGATGGCACAGGGGGCGCATTCTTCGTTTGGTAACTAGGACTGATGGAGTTCCCCGATTGGCTGAGGTATTGGTAATTTTGAGGAGAGCGGTTGCAACGTTGTCACGTCTACCAACCGATTAGCGGACCGGTAGCCCGGTCCGGGGCGGGTGGATGTTTGGAATAGATATAAGTATTCCTATAATAATTAGTCGAGTAAATCAGTTTAGTAACATTTTTTGTCTATTGTAATTTTTTGACTCTGTTCACACTATCAGATGACAATTTATTATTTTTCTTGCTTTGAAAAATTAACACGTTTTGTCGTCTACTAAAAATCATCGCCCTTTTAAACTAGCTTCGCGAATTGTATTGTGTAATACTCCTTGCTAATTGTCCGGCGATCAGTCCGCCGTATTGTAAATTGTGTTAAGTATATGTTGAACATTGACATTTGTAAAGCTGTAAATTGTGAATTTCTGCAACCTCGTGCTGCGTGTCTTGAAGACGCCGCGTTTGGAGCCTAGTAACTTTAAATATTTCACCATCATTTTGACCAAATTAGTGAATGTAATTATAAAGGTTGCCTCCAGGCTACCAGAGAAGATCACCAGGTAATTAATTAGTTTAACTTTTAGCGCTGAGAAACTCAGTCTCATATGTCACATTCTTGCCTTGCTTAGAACAACTGGATAAATATAAATTCCCAGGCTAATAAATTGCCTGCAACAATTCCCAGTCTGTCTAGGCAAGCTCTGAACAACCCAGTTATTCTAAAATGATAGCGAAAATAATAATGTGTTAACTTTTAAGTAAGTAATCGTAATACACCACAAGCAATAAATAAGTCTGAGAAAAAATCCTTCAAATATTATGTCTGGATATTTACTACCAGCTATTCCAAGTGTGTTAGCCTTTGCGTGTGGACCTTCATATCTGAAATAAATGTGAGTAAAGCAACAAATTTTATTCATAAAACATGTTGGATATCAAAGCTTACAAACATGGCCATGTTTGTAAACCTAGGCTAATTTGTTTTTACTAGAATTTAACTAGGTCACACGCGATGACCTTAACACATCAAAAATATAAGTACTAAGTATAACATGTTGTTGTATTTATAAACTACAGCCTTTTCGAATTAGACGGTTGGTGCCGGATTGTAGCCGGACGGCTATGGCACGGCAACCGGACGGCAGTCGTACAGCGCTTGGTGAACCGGATTGAAGTGGTGGTCCGTGGCTTGGATTATTTTGTTTTACCATACAAATGTAAATGCAAGCACGCTAAAAAAAGATCTTTAGCTAAAGCCGCGAAAGATCGCGGCGGAAAGCTAAAGATAGTCTATAACCCTTGTAATGAGCTGAAAATGGTCAAGCAGGAACAGTCCTTGTTTTCACGACATTGGTTTGTGTTTTGATCAAGAAATCGTCTGTCTAATTTGTCTGATTGGCACCGCAAAGAAGAAATGAAACAAAACAATACACAGGGCGAGCTAAAAGGAAAATTAGAATATATTATAGGCAGAATATCGGCCGATCGGCAGACCGGCTGATATTATATTATTATACATACATACGTGTAATATGAAAGTCCTTTTACACAGAATATCATATTATTAATAATAAGGTGTAATAAACACAATGTCACCCTTTCTAATGAAATAATTATTATGCTATCAATTACAGTGAGTAATAAATAATGCATTAAAGTCAGTGTTCAACAATATTATAATATCATTTCTAGTAGAAGAAGTTTATGTTGTTATTTTTAGAATGCAGTTATGTACCTACGTAATCAAATCTTTCTCAAAGTTAAAAGAGTCATACAAGGCAGCGATAGCCTTGTGGAGATAGCAACGGAATGCCATGCAGAGGGTATCTGGTTCGAATCCACGGCGCGCACCAATGACTGTGCGTATTAAATTGTTATTATTATCGCTTGCTGTGTCTCGGAGAGCACGTTAAACCGTCGGTCCCAGCTGTCATGAAGATGTTAGTCTCTATCGCTGGCCCAAGGCCAAGACCCATAGTTAGCGACCATGTCTCGGCCCCGTAGATCATCACTGGCAACAGACACTGGTCGAAGACTTTCGTCTTGAGACACTGCGGGATATCGGACGTGAAGATATGCCGTAACTTCCCGAACGCCGCTCAACCGAGTTGGATTCGACGAATGACCTCTTTCTCGAAGTTGAACCTACCCAATTGGATCATTTGACCCAGGTAAACGTACTTGTCCACAACTTGGAGTGTAGAGTTCCCAACCTGAATAGGAGCAGGTACATCATGGACGTTAGACATGATCTTCGTCTTGTCCATGTTCATCTTAAGACCTACTTGTTGGGAGATACTACAGAGGCCACCGAGCACTGTGCCGAGGTCTCCTATGGTGTCAGAGATGACTACGATATCGTCAGCAAATCGAAGGTGAGTGATGTACTCGCCGTTATGTTGATGCCAAGTCCTTCCCAGTCCAGAAGCTTGAAGAAGTCTTCCAGCGCATTGGTGAACAGTTTCGGAGATATGACATCTCCCTGCCTCACCCCTCGCTGGAGTCGAATAGGTTTCGAGCTCTGGTCCTGAAGGCGGACTGACATGTTGGCGTTTTCGTACAAACACTTCAGCACTTCGATGTATCGGTAGTCGATCTGGCACCGTTGGAGAGACTGCAGCACTGCCCAGGTTTCGATCGAATCAAAGGCTTTCTTATAGTCCACAAACGCCAAGCATAGACGCTGGTTATACTCCTCAGACTCTGTATAACCTGCCTCAGCGTATGTATGTGGTCTATGGTACTTTACGGAATCCGGCTTGTTCGGGAGGCTGGAAGTCGTCTAGCTTGCGCGCGAGACGATTCGTGATGAACATTGAAAACAACTTATAGACTGTGACTCAGAAGTGATATGGGTCTGTAGTTCTTCAAAAGGATTTTGTCGTCCTTCTTGAAGAACAGCACCACCACACTTCTGTGCCACGCCTGTGGCGTTTTACCCTCGAGTATGACAGAACTAAAAAGCTTCCGGAGCATTTCCAAAACGGATAAGCCACCAGCTTTCAAAAGCTCCGTGGTAATTCCATCATCACCCGGTGCCTTGCTGTTTTTAGCTGTTTTAGGGCCACACTAATCTCGTGCACGCTGACGTCCGGGATATCTTCAGTATAGTGTCGGGTCAATCCAGCTCTAGGGTCTATCACTGGGTTGGTTGCGGGTGATCGTGGCGTCGTGTATAACTGTCCATAGAACTTCTCGATCTCCTCCAAGAGCTGGGGTCTGGATGACACAACCCTGCCATCCTCCGTCTTCAGCTTTGTCAGCTGAGTTTGCCCAATAGACAGATCTCTCTGGAATATTTTTAACCCTTTATGCCGCTCGATCGCCTCGTTAACACATTTGGTGTTGTATCGGCGGAGATCGCGAGTCAGAGCCTTTGATATCTGTCTATTGAGGCGCCGATATTTTGGCATATCGTTGGAGGACAGCAAATGCATCCTACGCCTTTCCTCTACGAGCTCTAGAGTCGGATCAGAGAGAGTCATTACCCTCAAATAAGCTGATACTGGTCTAAACTATGTAAACCATGGAATATCGCTATCCCTTTGGGTTACGGAGGTCAGACGGCAGTCGCTCTGTGGAAAAGTTGATATTCTGTCATATCTGGTTAGCCTAGTAAGCGGACCTCAGGCTCCAAGGAGTGTTAGTCTTGGATGCAGCCGGGATAACGCTAGGGCGATGAGTTAAAAGAGTCATACATAAGACATATCCTTCCTCAGGAATATCACTATACATTGGTGAAAACCGTACAAAAAAAGGGTTCAGTAATTTTTGAGTTTATTGTGTTCACACAGGCAGGCAGGACGCTACGGGGACTTTTTTTTCTTTTTTTTTGGTATCGGGTTGGAAAATCCTCATGGAGTCCCTCCGCCCTGGGGGAAGGGCAAAGGGGACTGTCAGACTCTTACTGACTAAAAACCAACCCGTATTCCTCACGTGCCCGTATGTCGGAGGGTCGGGTATCGCTGAAGCATTCCTCGCTACCCCCCGACGGGACGTTACGGGGACTGCATTTTATAATAATTATGTAAGATCACTAAGATTATTAGGAAATTGGAATCATTCTACTCATGTAATATGCAGAATATTTTTTAACTCATAAATAAAAAATAAATGAATAAATCTAAAATGAATAAGTTAGAACAGAAGTCGCTAAAAGCTGTGAAGAGAATGAACAAAGTTTTATTTACGGCAAAATCTGCTATTTAAAAAAAATTCTCGGGCGTGCCCCTTTGCGACGCCGCGGGTTGAATAACATACATTCATACATAGTCTCACACCTATAACCCCGAAGAGGTAGGCAGAGGTGTATTTCTACATCCATTTTTCGCCAAATATACTTTAGTCCCACGTAATAAGGGGCGAGCCTATTGCCGTACCGGGCACATTTCCAGACTCCGTGCTGCTACTGAGAATTTCGTGACAGAAAAACCCAATAACACTGCCCGAACCAGGCATCGAACCCGGGACCTCCCGATCCCACGCGCACATTTATGCCGCGAGACCAACGAGGCAGTCGTATAGGGTTTGATGTCGAGTTTTCCGTCTCTACGCAAAGATGGTATTTGCATCGTGTTATCCCTTTGTTGCGTCTTACGATACCCACGGGAAGATAGGGGGTTGTGACACTTGTATTCTATGCCGTCAACCACACGGCTAAACTAACGGGTTGAATAACATCTGACGGTTAACAATCTTTTGTGCACAAATTAACGCGCAGATAATTAAAAAGCTACGGCTTTCAATTATTACTTTAGATATACACTTCTGCCCGCAACTTTGTCCGCCTGGGTGTCGATTATCTATTATTATTGAATAAACTATAACGACAAAGTTTAGTCGTTTTTGCGTAACAGAATAAAACATTTATCCGCCTATCCACCCATACAAATCTTCGCGTATATAATATTAGAAAGTTAATAAATTAAAGCTGCCGTACGTGACTTATTTTATGCAACCATAGCTCGTTGGTGAACAAAATTTTAACTTACGGGTAGTTCATGATCGGGGTACACAGGGCGATCATCAAACATCCTACAATCGTGGAGTCCATGCAGCTACTGATCCGGTGCTGACTAGGTATATTAATTTTATAATTACTATCATTTACTAAGCAAGTTTTATTACAATAGGTACGCGACTGACATTAACACCCACACCCAATTACAAAATAATTATTAGAACAAGGGCATCCCTATCCCTAACCTTTTAAGTAATAATCCCGGAGAGATAAATTCCAAGTCCACCATACCAAGTTTAATGAAGTCATACCAAGTACGAGAACAAAAGGACATACACTAATGGCTACAGCGTTGCGCAGGCGCAGTAACCGCAGTCCGTGCTAAACTGCCGCCGCACAATTAAACCATAGTTTACGCGTCCATCAACTTCACCCGCCTCGTAAATGTCTAATAATAAACTAGGGGACTTAGCACGGGTTTAAACACTCCAAGACTCATCGCAACTCCATCGACCATCGGTATTCTGATAGGCCGACTGTGAGCTCTACACCAATCAGAACGCCAAAGGCGACAATGCAGTTGATGTCATCAACATAAAATGACGCACACTAGCTCTGTGAATTTAGTGAGTTCCTGTAGCGGGAACATCGAGATACAGATTACACTAGAGAAGACACTAAGAACAAAATTTGTAGGTAGATCTTACCATCATTACATTGATACGACACCTACAATATAATAATAATAAACCTACCAGTAAGACTCATCGAATAACCTTGGAAGGTTACTTCACTAGTACCAGTGGGAGGGTCTCACCAAAACAAATAAAATGAGCCCCAACCTGTCAAACTAGGTCAACTCTTTTATGAGTTCCAGTCGCAACACTTGAATGGGATGGTATACCATCAGTCCACATAATCTTACCAGATTTCAACGCAAGAAACAAAATAATATGTAAATACCGAAATATATCCTGAATCAACATAATGGAAAAAATAAAGTAATAATGTCCATTTATATAAAAAAAATAAAAAACTTATTTGTACGTAATTCGCACAGAATACGAGAAGTATCAAATAGATTTTAGCGAATATTTTGTATGCGTATCAGCGTATGTATATTGCTTTTTTCGAAGTCTATCGCGTCTTACCATCATTACATTGATACGACACCTACAATATAATAATAATATTCCAGGCCTATAACATAGATACATATCACAAAAAATTCTAAAGTCTCAAAGTTATTTAGTTGAACTACATTTCCGCAAGTTACCGTACGTAGTACGTACCGTTGCCGCCGTGTCGCTGTAGTGACGCGATTTTGTACCTACTAATTTTGTAAACGCGTCCTTAAGCTTAAGGTCCTACCTTGAGACCTGTGGCCTGAGACTGTTTGAGACAAGTGGGATCTTCCACACAGTCAAAAAGTAGGTTACCTGTATAAAATCCTGATTTATTTATAAATTGAATTTCAAGATAAAACTCATAATTATTTTTACGATACAATTGACTTTATTGATTTAATTTTCATAGGCATTTTTTTCAAATCAAACAAGCTCAGATCAGCCGTTTATATACCTAACTAACTGTCCCGGCGAACTCCGTATCGCCTTTTTAATGTATTTACATTTCATATTAATTTTTAACTCTTTTCCAACTTATTCGGAACAAAGTTACCAAGAACATCAGTGTTTAATCTCTCAATTGCTAGGCAAAGTTGTTTTGCCATATAAATTATTTCTAGGGTAGAAAAACTAACTTATTGTAAGATGACAAGGTGGTATATGAGTGATATGGTTAGATCACTGATCTAGTGATATGATAAAATTACTAATACTATTAAATACTATGGCTATTAAATAATTAAATCAAGTGCAAGTCTGACTCACCCTTGAAGGGTTCCGTAGGAGAGGTATCCACTGAACATAGCCATTATCTGCATCGAACATCAAATACCACTACCACTTTTTCACCACCAATAATAACTTTTTTTACATTATCATTTTTCCCATCCGCCATATTTGATTTCCCATCCGCCATCTTGAATCACGAAATATCCCTTTAAACATCGGCGACCATACCCATATTGATTTAAAAAATAATCCCATCCGCCATCTTTGATCACGAAATAGATGTTGTATTCGGATTCTCCATCCCTTAAAATATCGGAGACGATACCCATATTGATTTTTTTTTATTTTTTCCCATCCGCCATCTTTGATTTCCCATCCACCATCTTGAATCACGAAACAGATGTTGTATTTGCAATCCCCATCCCTTTTAACATCGCAGGCGATACTGATATTGATTTTTTTAAACTTTCCCATCCGCCATCTTTGATTTTCCATCCGCCAGCTTGAATCACGAACCATATTGATTTTTTAAATTTTTCCCATCCGCCATCTTGAATCACGAAATAGATGTTGTATTTGGATTCCCTATCCCTTTAAACATCGGAGATGATACCCATATTGATTTAAAAAAAATACCCATCCGCCGTCTTTGATCACGAAATAGATGTTGTATTTTTATTCTCCACCCCTTAAAATATCGGAGACGATAGCCATATTGATTTTTTAATTTTTCCCATCTGCCATCTTTGATTTCCCATCCACCATCTTGAATCACGAAACAGATGTTGTATTTGCATTCCATAACAATATTGATTTTTAAAATTTTTCCCATCCGCCATCTTGAATCACCAAATAGATGTTGTATTTGGATTCCCCATCCCTTTAAACATCGGAGACGATAGCCATATTGATTTTTTAATTTTTTCCCATCCGCCATCTTTGATTTCCCATCCACCATCTTGAATCACGAAACACATGTTGTATTTGCATTTCCCTACCCTTTTAACATCGCAGACGATACCAATATTGATTTTTTTAAACTTTCCCATCCGCCATCTTTGATTTCCCATCCGCCATCTTTGATCATGGAATAGATGTTGGATTTGGATTCCCCATCCCTTAAAATATCGGAGACGATACCCATATTGATTTTTTTTTATTTTTTCCCATCCGCCATCTTTGATTTCCCATCCACCATCTTGAATCACGAAACAGATGTTGTATTTGCAATCCCCATCCCTTTTAACATCGCAGGCGATACTGATATTGATTTTTTTAAACTTTCCCATCCGCCATCTTTGATTTTCCATCCGCCAGCTTGAATCACGAACCATATTGATTTTTTAAATTTTTCCCATCCGCCATATTTGATTTCCCATCCGCTATCTTGAATCACGAAATAGATGTTGTATTTGGATTCCCCATCCCTTTAAACATCGGAGATGATACCCATATTGATTTAAAAAAATACCCATCCGCCGTCTTTGATCACGAAATAGATGTTGTATTTTTATTCTCCACCCCTTAAAATATCGGAGACGATAGCCATATTGATTTTTTAATTTTTCCCATCTGCCATCTTTGATTTCCCATCCACCATCTTGAATCACGAAACAGATGTTGTATTTGCATTCCATAACAATATTGATTTTTAAAATTTTTCCCATCCGCCATCTTGAATCACCAAATAGATGTTGTATTTGGATTCCCCATCCCTTTAAACATCGGAGACGATAGCCATATTGATTTTTTAATTTTTTCCCATCCGCCATCTTTGATTTCCCATCCACCATCTTGAATCACGAAACACATGTTGTATTTGCATTTCCCTACCCTTTTAACATCGCAGACGATACCAATATTGATTTTTTTAAACTTTCCCATCCGCCATCTTTGATTTCCCATCCGCCATCTTTGATCATGGAATAGATGTTGGATTTGGATTCCCCATCCCTTTATATACTGGAGACGATAATCATATCGACTTTAAAAAAAAATTCCGTCCGCCATCTTTGATTTCCTATCCGCCATCTTTGATCACGAAATAGATGTTGTATTTGGATTCCCCATCCCTTTAAACATCGGAGACGAAACCCATATTGATTTAAAAAAAATACCCATCCGCCATCTTTGATCACGAAATAGATGTTGTATTTTTATTCTCCACCCCTTAAAATATCGGAGACGATAACCATATTGATTTTTTAATTTTTCCCATCTGCCATCTTTGATTTCCCATCCACCATCTTGAATCACGAAACAGATGTTGTATTTGCATTCCATACCAATATTGATTTTTGAAATTTTTCCCATCCGCCATCTTTGATTTCCCGTCCGCCATCTTGGATCACTAAATAAATTTCATATTATTAATCAGTGTCCCGAAAATGCCGAAAACGATACCCATATAGATTGTATCCTATTCATTTAGCCTTTTTTTGCCTTTGACCCAACCCTCCCCCTTCTCGTCTGACCATCTTATTATTTTTGTCTGGCCCCTATCAGTTGTGGCGTAATTTTATATAGCCTTTCGGAATAATTGGGCTATCATAGGCAATAACAATTTTTGAAATCCGACTGCTAGTTCCTGAGATTAGCCGACATTATCTTTTAGCCTTTTTAGCCTTTTGCCCAGCCCCAAAGGGTCGAAGCGTTATGTTATATAGCCTATAGCCTTCCGGAATAACTGGGCTATCGTATACAAAAAGAATTTTTCAGATCCGACCGGTAGTTCCTGAGATTAGCGCGTTCAAACAAACAAACAAATAAACAAACAAACAAACAAACTCTTCCGCTTTATTATATTAGTATAGATAGGCCTAAAATATGACCAACAGACTTTCATAAGTACTGATAATAGGTACCTATAACATGACTTTGGTGTAGTACTAGACAGATTAGCCATTCTGTCGCGCAAAGATTTTAAGTACAGTATGGCTTCATTCACACACCGCCGCCGGTGTAAATTCAAACGAAACATGCAGATATTACGCTACAAGTACACTCCATACACATGCAAATGGCCTAGTGAAGATAACACGGTGCTTCTTTACTGTTGTGAAATTCTGTTGTTGGAAAATGGCCGCTTATTTTAAGGGGAATGGGAATCTTTTACTTTTAATACAGTGGCAATAAAATAAATAAGGTAAGGTATGCACGTAATGTAGTCTTTAAAATACTACTCTAGCTCTAGGAATAAATCCTGTATCACGAAAGACTTTACAAACATTCACTAAACTTAATAGATACAATTTCTAGACAGCAACGCTCAGTGTTGTTCCTGGAATCGAACCCACGACACTTGGCGCAGTGTCAGGCGGCGAGGCGCTTAAGCTACTACTCCATCCCAACCGCTATTGAGGTTGGTGTTGAATGATCTCTGTGGATGAAAAATGGAGGCTGCGCAGCTACTATCATAGTTTAGTCGGAATGGACAGACTTAACTGGTGCTAGTAGGCCTCTTAAAACTGCAGTGGCCATTTCGGTAGGTATTACTGCAGGATCAGTTATTCTGTCGCCAAAATGTGCAGTACTATGTGCTGGTTTATATAGTATTGTAGCTAGTGAAATTACCGGGCACTACAAGACTTAACACCACCTTACGTCTCAAGGTAGGCAGCGGCTAGGCTATGTCACTGACATTGCCAAAGTCTATGAGCGGCGGTTGCCGCTTACCATCAGGTGAGCCGTCAATTCGTCTGTCACAAAAATGCCATAAAAAAGAAACTAATCAAAGTAATTATATGAATGCTTCAACTTTCTTAAGAAGCAATAAAAGAAAAAGGCTAACATACACAACACGTATTCTCTCTTTATTCGAATACACCTAATGGCTGGCTTTTCCCTCGGGTGTCGTTTAAAGGTCACAGTCTTGTTCATTTGTGTAGTCTTGGCTATAAATTCCGCAGGCGACAGGCGTGCATTCAGTGCTAGACGTGGACGAATTCATAAGAACATAATATTATGTATGTGTAAGACATTAAAAGTACTATAAACTACTGAACTATCATTATCATATTCACATGTCGTTGAATGTGAAACACGGTAAATTTGATAATGTCACGCCTTTCAAGGTGTGAATAGCATAATTAAGAGTCGCCTTGATCGTCTCGATATTATCAATAGAGTCAGCATATTTGAACAAAAATAAGTATATAACAAACGACATAATTTTGTTGTTACAGGTTTCAAAATCGGAATATCATAAGTAAAGATCATTTATGTACATAAACGTGGAGTTGTAGGCACTGGTGACTAACTGAAACCCTAAAGTGAAGGTTCTAAGACTAGAGTAATGACAACTTTCTTTACGCCCTATAGACACCACTTATATTGTACAATCAAACAAGTCGGCGGTGGACCAGTTTGAAAAAAAATCCCTTGGCTCGCTCATAGAGTCGAGGAACACTAAAAACTGGTTTTGTATGCGAATGTCAATGTTTTTGTAATGTAGCACTGGTAGCGACGATGTCTTGTTGAGCGATTCTCACCCTTATGGTGGTCTAGCGGGAAGTTGTTCGACTGTACACACAGCTAGATACATGTGGACTTCTTTTTTTGTGTCGGGTTGGAAAATTCTCATGGAGTCCCTCCCCCGGGGGGAAGGGCGAAGGAGACTGTCAGACTCTTACTGACTAAAAACCAACCCATGTTCCTCATGTACCCGTGTGTCGGAGGGTCAGGTATTGCCGAAGCATTCCTCGCTACCCCCCGACGGGTATTGGCCCGCCAGATGGTCAGGTGGGCCCCCAACAAAACGCCCTTGGCGGCGGATGAAGGTGTTGGGCTCCGCCGCCAAAACACCCAGCAGCCGCAGAGGATAGGGAGGACGGCAACCTGGCAATACCGCATCTCCTCTTCCTCTGCGGCCCCACCGGGACGCAACAAATGGTGCGCCCCCATTTGGTCGCGGGAGACAGGGCGCGCGGCAACGCAATACCGACACGCCTCTCCTCCCGCGACCGCGCCCGACTGCGAGGGACAGACAGAACTGTCCCCCGCACCCGCACCTATGGACACATTCTTCGCAGGCTTCACCCAAGCCCAAGTGGAGCGTCCACTCCCAGGATCCCTCTTAGCTTCACCGCGGGTGTCCAAGCCACGGTTACTGAGCCCCCCTACCACGACAAGGTGGAGATCCCACAGGCGGGAGATACATGTAGACTGGTAAAATATAATAATCTTTTAGTAACTTAGTTACTTAAATATGTTAATAAGCAGATTGGTTTAGACATTGAATATAACTTTATTCTGACAAACCATTACAGTTTTCAAAGCACACTTCGACAGCACTCAACTAAAGCTTGAAAAGCTTTCTATCAATAACTTTCTTTTCTTCTAAAAAATAAAAACTTATAAAATCATATTTACGTTATTTATTGCGTTTTTCGTGTCTTTGTTGACTAGTTTTTAAGATATGACTTATGTACGACTTTGAAGTAGAATGCGCCTTTGTGTCTGGCCTAAAGTTCTTTTCAACTTAAAATACTTAAATACGAGTTAATATATTTGAAAATATTTAGAATTAAGCTTATATTTTTGATAGTTTGTGCCCGCAACGCCGGCCGCGATGGTGTTAGCCATCGCGACAAAAATGTTTACCATGTGTTATTCTGGCAATTTGTACCACAGCAAAATACCTATAATTCACGCTGATGCGATATAAAATAATTGATAAACAAATAATCTACATTATTAATTAACTAATATTACAAAGAGGAAAATTTGTATTTGTTTGTTTGTAATGGATAAATTCAAAAACTACTGGACCGATTTTAAAAATTCCTTCTCCATGAGAAAGCTACATTATCTGCGAGTAACATGGGCTATATTTTATTTTAGAAAATATAGGGGTCCGTAAGATATTTGAGGTTTTCGGGTACGCGAAGTAGTTCCCTCAGAACGCGGGTGAAACCGCGGGAAACGGCTAGTTACTTGATAATTTTTGATTTTGGCATAACATACCTAGGAACTTACTCTTCTTAAAACCTAAGAAGTGGGTCGCAATACCTACCGTCTTGCCGCACAAGTCTTAGCAGTCACACTTCCATTTGACGAACGCACGTGGTAATTGCAGTGCTTTATATGTGTTTCCAACGGCATACGTATTCCTATCTCTACGGCTGGAGTAGCCGCCATAGTGGCTGTTAAATTGTTTGTTTAATTGTCGGTGTAGTGTAACTTATAGAGCCAGTTGTTCAGAGGTCCACGCCATCAGCGTAACTCTTTATTAAACACACCGACACCTTGTGATAGTGTCAACAGAGACATACCAATTATTATAACATTTTATTCAAATGATAGAACCAATTACGAACCTCGACCTCAAGGTCTTTATAAATTTTGAAACACACGAAGCAAGACTATTTATGTGACACAAATGAGAGAAACAATTTAAATGATTGTATCTGTGGAAACCTGTATGTCTGAGAGTTGGACTTAATGTTCTCGAAAGACATGTCTGCCAACCCGCACTTGACCAGCGTGGTGGACTATGGCCTTACCCTTCTCATAATGGGAGGAGGCCCGTGCCCAGCAGTGAGACAGTATAAAGGGCTGATGATGATGATGATGAAGTATCTGAATCGCGCACTTAGGCCTTTGAGAGGTGACAAATTAAAAAAATATATGCCGTAATAAAAAATCAACCTTAAGAGAATCTTAAGTCTTTATGTAGATTTTCTGAAATAAAAGTGTAGGTATAACTACTTCTTCTTCTTCATCTTTCATAGCTCTTGTCGATGGAGCAATTGCCATTCCTGTCGGTTTTATGCTCGTTCTTTGGCCTCTTGATACGACCCGACCCCAATATTTTACTTTTAATTGTGCCACATAGTTTCTTCGAGGCCGTCCTCTTCCTCTTCCGTTTAGTATATATACTTAATGTCACAAATGAACAAATTAAAAAAACAGTAAGTAACAACATAATTTTTTGCATTCGAATGCCATGTCATCAAAAAATACCTATCACATCTCCTTTGCCCGAGTATAGATAGCGTTAGTAAAAACATGAGACATACCATAAAACATCTTCGTTCAATTAATTCGATAGTAAAACAAAAGTTTATCTGAGAACAAATTCTTTTTGTTTTCGACAGTAACTTCGATAAAAACTTACGAACGCTTTTATCTTCACAGAACACACATCTTCAGTGAATTTTCTTCAATAGTGCGAAGTAATGAAAAATAATCGAATAACACCTAATATCGTTAAACTTCTTTTTTGTACCATTTCATAAAAGTATCTTATTTTGTAAATGATAATATTTCTGGGACCTTCAAATCATCATCCTAACATTATTCTGGTTACATCCAAGAGTAACACCTTAGAGGCTGGGGTCCGCAATATAGTCTAACCAGATGTGATAGAATACAGCTTTTCCATAGAGCGTCGTCTGAGCTCTACAACCCAAATGGATAGCGATACGCCATGGTTTTATCAGTTTCGGTTTATTTGAGGATTCCGAGTCCGTGTAACGACTGTCAAAAGTCAAAGTGCTGCCGAGGTACTTAACTTCTACAAGAAGATTCGAACCCGATAGTCTCTGCATGGTAGTGTGTTACTATCTCCACTAAGCTTTTGCTGCCTAACCAAGACCTTCAGATGCATGGACTCAATTTACTTAGTTCGTAATTTCGTCCTGGTCTAATTTGTGTCAAAGGCATTTTATGTAAACTATGGGCTACTGCTTCGCAGTCATGGCTCATAGCGAGTTGTTACATAGGCTATAAAATACCTCAGTAAATTTTCTGTATATATAAAATGCTTGCGTTACTGACTGACTGCCAGACAAGCTACTACCAAAAGTATTTGACGCAAGAAGCTGAAATTTGGTATGTATGTTGCGGACCGAAGAGGTGCACTAAGAAGGAATTTGCCGAAATCCCCACGGGATCAGGAAGAAACAGTTAAATTAAAATAAAATCTGCAACCAGTATTGCGGGCATCCTCTAGTGGTCTATATAACTCATTGAGATAACGTAACAACTACAGATGAATGATATAACTGAAATAATTATTCATATCGAACCAGCAGTTTCTGGGATTATCGCGTCCAACCATACAAACAAACTCAGCCTTAAAATGTTATAGTTTAGACAAGTAGGTACGCGATTGGAACCCCACACATTAATACTAGTAACTACCCGATCATAATTCCTGAGATAAGTGCTTTAAGTAAACCCTTCACTTTATTATACTAGTGTAGATGAGCCTCTATCTATCCATTGACAAGAAACGCTCGTAAGACTATTTATGCATGTAGATTAACGTTATCGAAGTTATAACGAAGAGTAACAGTTAAATCGCTGATAACTAAGTTATAATTGCTGTTTAGAGCACTTCAAGCCGTTAAATTGGTCATTACCTAAAATGCTATAATTAAAGTACGTTTTACTGTAGACGTTTAAATGCCTTGTATTTCTATGTTGTTTTGTATTAGTGTAAGGTACTGTTCAATATTTATTTTTAAATGTAGATGGTGACATAGAAATCAGCAGTCTACGTGGTAAGCGATTTCCTTTGTTACATTTTCGTAGCAATCGAAGCAAAACAGATAAGGCAACGGAGCTAAAACTCGTTTTCCACAGTTTATAAGCTTTGAAAGTCCTATTCATTTTGCTGATATTCTAGAAAACTTATTGTTAGCAAAGAACTCAGATTTATATAGAACTTTAGACCTAGAATAGGATTAGGATAGGATATT
Organism: Euclidia mi; assembly: GCA_944739405.2. Taxonomy (NCBI): domain Eukaryota; kingdom Metazoa; phylum Arthropoda; class Insecta; order Lepidoptera; family Erebidae; genus Euclidia; species Euclidia mi. The sequence goes on from OX123187.2 coordinate 48,081,683, forward strand.
ATAGAATAGGATTTCGTGTGCGGATTCCAAGTGGGGTCTGTCCCCCAGTTTAGTTCGTAGTGGACGGCGCTGGCGTCCGTCTCTCTTGCTCTTACACCGTGGGAACAACTGCCACGCCGCCAAGCGGTAATTTGGGTCGCATAAAGTTTGTCTTCAGAGTGCCTATAGGAAATGTGCTTCTATGTATAAAACTGAGTTCTTTGTTGTTAGTTTCGAGAATTTTGACGACCGATTGGTGTAGCGGGATTGTAAGCGATTGCTATGTCGAAGGTTGCGGGTTCGATTCCCGCTCAAGTAAACGTTTGCATGAACATGGATGTTTGTTTTGGTCTGTTTCTATGTATAACTAGCTTTTGCCCGCGGCTTCGCTCACGTAAAATTCGGGGTAACACAAAATTCCTTCATCGTTCGATAGTAATTTTCGTTTTAATTCAGTTCATAGGAACTAATAAGAAATAGAACCGCAAGAAGTATTTAAAACATTTTTGTAAACAGTATTTTTAGAGTTCCGTAGTCAAAAATGGCTAAACATGGAATCCAAATGGAATCCTTATTGACGCGCTATGTCTGTCAGTCTACCTATCCGTATATCATAGCCACTTTATGCCGAAACTGTACAGATTTGAAAATTTGTAGCTAGATGTATTCTGTGAACCGCTTTACGACGTTATAGAAAATAAAAAATATTGAATATTAAGGCTTTACATACATGGAACTGATGCAGAAAATGGGTTGTTAAAAATTATTTTGAGGTTCCTAAAACCATTGTTCCTCGAAGTCAATCGTTTGAAAGATAATACGGTTCCAAAGTGGTAAAATGGGTGTGTGTGACTAACCCCTCTAACTTTTAAAGTAAGAGAGGGACAAATCTAAAAAAAATACATGCTGTAGATCACATCACATAAAGCACATCTTAAAAACCGCAAATATAGCTTTATCGTTTATACAAATACTATTAATATTTAGTCGAAGATAATGGCTATGGTAAGTGGATACGTCCACTACGGAAGCCTTCATAGCGAATAGCTTTTATAATGTTTTCTCCTAGTTGTTACTCGTAGCAGTTTGCCATTTCAAAGCTTTGGTGCATTAAGATTCCGCATTAACAGGACTGGAACACCAACGATCAGTCTCAAGTTGCGTGAAGTTACTCCATACTCCTGATAATTGTAAGGAGTTCAGACACTCTATGGGGAACGAAGAAACTTGGCCAGTATTCATGACATTATCTACCGAAATACAGTCAAATGTCAAAGCCATGGTCCGATATATCTCTATATACACTTTCGCATTTATGAGTAGAGAATATTGGTTCAGCCGGTTTAGCGTGAAATTGTTACATTTTCGCATTTATACCTTAAATTAGTAGGTATTAGCCAAGGCTTTTTCAATAACTATAAGTTTATATAAGTAAGCGAACGAAGTTATGACAGTGCACCATATTACAATGTATAATGTGACAGTACTGACAGATAGCACATGGGTAGTAGTCAATTATTACAGCGCATGCGTTCTTACTGTCAATAGGTAGGAGGTTTGTCCCTACAACTTCGACCCTCTCCAAAATCCCTCCCAGATTATGTTTTGCATTTTATTGTATCCTATGTGTTTTTCCTGGTTTTGAACTACCTACCCACCAATTTTCAGCCAAATCGGTTCAGCCGTTCTTGAGTTATAAATAGTGTAACTAACACGACTTTCTTTTATATATATAAGATTAGTAGGGATAGTAGGGATATCATTAGAGACTTTCTTTATACACAACATTATCCAACTGTTTTACCACCTTCATATAGAACATGTAAATTATTTTTACCGCTTACTTGTGAATATGCCACATATAACTTTTGTGAAAAAACAACATATTCGGGGTTCGATTCCAGCTGTTTCAAGCCTGTCCCTGCGATTTATTTAGAAAATACACACAGGGCTACGAATATCCAGCCCTACCGAAAGTAAGATAGCCCCGTTGAGTTACTCAAGAGGTATCTGAATTCAGGACTCAGTCTCCCATCCACGGATTCCCACGTACGTGAGGTGTTGAAATTTGGGAATAATGAGACACCTGTATAAGTACAGAACACGAACGAACGAAAGAAATCAAAGAAACACATCCACATTCATTATTCAAAAGTAACGACTAAGACACCAATCCGACGAAAACGAAAGAAAATTAACCGAGAACCTCATCAACCCACGGAGAATCTTAACACCGTCATTCAGAAAACGCCATCTATGTTTACACATACAAACCGACCGAGATAGAAAATAATATAGACTAATAGACAATTTGTTGAAAAAAGGATTGTTTTTATCATTTAAAATAAAATGAAAAGATTATATAACTATTATATAAACATAATAATTTGAAATAAATGAGATTGACCGTTTAAAAAAGTGGACTTTGTAATAAATTTTGACACAGATACTTTTTGTTTATGAAAGTGCCGAATATCACACTCTATTATTTTTTTAATAACTGAAAGATACCCGACATAAAATTAATGCCTTTTTTGCAAGGAACATTTATTTTGCTAGGAAATTATTTGAAAATAGTGACATCTATCAGTCGGTAAATAGCCATAAATCACTTTGAAGGTACCTATTTAGACTAACTATACTTTTACTAACAAACTTATAATGATCATAGATGGCACCACATATATAACCAGTTTTGGATGATCCCTGTTTTGTTTGGGACTACGTACAAAGGAGAGGTCAAGCTGTACACCGAAAACTACCCAACCGATTGTGATGTAACATATACTATTTTATAGGTTTGAGTATCCTTTGTACATGAGTGTAAGTTTTATTGAAATCAATTTCGCTATTTCAGAGATCTTTAGCAACATAGGGAAAGACGTCGGACAGACAGACAGACATAAATTCTAAAAATTATCAAGTATTGCTTTTTAGCATTTTCCTAGATTTTTAGCTAATTTTCGTCAAAATATATTTAATGTACAGACTTTTTCACCTCTACAGTTTTATTATAGTATAGATTACTTCTGAGTAAATTCACACAGTGATGGAGATTAGATTAATATATAGAGAGAAGATTTACTAATTTGGGACATAAGGCAAGTTATTAGGTATTGTGATTCCTTTTTATGCAATCACTTTCAGACTCTCAGCCTTGTAATCGTTATTAAAACGTCTAATAAAATGTACTCATGCTTCTAAAGTGCCGTCTCAAGCAGCACTGCACTTTAGAGATTTAACACGTTCGGTCCAGCACCGCTCGCGTCATGTACGCATAACGTGACACAATGTTTTCCCATACAAAATTGGCCTACGTGGGTAAACGTTCTGTTCTTAAAGTACCCACTAATTGTTACATGATTAGGACACTAAGTCGATAGACGTCGACTTCAAGTAACGTTGTATCAAATGCGATAAATAAATGTCCAGACATTTGGGCAGAACGTCTGTTCACGTCAACGCTCTGAAACGTTGCCTCCTCAACAAGGCGTACAGCTATATTGTATACGAAAACAACATTTTATCACGTCGTCGTTTATAGACGTTGTGTCGCATCTAATAATCGAATAGAGTCATAATAAAACTCAGAACGTGAATAAACGTCACAATTAAAGGAACTATTTTCCTTTTGAAAAGTAATGAAACAAGTTTATTTGAAAATAAACTTTTATTAGTTATTACTATATCTAATAAAAAACAAAAATGCAACATTTTGAGATCAACTTGTTCTAATTCTATAGAGAATAAACATCTGTTGATTGAATTAGGCGTTACTTGGCGGAACTCCATTGTAACCTAATGGATGGAAAGAGGAACCCACCACGCACCCTCGCATTGACCACCCCAACTATTGCAATAGAAAAAGGTTGACAACACCGAACTCCTCTAAAATGCTAAGGAATATAGGAATGGTATGGGTTCCAGGAAGATATCTCACTTGCAGTATCCTGCTGTAATTATGCGCCGACTATTCTTCGACACGTGTTTCGCCTCTGCACGAGGCATCCTCAGGAGCGATGAGCAACGACTGAGCTCAGTTGTTGCCCATCAGGAGAAATTGGTAAGTGGTCATGCTCTGGAAGCAATGGCAATGTGGAAGAAGAAGTAACGAGCTGTTTTGCACATCTATAATCGGTGGTGGTGGTAAAGGAATAGCAGGTAGGTAGTCATTTAAATCTGAGGTTATTAGAATATCGCCCACTTCTGCAGCGACGCAAGACGTGTATTATTGTTCATATTGTTATCGTCCTCTGAGAAAAGTTCTGTCCACAGAGGATTTTCTCTTCGGTATGCATACTACGATTTGATGAAATTTTGCGCTTCCATACAATAGATATGAGTATCAAAAATACTACCGGAACTGCTGGAGCATTCAGAATCGACGTCCGATGCTGATGCGTCAGTCTTCGACGTAGATAGTTGCAAATAACGCTGTGTGACACTTACGGAACTATCGCTGTTACTCTCATCACATCGCACCGGTCTAGGATCATAATTGCGAAATGACGAAATGTCTTCAAAAATTTTTAACGACCCCTTATTACACTGCCGCTTTTTATCCATCTAAAACAATGCAGTTTGTTCCTGTAAAATGTTTGGGTAACTACGATTATTATACTAAGTTCAAAGTATCCTTATAGGAATTTAGCATAAAAAACATAGAGTTTATATGAAAATAAGTTTGAATTACTTACGTTTATTGTAAAAAGTTTTCAATATCATACGCGCGGTCACCAATTGCAAAGAACACCGACTGATGAACATACGCAAAAAACGTTGCTAAACCACGTCCACGAGTGCGGCGGCGCACGGCAACCCATGCGGGCAACGTTGCCGCATTGTAAGACGTTATAGGACGTTGCGCATGTGTGCTAGCGCACATGTACGAGTGTGATAGATGCCAAAAACAAGCCACCAAAAAGTGATTTGTTGTGGCTCTAGATGGCTGGGACTTGCAAGTGTTGCGGCACATAAGATCGGGATACTGTATTTCATACGGCTTCCTGGCGTTATGGGACGTAGTGCAAACAGTATCATATTTTTTATAGCCGTGATAAGACGTTGTGTTTACCATAGATGCTATAAATCTGGCGTCATAGGACGTTGCTGGTCCGAACGTGTTAAATCAATGCACTTCAGCACGTAACACTAAAACGAGATGCTACCTATACTACTTACACTTTTGCTCGACTGTAACATTATAAAGAAAGAGCTACTAAATGTACCCAATAATTATATATTTAAAATATATTTTATCGACAGAAGAAATAGAAATACCATATTGTTTTGTACAGTTTAAAAATATCCGTCGTCCAGTGGATAGCGTATGCGACTGCTGTAAGCGTATTTTACTGGGTTCTTCAGAATTCTCAGTAGCAGCACGGAGTCTGGTGATGGGCCCGGTAACGGCAATAGGCTCGCCCCCTATTACGTGGGACCTAAAAATTCATGGCGAAATGTGGGTGAAATATTACACCTCTGCCTACCCCTTCGGGGATACAGGCGTGAGGCTATAAAAAATTGTTCAAGAAAAACCCTTTCGTAATTTTTTGTGGAAACTTGTCATATTTTATCTACAAAACTTATGAAGCAATTGCGCCTCGGTGATCACGATCTTTGCCAAAATTCTTCGCCACGTGAATACAAAAGACAATATATTCGCAAAACTACTCTGTGCACGTAATCTGCGCGTTGACAGGCGCTCATAAAGCAGGCTCGCGACATCGCGCGACAACTGATTCGGCCGGCGCGCGCCCGGCGACGCTCCGGCCGTCTGACCGGACCGTCGAAGGCTCGTTGGCTCGCCGCGCACGGCCCGCTCATTTGCACTTAACACATTTGCATGTTTGCACCGTGGGACCGAGTGCCAGTTATTCGGGAGGGAAAACAAAACGCCATGTAAATTATATGGAATATTAATTTTGTGGTAGCGTCTTCCGAACTTTATTGAGTTTTGTTGAGAATTGTGGACGCTGTGGAATACATACATAGACTCACGCCTGTTTCCCAAAGGGGTAGGCAGAGACTACGGAACGCCATTTGCAACTATGTGGAATAAAATACTTAAACAACTGAATTCTGGATGTTGCTTTATTTTTTAGGCAATTCTTTTGGGAATAAGTTGTAGCCATCAGCCGACCGTATTCTCTGGCTGCACTGCGTTAAAAAATCTGAATGATCAATTTCTGCCTTAAATGAAAAGAGGAAAGCCATAGATTAATCCTCTGCTCACCAAGAAAGCCTTAATACGTGGCAGCATAATCACCTTCAGAGCATATCTTAACTCACACAACTATAAATATTAGCATCAGTGGAAATGCTCACATTGTTTAGTAAGCTACTTTATATTACTCTTTCCACTTTTTACATTCTTGCGGCATGGTTGTACTTATATCACATCTCAGGTGGAATAGCCGCCTTATTCATTTCAACAATAGAGAGACAGCACCGAGTTGAAAGAAATCACACGACCTCTGAATTACTCTCTACATATATTTAATGAAATGACAAAAACACACCTTGGCGTATAGAGTTCAAACTCATCCCATGTTATTGGCCGTTTGAACCATGACTCTCGTGTTTCTAATAAATATTTATCATCCGTTCTTTACCGGAATGCAAGTATTATATGCTAAGTTATTTAAAGATTGTAATAATATAAATGTATTCGTATATGAGAAGTTGTAGGATGAGGTTCAAATGTCGCGGCACAGCGGGGTTGCCGCACGCGGTCCACTAAGTAAGGCTCAGTGCGGATGAAATAAGCTGTTGGTACCTTGCTATTGTAATCGAGGTACAGCGAGGCATTACTCTACGTTAGTCAGATTCATTTACATAAAGTACTAAGAGTGATAATTCTTTAATCGCTTGGAATAACGTTTTAAATTTTATTGAAAATAATATATATTTAAAAATCCGCAAAGATAAATGAAATTTAGATAACTTGTTACTCGGTTTTAATGCACGCACGAGAAACTCGATCACAATTTTTATTTCAAATACTTGATGAAACAAGCTCCTTCCTACCCCTTCAGTCCGTATCGTAGTTCCTGTTGCAGACCAATACCTTCGTCTTAGAGTCCACGGTGCGCTTTCTTGATTTGATTGACTAATATATTTTCTACAGAGTGCCTGCTGTCCACTGCTATTTGATGTCAACAACCCATAACAATGGCCGTATTTGCGGTTTAGATTTTCAGGTTGTATGTAAATAATCAAATCATAGAATTTTTGTTGTTTCACCCTCGCTTCTAACTCTATGGCTTCACGTGTATTTTGCTTATTATCCTTTTCGGCAAGATAAACTCTCTTTATTTTCTTTGTTCGTTAGGCCCAGCATTCGAGGTGGGATAGATTTTTGTCAACGCGTGCCATATAACACTATAAAATATTTTTTGCGCACCGTGGATTCGAACCCAAATCCCTCTGTGTGGCAGTCTATTGGTCACCCTACAGGGCTATAGCTAACTTGAGTATGAGCTGTATAAGTACTTGAGAGCGCCATTGACTTCGTAGGACATGCATTCATGCAAGTGTATTCGGGTTTCTACGTAGAAATTCTCAGTAGCCACATTGCTTCTGGCAATGTGCCCGATACATGGCATTATTATTCGAGTAATACAGCTTTGCTGAGTTCAGCATGAATGGGCAACAACATCGCGTATGGCAATACAGTCAGCAATATAATACGATTAACATTTAGGTGAATTTGAATGGATTTTTTGACTCAAATAATTATTATTTATTACATCATGTAGGGTTTTAGAGCCAAAAATTTGTCTGTATCATAATTTATAAATATCAGGACGTTTTTATCGTCAGAGAATTTATATTCGTAAAAGACTTAGCAAGGATTACGAAGCGTGCAACAACTTTTGTTACTGACTATACCACATTTTGAAGAATACCAATGTAAGTTAGTACCATTTCAACAATTTGTACTCTTACTTAGAGACTGAGAGATGTAAAATGAGATACCATACAAATCAGTTTGTTGAGTAGACACAGAAGTGTAAACCAAGCCTCAATCACTTTTTAATTCGGTGATTGAGAAGTGTAAGTTGAGCTTTAATCACCTCCTCATTCGGTGACTGATGTACCTAAGTAAATTGATCCTTAATCGCTTTTTGATTCCGTGACTGAAGTCTGAGTTGAGACTCAATCACCTATTATTTCTGTGGGTGAAGAGTGTAAATTGAGTCTCAATCACATTTTGATTAGTTTATTGAAAATTGTAAAATAAGCCTCAATCACTTTTTAATATATTTATATTTATTTTTAAATAAAATTGAGAAGTGTAAGGGCTAGTGTCGTCGTTTAAGAATGAAATATTTATTCAGAGTGTATTGTGTTATAACTTGTACGGAACCCTTCATGTGCGCACACGACTATCATTTAACGGGTTTTATTATTTGTTGTTATAGCGCAGTAGAGTACTTACTACTACTTACCTATATAAATACACGCATTCAGTAACATTTTCAGTTCTGGCCACAGTGTATGGTGAAATTCAGGCTGCTGACTAACAATCGGACGGACAGCAAAGGCTTAGTACAAGTGGCATCCTTAGAATATTTACCACTAAAAACAGGAAACGAATCATCATCATCATCCTGGCAACATCCCGGTTGCCCAAGACCGCTCGGGTTGGATCCCAGGATCCACTTCCTAGTGTAACTTAGCTTTTCTACAGAGTGACAGTCGTGTGAGCCGACTGACTGCAGCTACTCAAAGGAATAGCAATATTTCAGCGCTTAGGCCGGTGTCAGTACACTTAAGGGTACGGACTCCCTGTAATGACTGTCAAAATCATCATGATAGCCGGCACCGATAGCTTAACGTGGTCTCCGAAACACGGGGCAAGCGAAAATTAACAATTATATACGCACATAACTTCGCCATGATTTTGAACGCGATACCCGATTCCTCTGTATGACAGTCTTTTGGTATCTCCATTAGGCTATCGTAAGCTATGCTTGTAAAAGTATATTAATGTAATTTAATGGAGTCTCTTCTTTGCTTACTCGGTCCGTAAAAAGAAACATTTGTGAAAAGACGTAGTACTATGTAAAAAGTAATGTATAAAACAGTCGTGAAAAACTTTCTACGATGTAAAGTGCATCTAAAAAGCCTAACACCTTGACTCACCTAACCACGTACCTAAACCTACTGAAAACAAACATTTAGATGCAAGCTACGTTACTGTACAAATAGGAAAACATAGTCCCAAGTAAAGGCCTCTGAGACTCGCAGTAATGTTCGAATTACTATTCACGTCAGAGTAACGAAGTGCCACTCAGTTAACTGTTTTATGTCAAGTAGAAACACGTAGTGTTTGTTTCGAACAACAACACATTGGGCTCTCCTTGAGAAGCTATTGTTTAATCGGAACAAATATTTTTGTACAGGATGTACCTGTAATGTTCTACGTGACATGTTATACAATAACGGTACGCACTGTGCAAACTGTTCGCCGCATGGTGTATGCTGTTAACATGTTCGCCTATTGACTGTTAGTTGATGGATATCCGTTGAAATAATTATAATAACGGCAAAGTTTTGTTTGTTTAAATTTTTCGTACAGGCGTGAAAAGTTTACCGTTTGAGATTAGTAACTTGCCAATGCAATGTAGGTTGGTGTAAGTAGTGAGACCGATACCACCATTGTAATACTCGAAAGATGTTTCCACTTCAGATGTTCCTAAATTGTGAGTGTGTAGAATGAATCGCACCACTAACAGCTCAAACTAAAGATCAAATATTTTATGAAGCACATCGTATCTGTCACATAGGCATATGAAGGATTTGGCTCAAAACAATTTTTTTCCATTTTAAAGAAACTTCTAACTACACTATAAAATACTAGCTTTTTGAGTTAGACAAGACACAAGATTTCTACTTCTTGTGTAAAATGACTAGTATACGATGCAGCCAATTAGTTTGCATGAAATGCCAGCTACTGGCAAAATTCAAGTGTAACTAGCTCATTATGAGAATAAACATCACACTGTTTTCACGATCCAAATAAAAAATCTACCAATTTCTTATTTCAATTAGTCAATATTCAGCTACAAACAATACGCTATCTGTGGACGAGGCTGTCCTACGCAATCCTCTAATCCTGTCATTTCAGATAATTCCTCGAAAGCTGCGCGGCGACGTGACCAGAGACAACAGTTCGAACTTGAATTACCTCCACCACGTTAACAGGCGAGTAAGACACCAACCGTTTCGCACAATAAAATGTTATAGCCCAAAGTTATGTTCACTGCGGCGATGTTATCGTTTCGAACTGAGGTTGGCGGTTGATTGTGACATTTTCTGACTCCGTGCTGCTACTGAGAATTTCGTGACAGAAAAACCCAATAACACTGCCCGACCCAGGAATCGAACCCGGGACCTCCTGATCCCATGCGCACATTTATGCCGCGACACCAACGAGGCAGTCGTATAGGGTTTCATGTCGAGTTTTCCGTCTCTACGCAAAGATGGTATTTGCATCGTGTTATCCCTTAGTCGCCTCTTACGACACCCACGGCAGGCCTGCTTCACTCGGCCGTACCTACAGCGATAAGTGCCTACACTTTGGCGCGGCTTCCACGCCGCGTCGACACCGCTCGCGCGCAGGGCTAGCTAATAACGTGAATTTTAATAGTGAACAACAAAAATGTTCACATCACAAGTCTGGTGCGAAGTATTGCTCATTTAACGGATGTGTGTCGGAAGCAACTTGAAATTTTGATTTTATTTATTTTACGAGAGCAACTTGAAAATTGTACTTTTGATTTGTTGAGATATCTCAACGATTATGGTGTCAAATTAAAGGTCTAGTTCAAAAACCATTTTATCTGTTTGAGTCATGTAAATCGGTCTACGCGTTTAGGAAATAACTAAGAATTAGTATAGTGAAAATGTAAACAACCAGAATTTTTGTGGTTTTCGTTCTACGAGCTCAAATAGTGGGATAGGATACTTGTAGTATAAATATTTATTATTAGGTACGTGGTCAAGTAGGTAGATTGACGATGAATAAATATTATAGTAGCAGCGGCAAGTCGACAACCCTAGCGCACCGCTCCGCGCCAGACAGCGACAGCGTTATGTGTTAGAAAAGAGCGGGAACAGTTAGGTCAATATCGCGTTAGGTACTGAATGCTCATGCGAGCTGAATTGCACGTTCTTGCTTAGTAGCAAGAGTCGCCATTTCTTTAAATTGGTTTGCGAAGTGGTGCTTCTGTTCGTAAGAACTATCTATTCTGTGCCCACGGGAAGAAAGGGGGTGGTGACACTTGTATTCTATGCGGACAACCACACGGCATTACATATACATTGCATTGCACATAGTTCGAATCAATTGTTGCCAAATTAGCTTTTGATGATTAACATTTGATATCTACAAATGCACGTTTGTTTTATAGACTAAATAGACTCTATAATTTGAAGGGTTAATTGTAATAATCACAACTTACATTATTAAAACAATGACGCTTTGGAGCCCGAGATATGACAGAATATCAGCTTTAATCAGTATAATTATAATAATATGTAAACGTTTAAATAAATAACGAAAGCCAAAGCAATTACTTAATTAGATATTTTATCACAATTTTCTTAACTTTTCTCTTGTTTGGTATTGACGAGCTTTGTGCTTTATTGCAAAATGATCACATGTCAACCGCATATTATATTCTCGTGTACAATATCTTATAAAATTTCTCGAAATCGACGTCACATATTATCCTATCACCTTACATAGCCAATAATTCAGTCAGCCTATCTAATAACTTTCCACTAATACAGGCAACATTCTACCTATTAATTACCTACATAATGTCAGGACATTTATGCTGATCGGACTCTTCGTTATAACATATATCGCATATATGACAGCCACATATGATTACATATGGCGCCCAATGACGACTTTTTGATACATAATCAATAATGTTACGTACGATTTGAAATCGAACATTTAAAATATGGGTGTTTTGAATATGTTTATTTACAGTTTGACGTTTGTCTTTGTACAAGAATATATTTAGAAGAATACCGTTTATTGTTCAACTCTCAATATATTCGCAATATCATTTCATTGTCTCTTAATTTAGGAGAATACCATTATGACGTAAATATGACACTGACATCATATCGAAACTGCATTTTGAACAAATATAATTAGCAGAATTGGGCCCTCTTCATGACAGCCGGGACCGACGCCTTAAGGGCCCATTAAGGTATGCGGCAAGCGATAATTAACAGTTTAATACGCACATAATTTCAAAAAGTCAGAGGTTGACGCCGTGGATTCGAACCTGATTCCATCTGCATAGCAGTCTGTTGGTATCTCTACTAGGCTGTCGCTGCCTTTTGCTGCGTAAACTCCCAAATATAATTCCGTTTTATAGCCTTTTAATTTCTTTCTAAACACATTTTAGATACTTTGTGTATGCGAAAGCGAAATTCAATCTCAATAAGTATGTGCTAAAAGCCTTTTATGCTTAAAATAACCCTACTTTGTAATTCAAATGTATTGTGATCCCGTCATAATGTTATTCCATTGGTCAATGCACGCTTGCTTTTCGTTTCAATGTCAAACACAGAATACGAAGTATATGCCTAAAAATACTTTGTAATAACTTATTATAATTTAATAAAGCAGCAATATCTTAGTGGAAGGGATAACCCCTTGAACTTGCACTGAAAATGTTTTTTTGCCTGTACGTATTAAATTGTTAATCATGGTTTGCGCATCGCCACATACCATAAAGCATGATAAGCTGTCAGTACAGGCTGCTGTGACGATTTTTGAAAGGCCTTTTGGTTAATAATTCCTCTCAAGTAACGTGACGCAGGTCGAAGCGTAAGTACCTATTCATAAGTTGCAAAGATCAGATGAGCGCTCGGTTGTTCCTTAGGAAAGCTAATATTCTGTCAAAATATAGTAACACTAAAACGGTAGCCATAGAGGATGTCTGGTAAGTTAGTCGACAGTAGAGTATTCCCCACGCAAATGGAATGACTTTACTCCTGGCGTCTGGAGAAATTTATTGACTAAGTACGTTATTCAATCACTTTTTATTTTCATGAAATGTATGAGACCTGATTGAATGATTGAATTCCTTCGGCATTTTACAGTACACCAATTCTTAGCTTTGCTTGAAACATATAGTCAACCTAGAGCACCACAATCGGTCGCTATCTGAAGAGAATTGGTATTGCAATTATTTACTAGCTTTTGCTACAACTACTTGATACAACGCTGTGTTCTTTTCTATATCTCTGATATACTTCAGCGTGAAAGCTATACAGACATATTATTTGGGAAGTAAATATTCCGCTCAGAAAAAACTGTTAATGAATAACAGTTTTTTCTGAGTCTGAAAGTTTCATACAGCTTCGAACAAACACTTAAAATAATAAAGCCTTTCAATTTTAAACTAACAACTACAGAAAAATACTCATATTGTCTAACTGTAAGACTGTGCTTAGCGTTTATTCACATTAATAAAACATTGAAAACTTCAATTTTCACTTACTATTTGCTAGGTCTGCACATCATATCATAATTATTATCTGCATACGTTACAATAGAGCCAGTAATATTCTAAGTTACTGCATTTCACAAAGATACGCGAAGACTGTTTGCGGCCATCATAAAATATTTTATAAAGCTTGCGAAAGTTTTACTGTGATAATTTATGGCCATAAATTATCATAATTGGTTACAAGGGGATATGGCGAAGGGATCATGCTATGTTTTCATAACACGAATATATCTTGAGTTTCAAATACAGCTTATATCTAGGGAATGCAAATCTCGCGAGATTTGGGCTCAAGCGAGATCTCGCGAGTTTATGAAGCCAATCTCGATCCCGCCTATCGAGATTGGCAGTTTTGTATGTTTTTTTGTAAATAATCACAATATTTGAATAAATTAGGACAAATATAATAAACATTTTAAGTATTATAAAATAAACATTATTTTCACGAATTTTTCAATAGACTTTTATGCTTCAATCATTGCTTGACGTACCTATCTGTTTACAATGTTTTAATAAACTTTTATGAAGTAAAGTTTTACGGATATGTCAAATAAGAAATGAAAGAAACAAAAGTCTTCGCTTCTAATATCAAACAAATATCTTTTAGTAATAAAACATTTCTTTTATAATAAACAAAGCAACGAGAGGTCAAAAAAGAAATTACTTATGATCTATGTTACTAAACTGAGGTATTATTATCAATTAGGTAAATAAAACTCCATCTACTCAGTAGACCTTTTAGATATTACAGAATAATTAACAAAATTTGCCCGGTGATGTGCCCGGTAAATAAGGCAGACTATTAGAAATTACAGATCCTAATTAACTAAATATACAGGACCTATGTACCAATCAAAGGAAAGGTATTTTCAAAGGAGCTCCCTTCAGAAACACAAAATGTCCAAAGAATCGTCTGCTAAACGGCTTCCTTTTCTATTGGCCAGATAACTAGCCGCTGAGAAGGCCCTTTCGGATTCAACGCTAATTGAAACCGCAGTTCTCAGGCAGACATCCACGAACTGCAAAAGTTTGCCTTTTGACCCCCCGGACTCGTATAAATTCATTTCATTTTTTATTAATGCCGATACCGACAGATTGCGATCCGTCCGTGTCAGTCCGCGCTTCGAATAAGTCGTTTTTATGCTCGAGTGCAATCTCGTAAAACTCGCGAAATCTCATTCTTTTTTCGACCGAGATTAATCTCGCTAAAAAAGGCCGAGATCTGAACGATCTGAACGAGATTGCATTCCCTACTTATATCTAAAAATAATACTTAGGTACCGTATAAAACTCTTGTGACAATAGAAGACTAATGTCTGAATTGAAAACACAAATATATTGATTAAATTATAATTATTTGATGGGCAATTAATATTTTTCTACAATCTGAAAGTCAGTGCGTCAGGTTTTTTACCATTCTTATGGCACAACGGTCACAGCCAAGACATTTTTACGGTGAAATTATTGCTGATAATTATCATTAACTAGCCAAGCTCGCGAACACACCCGCGTTATTTAGGGGTACTGCTTCGCACCAGTTGGATATTGCATGATGTCCCTTAATAAATAGGCTTTCCAAAACAAAAATAATTCACAAATCGGATCAGCAGTTCTGGAGAACAAACAATCTCTTCAGCTTAATAATTTAGTACAGATAAGTCACGAAGTTATAAGTTCACTATTTAAGCCCTATCGCAATATTGACGTCGAACAAAAGTTTAAGCGACAACGCAGGCATGCGGAAAGGCATGTTTTATTTAATTATGACCTACAAATATGTCTCCATTTTAACTGAATCCTAAAACAACCAAAGCGTACAAAGTTTATGGATTTAAAGGAAAATTTCGCGTGTCGCTTTGAATTTATTTACTTTATACTGATACTAGCCGTTTCCCGCGGTTTCACCCGCGCCTGGGGGAACTACTTCGCGTACCCGAAAATCCCAAATATCTTAAGGATCCCTATTTTTTCTACAATAAAATAGCCTATGTTACTCGCAGATAATGTAGCTTTCTACTGGTAAAAGAATTTTTAAAATCGGTCCAGTAGTTTTTGAGTTTATCCATTACAAACAAAAATACAAATATTTCCTCTTTATATTATTAGTGTAGAAAAGTATGTAACTTTCGCGTTGTGACTTTGCACTGATGATGATAGGATGTTACTTTCTTGTAACATCCCGCTCATTTCTGTAATTCTAGGCTATAGGTTTGGTTCTACCATAATATAATTATGTTATTTCGAGATATTCAAATAGCATCCAATTCCAAATACGAATGATGTTTTTCATTTCTCATACTCGGAAAATAGTGTTGTTTTAATCTGATTATTGGGTGGAAAATGCTGCTTCCCTCCAAAGAGAGGGAAAACTCATACAAATTACTTCCCACCTAGAAGCCGGCATGAACTTTAAAAATAGAACTGCTGTCAGCTGTGAAGAGTTTTATGTAACAAAAAGAACTAATTAAAAACAAAATCTGCGGCCATGTGAGTTTCTAAACAGCCAGTGTGAACTTAGCGCAAACTTCTTTGAGCAGAATAAGCCGCAACAATTACGCGGTGAGTTCCATATTAAAAATTTGAAAAGTCGACATACCTAAATTGGCCGGATACTAATCTGTTATGTATCTGTGACGGGAAAAAATCTTTTATGCTAAGATTTGAGTATTAATAAAAATTGGGCAAGTGCGAGTCGGACTCGCGCACGAAGGGTTCCGTACCATCATCTATAAAATAAAATCACGTTTGTTGTAATTATATACTTAAATAATTTTTAAGTTTCTACCTGTTTATTAAGATCGAGTAACAAATTACTTAAAAATTACGCTTGTTGTATGGGAGTCCCCTTTATTATTTACTTTTGTTTATTTAATTATTTATTTTGAAACGTAATGTACAACTACATATTCTGTGAAAATTTTAAGCATCTTCCTGTTACCGTTAGTACTTTTGAGCAAAAATACGAAAAAATAAAACACGTTTATTGCATGGGAATCCCCTCCATTAATATTTTTAATTTTTAGTATTTGTTGTTAAAGCGGCAATCGAAATACATAATTTGTGAAACAGCTTTCTAGCTATCACGGTTTATGAGATACAGCCTGGTGACAGACAGACAGGCAGCGGAGGCTTACTAAAAAGGGCCCGTTTTCAACCTTTTAGGTACGGAACCCTAAAACTGAGTTCAAGCGATTCTGAAATGTTGACACCAGATTCAATTAAAGACGAGGCATATTGTGTTATCGAAAATCTTTTGCCAGAAATCTGAAAAGAAAGATATATAAACACATACTTACCTAGGTACAATGGTTTTATGAAGTGGCGAGCAGAGAAGAATATAAAATCGTTTTCCGAAATTGTATTCATTTCTTACATATTTTAATGGACTGTCTAGCAAACTACAGCCTTCTACGCAATCGAGCCGATATTCAATGCTCAAGAGTTAACTTAGTGTAAAATGCAAAGTAAATTTGAAAAAATCCACAATTTAACATCATTTTTGTAAGGACAGTCTCAGGGGTTCAAGAGTAGGAAATCTAAGGTTCTCACCAGTCTAGAAGTGGAAAAAAATTTAAATGATGCTCCTGACGAGATATATTTGGCAGTAAAGGTAAGTTTACCTAAGTATTTATGGATTTATTCTAAAAATGAAGGTATTTATTACACAAATACTAAAAAAATATGTGTTAGGGTTCCGTAGTCCACAAGGAACCCTTATAGTTTCGCCATGTCCGTCCGTCTGTCCGTCCGCAGCCTAGCTCAAAGACGCCTGGTGCTAGAAAGCTGATATTTGACATGAATATAGACGTACGATATTGCAACAAAACTGTAATAAAGGGTATCTCCCCTACATATATAGTGGGGTTGAATTTTTTTTTGTTTGAGTACCCCATTGTGTGGGGTATCATTAGATAGGTTTTAAAAAAATATTATTAGTTTGCTCATATAATTTTTCGATCAAGTGTTTGGTTTGTCAAATATCAAGCTTTGAAGACTTAGACATTTATTTTCCAAACAAAATAAACTATTACATAAAAAGCAACTTAATTATGTCCTAAAATTAAAATAAGCCTATTTAATATATACAATACGAAAAATAAAATAAATCCTATCCTACTAATATTATAAATGTGAAAGTTTGTGAAGATGTATGTATGGATGGATGTTTGTTACTCTTTCACGCAAAAACTACTGAACGGATTTGGATGAAACTTTACAATAATATAGTTTATACATCAGAATAACACATAGGCTACAATTTATAAAGATTTTGTATAATGTTGCCATAATATAAGGAAAGGTATCAACTAAGTCGGGAAAAACCCTGAGCTCTGAAGGCTATTAATTGGAATTTTACCCCCTTCCTGATGACAGATTGATCTGATATTTGGTATACACTCATACTGTCATCAAGATCTGTATATATAAAATCCTTGCGTTACTGACTGACTAACAGACAAGCTACAGCCGAAACTATTGGGCGCAGGAAGCTGAAATTTGGCATGTATGTTTCTTGGGGGCTGTAGGGGTGCACTAAGAAGGGATTTCCCGAAATTCCCACGGGATCGGCCAAAACGGGTAAATTTTAAAAAATGCAGGCGTAGCTGCGGGTGTCCTCTAGTTAAAATTAAATTTAGAAGGCGTCATTCAAGCTTTGAAGTGAAAAAAATTATTAGACTCAAGTGTCCCACCCCTCTGCCGGCTAAACTATTAATTTGGAAGAGGTGAAAAAAATCACAAATGTAGTACATATAACGAATTTAAAAGGAAAACTATCACGGCTAAGTAGATATCACTAGTTTACGAGTAATTGTCGGTTAACTTATAAATACCTATTTCTGTGAGTTTACATTGGGAGCGCTGGGTTAAACTTAAAGATGCCCGTTTTTAGTCCCATGTGAAACAGAAGTTATTATCAATAATGGCCATTATGGGCAACTACGGAACCCGACATTGCGCGTGGCTCGACACGCACTTGGCCGGTTTTTTCACAGGTGGTATTGATATTCGGTATAAGCGGCGCTTGCAGAAGCAGTGAACTCACAAATTTGACAATTAAGGACATTGAAAGTCAAGGCCAATTATTACTAGTAAAACTGACTAAAACAAAAACAAATATAGAGCGCTCATTTTTTGTACAAGAAGAGTTTATACAAATAGTAAAGAAGTATAAAGAAATGAGACCTAGTGATGTAAAAACGGACCGTTTTTTTGCGGCCGGCGAAGTGCCAGAACCGAATCGGTCCTATATTTATTGGTTTAGGTACGGTTGAAACTGCGGTATAAACTCCCAGGCCATAAACATAACCGTAAATGAGTCGTGTCTTACGAATTTCAGTTGGACTGTGTGTTCGCTGTGTCCGTTAGTTGTATGTTTGTAAAGTCCCCCGCGACACAGGATTTAGTCCTAATGCGGGGGTTGTCTTTTAAAAAAACAAAAACAAACAAAACAAAGTGTAGCCTTGGGTGCGCTACGGCGCGAGGACTTAGAAAATTTAGCCAAATAAGTGTTATTTTTGCAAATCGTTTATTTTCTCGATTCTATCGTATAAAACACCTAAATATACGGTTAAAAGTGTCTTGGTAAAAGTGTCATATATTTTTTATTACTCTTGGTAAATGTTTCTTTCTGAGTATGAGTGAAAATATTGTGGTTATTATGTTTAGGAATAAAAGCGTTATGATAAAAAAACAGTAGGAGTTTAAATATATTTACATTAATGATATTATTAATCACAATTTTCGGAAACATGAGTGTTATGAACATAGCCGGTTGCACTACAAATAGTATGAATGAAAACTTTAGGATGAAACATTTTAGGAAGAGTGATTATTCGGATTACAAATCTTTAGGAAGAACAATTTCGGGTAAAGAACTTTAGGTGAGCCAATATGGACCCGTTAAAAAGACATCTGGAAATGCAGCATAGTCGCCGAAGGCTACATTGAGGATTCAGTCCAAAATAAAACTAAAATTTCAACCAAATTAACTGAGACTATAAAAATACACCCCAATTCGCCTTAGCAGACAACTTCCAGGGAGTATCCGTCATGGAATCCATCGTCTGATGAAATACCAGAGTCTCCTACTTTTACAGATATCCAGAACAGCCAAATTTGTCATAATACTTTTATCAAACAGCATAAACAATCCAAACAAAAATGTAACATTTAATTTCAAGAATTGTCCTAATTTGACAATTCATTTTAAATATGTACTACCAATATTATTATATATTATCATTATCAATAAATAGTTTAGATAAACAACTAGTTTAATTTTCCTCATATTCGAAATAAAAAGTAGAGTGTTTAGCACGGGTAAAAGAATCAATTCCTACTCGGACTATAGCCGCCCTCGCTGCGCTCAGGCGTCTAAATGCCTGCGTCTAAATGGAACTGATTCTTTCGACCCTCGGTTAAAAATCTAATATTCTTTGGCGTATACTGTATAGTACATAGTTTACACCGATGAAGACAGGTTCGAATAATAACTAATCAAATATCACCGTTTTATATGATACTAGATTCATAGTCAATCCAGTACGTTCTAAGAAAAAGCTACTACTAAAAGCGTTATTGGTTTTGCTGACATTGTGTATCTTGCTATCGGAGTAGCTCCGCCGCTCCGCCTCCACTTCTGGAAGAGATGGTCTCAAGAGTTCATAGCGGAACTCCAGCAGCGATCCAAATGGAGAACTGAATCTGTCGGTCCTAAAATTGGATACATGGTCCTAATAAAGGATCAGAATCTGCCTCCGCAACGCTGGCGGCTCGGCCGCATCACACGTCTACACATGGGCGCAGACAATACTTGCCGTGTGGTGCCGGCCGCCATTCGGACGACGACAAGGACCGAGTGCGCGCGTATTTGTAGCAATTATTATTGTAATCGCTTCGCTCGGCTATCCTGAATTATACTGTTTGGATATAATATATAGTCCGTTTCATTCATCTCCAAACATATACATTATTAAAGAAACACCAAAACTGCTGCTGGCGCTGAAATCGACAAAGAAAAAGAAGACAAAAGTTATACAAAAGTTGGATCATAATTCACGCTTAAAATTCTTCAGCTACTTTTGGCATGCCGTGCAGTTTAGTGTTTGAAGCTCCTAATATATGACCCACTAAATGCAATAACAGCCGATGCATGAGCTCTAGACAAATGGTGACGTCAGTCCTTGACAAATGCCTCTCATTTGTACGATTACACTAAACGTGTGATAGACTGCACTGATGGCGTAGCGGTTAAAGTGGTCGCCTCACAACTTCACAGTGCTGTGGTTTGATACCAAAAAAATGTAATAAATTCAAACAGCAGCAGTCTTGCTTTATATAAGGTAGAAACTAAACAGTAACTAAATTTGAACTACGTTCGCGATATGAGGGTGTAACTAATTAGTAGGCGTACCACTATTTCTGAAATCTGAAACTGGTTACGTAAACATTTGTAAGCGTATTTCAAGTATTTTCTAATACAAAGATACAAAAAATTTCTCTATCAGTAAGCATAGGTAAATTTAATGGACGATGATATTTATGTAAATCGCGTATCTCGCGATATATCCTAGGATGTGATACGCGCCAAGATCTAGATTTGAGAAAACATTGTGTCTTTATGTATTGATATAAAAGCGGCGTTACCTACTCATAATACTTAATAATATAAAATAAGATTTATCAGATGGTCCACGTTATGTTCTGTAATAATCATATTTCATAACCCATATAAAAAAATGTCGTCGTTGCTAAAATATAACTCAATTTATTTTTATTGGACAAACATGTGAATACGAATGAGGCGCTTCACGCGAAATCGCTCTCAATATTTATTGCTCTTGTTTTGATTCCCATCGTATTTTTAAAAGGCTGCTTCTTTGCAGTAAGCAAAATTTGGTAAGCGTGGAAATTTTAGTATAATATCAACAGTGAGAAAATTGATAATAATAATAATATTCTACCACATTCACGTAACACCATCTAGTCCCAAACTAAGCAGAGCTTGTACTATGGGTACTAGATAATGGATAAATACATACATATATACGTCTTTTTTGTAAATACATACATATTATACATAGAAACACCCAGACCAAGACAAACATCCATGTTCATGCACACAAATGTTTGACTTGAGCGGTAATCGAACCCGCGACCTTCGACGTAGCAGTCGCTTGCACTCCCGCTACGCCAACCGGCCGTCGGATGGGAGATAAAAGACTAAAATAATAGAGAACAAGAATTGAAATTAGTACTAAATAGCAGGATTCTTTCCAGAACACGGTCTATAACGGGATATGTATGAAAAATATACTTACAGATTGAGATTGGTAGACAGACAAAGGTCAAGTAGGAAATCAAGATAGCAGTGAAAGAGAAAAGATAGATATACACACATGAGATACCTAAAATAAAGAATGGCACAAAATAGAGAAAAGTCAAGTAGTCATTATTATATCAGGATAAGCTTTTGGAATCAGCGGTTGGGTGTCAACAAGGTGACCCTCTTGGACCAGTCATTTTTAGTTTAGCAATACACCCCATTATTCGGCAAGTAAATTCTAAATTTAATGTATGGTTTTTAGATGACGGGACCCTAGGAGGGGATCCAGATATTGTATTACAAGATTTAGCTCTTCTTAAAAATAAATTCGCATCTATTGGCTTGGAACTAAATTCTAGTAAATGTGAGCTGTTTATAAATACAACAGACTCTACAAAAAGACTTTCGATACTATCTAAATTTAATAATTTGGCATCAAACATCAAAATTATTGATAAGACATCTCTTCGCCTCCTAGGTTCTCCAGTATTTGAAGAATCTTTCGATTCTTTCTTAAAGGAAAAGATACAAAATTTTTGTGAAGTTTCAGATCGCCTATTCAAAATTAATATTCACTCGGCCTATACTATTATTCAATATTGTCTTTTCGTCCCAAAATTCACACATGCCTTAAGATCTTCCCAACTTTGGAAAAAATATGCACTTTTAGAACAAGTCGACAAAATTATCCAAAGTACTTTAAAGAGAATATTAAAAGTGGACTTGGACGACCGAGCCTGGCTACAAGCGTCATTGCCTATACGTCTGGGTGGGCTCGGTGTACGCAAAATTTCTAGTGTCAGTTTACCGGCGTTTCTATCTTCGGTTCACAGCACGGAAGAGTTAACTAGGAAAATTTTATCACCTACACTAGTTAACTCACAAGTGCTGTGCAAAACCGAAGCTGTAAACGCCTGGAAAATGGCTTGTCCAAGCGCTGATTTGCCTACCAACCTATTCTCCCAAAGACAGTGGGACGCGCCGCTTTGTGACATTGTAAGGAAAAGTCTTTTAGATACAACTTTTAATATTGCAGAGCGTGCTCGCTTGCTGGCTGCGGGAGAATGGGAATCGGGTCTGTGGCTTCAGGCACTACCATCGTCCAACACTGGAACCATGTTGGACGATGAGACGTTCCGTATCGCCACTTGTCTTCGCTTAGGTGCTCCGTGTGTTTCTCCGCATCGATGTCATTGTGGAGAAGACGTCGATAGCCTCGGACACCATGGGCTATCTTGCAGCAGAAGCGCTGGTAGAATTCCCCGTCACGCCCATCTGAATGACATAATTCGTCGTGCTCTTGTCGCGTCTGGCGTACCAGCTGTACTTGAACCAAATGGTTTGGTACGCGACGACGGTAAGAGACCTGATGGTATGTCATTGTTGCCTTGGAAATTGGGTAGGCCTTTGGTGTGGGACGCAACCTGCGTAGACACCCTCGCGCCATCACATGTTCCAAGCACGGGAGGCCATGCTGGCGCTGCTGCTGCAACTGCGGAAACCCTCAAACAGCGCAAATACAGTAATTTAGTGAGTAATTACGTGTTTGAGCCGTTTGGGGTGGAAACGCTAGGCTCATGGGGTCCGAGCGCTCGTTCACTGTTCCGGGAAATTTCGAAACGTTTAATCGACGTCTCACGTGACCAGAAGGCTGGTTTATTCTTTGCTCAGAGAATCAGCATTGCCATCCAGCGTGGCAATGCTGCCAGCCTTCTGGGCACGTTACCCGATGACATTAATGCGGAGGCATTTTACGACGCCTAAACCGTGTAAATATTTTGAATTTTGAATTTCTTTTAACGTTTTTTTTGTACATATACTACTTAGACATTAAGATTAGTTTAAGCTTTATGTAGATTATAAAATTATGTTTATTTAATGTATAATTATAACGTTGCATAGATATTAATAATAAATGCAATGCAATGAACATATGTTCATTCCCAGCAGTAAAAATATATCCATAAAGATACAATAAATGCATAGTCGTTTGAATGGCGTCCATTACGGCAAACTGGTGAACTCTCATACATATTCGTTTATTGAACGGTATCGGTCGTCTACAATATAACACCTGCTTACAATTTATCGTCAATTACGTACGAGCCAACTCACAATAAAAATAAATAATGGCTAAGGCGTCGGATAGACATTAGTTTTTTGTGACGTCTGTGAGATGAAAAGAAAATTATAATATTTTACTCTTACTACTTATTATGTAATTGTTTGTAGTTTGAAAGTAAATGGCTCATTATTCCCGTGTCACAATAGACTTGAAGGAAAGTCACAATAAACTTGAAGGAAACTAGAAAACAAAAGAAAGTAGTTGGAAATGGTAATCATCTAAGAGGGAAGACTCTCGACTAAAAATTGTAATAAATTAAAAAGCATTACCTCCACAGCTGGGTAAAATTGTTGGCCGCCATATACAATATGTTGATCAGATTTATTTTTGCATGAAGGCAGTTATAGTAGTTTACTCACCCCTAAAAATATTTTGCAAATGCATATCAACACACTGTATTTTAACGGTGCTCCTTACATGCAAATCTGCAGAGGTATTTAGAAGCTGTAACGAAATAAAGATTTACATCCATACACGAACCCTAAAAGCAATACATTCCTTTTCAAATTTAAATCACGAAACATTTGTAAAAAATTTAGCCCTTAACAACACAGGAATTAAGCTAAGATCTATAGAGCGCACTTTGACTTTGCTTATCATAAGTAAAACTTAACTAATTAGGAACTTACTAGACAGTCATGTCACATCGAGATTTAGCTTTAAGCTAAGACGGCTGAAAAGACAGACAGACATACACCAACTCAATTATTGCTGTATAAGTATATAAGAAAGTATTATTATGTTTACTACTGCATAATATAAAATATTTTAAACTCTGGTCATCACTACCATGCGTTTATTGATAAAATAACCAAATATAAGAAAATTCTTTAATTGCGTATTATTCTGGGGCAACTGATCGTAGATAAAAAAAATCTAAAATGTAACTTGCGTACTAAGGATAAAGCTACGGTTTTTACCAACATTCATTCAACAAACACATACACAAAGTACATCCAGACTCGAAACAACAATGTACCAAGCAGCGAGGCGACCGGTTAATCTACCACGCCATCCATGTAGTCTATTCTTCTTACACGCCCAAAGTTCTATCAATAAGATCTTTATATACTAACTGGGTGGGCCCGCAGTTACACCCGCAGTATTTAAGACTACTGTTCCGCTCCCGTGGCTCATAGCGTTGGACCAGTAGTTTCTGAGATTAGCGCGTTCAAGCAAACAAACAAACTCTTCAGCTTTATATATAAGTATTAGATGAGATGAACCATACCTACTTCCAATAAAACATCAGTATGTTCGAGTCCTAAGCGCGTGTAGCGAGCCGGCTCCCTAACATCATTTCTGTTATAAAACAACAATATCTAATCTAAACACATATTATTATTTGTTGTAAAACCTTTGTAGCCTGAGAACTGTGTCGCCTCAACAACAAATTATTACCGTTACTTTCTTCAGGCGTAAGGTTCAGCGATCACAGTGCACCGGTATTTTCGGTAACTTTCGATTTTAATCGACCTTCGTGACAATCAAGCAATTTTCTGCTCTTACAAGGGTGCACATTGGAGTATGGATGTTATAGCTCCAGGTATATCACATAAAGTCCATATTTTCACAAGTCATCATCATCATCATCAGCCCGCCGTAGTCCACTGCTGCATATAGGCCTCTCCAATGGCACGCCACTGAGCCCGATTTTCGGCTCTTCGTGTCCAGCCGCTGCCAGCCACGTTGCGTATATCGTCACTCCACCTAGCCGGAGGGCGTCCTACACTACGTTTGCCAAGGCGCGGTCTCCACTCTAGAACACGGCTACTCCATCGGTTATCGGTTCTGCGACAGATGTGACCAGCCCACTGCCACTTCAACGTGCTAATTCTCTGAGCTATGTCGATTACCTTGGTTCTCTGTCGGATCACTTCATTACGAATTCGATCCTTCAGAGAAACTCCGAGCATAGCCCTCTCCATAGCTCGCTGAGCGACCTTAAATTGGTGGACTAGTCGCACCGTCAGTGTCCACGTCTCGGCACCGTAAGTCATAACGGGTAGGGCACTCGTTGAAGACTTTTGTCTTAAGGCTTTGCGGTAGGGATGACGAAAAGACTCGACAGAGTTTCCTATATGCCGCCCAGCCAAGCTGTATTCTTCTGCAAGCCTCCCTCTCGAAGTTGTTTCTACCCAACTACAAGGTTTGCCCAAGGTAGACGTACTCCTGAACAACTTCGAGGGGGACCCCGTTTAGGATAATCGGTTCCGGAGAGACATGTTTATTGAACATTATTTTGGTTTTATCCAAGTTCATCCGGAGACCGATGCGAGCAGAAGAATCAGCTAGGCTGCTCAGCATATACTGCAAGTCTTGCACGGTTTCAGCCACGATAACGATATCGTCTGCAAATCTTAAGTGTGAGAGGTACTCGCCGTTTATGTTAATACCGCGTCCTTTCCAGTGTAGCGTCTTGAACACATCCTCCATTGCATTTGTGAACAATTTGGGGGAGATAACATCCCCTTGTCTCACACCTCGATGCAGGTGGATAGGTTCAGACTGCTAGTTCTGTACTTGGACGGTCATAGTCGCGGCGTCATACAGACCTCTCAGCACTTGGACGTACCGCCAATCGATTTGGCACCGTTGCAAAGACTCCAGAACAGACCAGGTTTCGATGGAGTCAAAGGCCTTCTCATAGTCCACAAACGCTAAGCACAGGGGCTGATCATACTCCTCTGTCTTCTGTATAATCTGCCGCACTGTGTGGATGTGGTCTATGGTGCCATACCCTCCTCGAAAACCGGCTTGTTCGGGCGGCTGAAGCTCGTCGAGTCTACGCGCAAGACGGTTCGTGGTGACCCTGGAAAACAGCTTATAGACGTGGCTCAAGAGCGAGATCGGCCAGTAGTTCTTCAACAGAGTTTTGTCTACCTTTTTGAAGAACAAAACGACTATGCTCTTGCTCCACGCCCTTGGAGTTCTCCCCGAGAACAGGACAGAATTAAATATGCGTTGGAACTGCACCAGTATAGGTTTTCCACCTGCCTTTAGCAGCTCCGTCGTAATTTCTTCTTCCCCGGGGGCTTTTCCATTTTTAAGCTGCCTCAGGGCCACCACGATTTCGTCTTGGCTGACGTCTGGCAACTCTTCCGTGAAGTGGCGGGTTAAAGTGGCTCTTGGATCCTCGAAGTCGGGTTGGGAACGGGACGCTTTCGAGGTGTAGAGGTTGCCGTAGAAGCTCTGAACCTCCGCAAGAATTTCCGGTCTAAAGTGGTGACTTTCCCGTCTGACGTGGTCAGCTTCGTCAGATGACTTCGACCTAAATGCTGAGTAAAAACTTTCAACCGCCGATTTCGCTCGATCGCATCTTGTAAAGAGCGTGTATTGGAGCTACGGAGGTCGCGTTTTACCAGCTTGAAGATGTTTTTATTTAGATCTGACGAAGTGTCTGCCGGGTTTTCTCGTCACATCTCTATGAGCTGCAGAGATTCTTGCGAAAGTTGAGATCTCCTGCCGGTGTGCTGCGTCTTAAAGAGTTTCGTCCCCTCATCCCGAAGGATTTCCACCACTTTATCGAGTTCCTGGTCCATATCTGCGTCTATTGCGGTTTCCAAGGCAGCAAACCGGTTTTCCAGTTTTAGTTGGAATGTTTCAGATCCAACCACGGATTGGAGGAAATTTGGCCGGAGCGTAGACTTCATAAGGCGAACGCGTTCAAGCTTATAATCGATATTCAGAGTGCTTCGTACAAGT
The DNA here is from genome assembly GCA_944739405.2 of Euclidia mi. Lineage (NCBI taxonomy): Eukaryota > Metazoa > Arthropoda > Insecta > Lepidoptera > Erebidae > Euclidia > Euclidia mi. The sequence continues at coordinate 48,109,362 of OX123187.2, forward strand.
CGGTGATCACTTCCGGTGTTGAACCTAGTGATCACGGAGACATCCCTAAATATTCGCCTTTTGTCCGCCATAATGAAGTCAATCTCATTTTTTGTCATAGTGTCGGGGCTTCACCACGTCCACTTTCTTTGAGGCTGCTTCTTAAAGAATGAGTTCATTAAGAACAGCCCCTCCTTCTCTAAGAAGTTGACGAGCATCTGCCCTCTATGATTTCTCCTACCAAATCCGTGTGGTCCTACTACCGATTCGCCGCTAGTATGTACTCCCATTTTGGCGTTGAAGTCCACCATGACAACATTAAAGTGGGCCTTTTGGGTGTTTTGTAAGGCCCTGGAAATGTCTTCATACATTTCTTCTACTTCATCATCCGAGTATGCCGAAGTCGGTGCATACACTTGGATAACCTTGAGAGTATATCTCTTGGTGAGTCTTATCACAAGGTATGCTACCCTTGTCGTCACACTGGAGATTTCTAAAATGTTGTCAGAGAGGACCTTATGGACCAGGAACCCAACCCCGCCTTGGGATGGCTGGTCTCCCCCCCTGAAGTACATAAGATGGCCTGAATCTAGGGTATCCTCTACCTCTCTCCGGACCTCGCATAATCCCAAAACATGCCACCTTATGTACTTCAGTTCCTCTTCGAGTTGTGCCAGATGTTCGTCGAGCCGTAGCGTGCGTCCGTTATACGTAGCCATGGTCAGTCGGTATTGGCGGCCCACCGTAACCCGGGGATTCTTTGCACCCTCTGCCCCGCCGTTACCATGTCCGCCGCCTTGGCCAGGAATAGCCGGGCGACCGGGAACTGGGGGCCGTTGCGTAAGCGTGTGTGCCATTGAGGTTTTGCCCGTAATCACCACGCTGGGCATGCGTGTTGGTGATCGCAGGGCGTAGCTTCTCGCACCGGTGACGCTGCTGCCCGTCACCGATCTATTATATTTAGCTACGCCTATTTGCAACGGTTATACCGCCGTTAGTCGGTCGCCAGAGCCTCGTTCGCTGGTCGGCAGGATGCACCACGGGCAGGTGAGGTTGGCTGGGAGCTCTAAGTTGTTGTTGCGCTCCCATGCATCCATTTTCACAAGTAAGCTCATTGAATTATACGACCTTCATGCGCCAGTTCGCGCCATTAAACTTAAACATTTGCCAGCTCCTTGGCTAACTGAAGACATCAAAAAGATTATGTCCAAAAAATCTGCTGCCATGGCCAAACTGAAATACAGACCTACCCCTTTCAATCAAGAAAAATACGTGGCCATAAGGAATCTCTGCAATAAGGTGTGTAGGAAAGCGCAACGCCAATACATTCATACATCCGTTGAAGATGGTGATCCAGCAAAAGTCTGGAAATTTCTTAAAACTTTGGGAGTTGGTAATACACGACATCAATCCATCCCAAGCAAAGTTAACCTCGATTCTCTCACTAGACATTTCACTACTTCGTCCAAATTTGATGGAAATATGAAAAAACTACTTTAGAATATCTTTCATCCTTGCCAACCCCAGATTACTCTCCCTTTATCTTCACGCCATTTACCGCTTGTGATGTTAAGAAGAGTTTAATGGCAGTTGCGTCTGATGCAGTCGGCAGTGACTGTATCAGCCACAAAATGATCCTCCCCATCCTAGATGAAATTCTTCCAATCCTTTGTCACATCCTTAATCATTCCGTTGCCCGTGGCATATTTCTATCTGATTGGAAGGATGCACTGATCATTCCTTTGCCCAAGAAACCTAAGCCCTGTTTCTTCTCAGACTATCAACCCATATCAATACTACCTTTCCTGTCGAAAGTCCTTGAACGTCTAGTTCACTCACAATTGAGTTCCTTCCTACATAAAAATGCCCTCCTAAATCCTTATCAATCCGGTTTCCGTCCTTGCCACAGTACTGCCACTGCATTGGTTCGCGTAACTGACGACATTCGTCTAGGTATGGATAGTGACAATCTTACAGTTCTTTCCTTACTCGTCTTCAGCAATGCTTTTAACACTGTAGATTTTCACATCATACTCGGCATCTTACGCTCTCTTAACGTATCTCCATCGGCGATTGGCTGGTTTCATAGTTACCTGTTTGGTCGCCGGCAACGTATACGCATAGAAGATTCTTATTCTACTTGGTGTGATACTAATGCCGGTGTGCCACAGGGTGGCGTGCTATCTCCTTTACTCTTCGCGATATTTATAAATTCTATCTCAAATCAATTAGTTTCATCCTACCACCTTTACGCAGATGATTTGCAAATTTATACGCAAGCCCGTTTAAACAGGTTACCAGAAGCCTGTTCCATCGTCAACGCGGACCTGGCGCGTATCTGTGAATGGAGCACTAAATATGGTCTTCAAGTAAATCCTGAGAAAACTCAACTCATTATTATTGGCAGCCCCAAACTGGTCTCGAAAATTAGGTGGCCCAAGTTACCAAAACTTAGTTTTGATGGCAAAGATCTCACTTACAGCAAAACCGTGCAAAATCTGGGGAGCTACTTGGATGAAACTTTATCTTGGAGACCGCAAATTTAAGAAATGAGTCGCAAACTATTTGCATCAGCAGGTTCGTTGCGTAGACTACGCAATTTTCTTCCTACAGCCACCAAAATTGCGCTTGCTCAATCCTTGCTTCTGCCCGTACTCGAGTATGCCGATGTCAGCTATCTTGACCCCACCGAGGAGCAGTTAGATAAACTTGAGCGTCTCCAGAACTTTTGCATACGATTTATATTTGGACTGCGCAAATATGATCACGTTTCAGATTTTCGTAATAAGCTCAAGTGGCTGCCGATTCGTCTTCGCAGGAATACACACATTCTCACATTGTTATATAATGTTCTATTCAATCCTTGTACTCCCTCTTATCTCAAAGAACGTTTTAAGTTTCTTCATGACACACATGTAAGGTCCTTGAGGTCGTCTGAGGATCTGACGCTGGAGGTGCCGAAGCATTTAACAAATTACTTCGCCAAATCCTTTAATGTTCAGGCTATCCGCCTGTGGAATGGTTTACCATTAAAGATTCGTAGGGCTAATTCTCTTGTAACGTTTAAAAACCTTGTTAAAAAGCACTACTTAACTAACATATTATGCTGATTTAACGGTTATTTGATTTTTCATTTCCTTTCTCACTGTATCTGTTTGTTCTGAGTATAATAATATCTATCATATTTATTTATTTATATATGTATTGTCTATGTATATATCTATATGATAATTATATAGTAATAGTACGTATGTATATTATTCTTAAATCATCTTGCTACCCAAGTAGCCAGTGCTACACCACTGCTACAATTGATTGCTAACATCATTCCTGCCCATCCAAAGGTTGCCTGTAAGAGATCGCACTTAGCGATAAGGCCGCCGATTGTACATAATCGTAGTTTAAGATACTTTAATTTAATTTACTGTTCATTTATTTATTGGGGTGCAATAAAGAATATAATAAATAATAAATAAATAAAATATGAAATAATAAGTAGGTATTCCAAAACATGGCCCTTTGATTACCAGAAAGATAGCACTGCATCTTAACTAAGACTCCACTCAACCCGAAAACGTGATACCAGATGATGTCAAAGAGCTAGAATAAAATTGGAGTAGGTAATGGTATTTATCTAAAAGCACTCCTACAATTTGAGTAAAATCGTCGCACTAAAGAACTCCTGCAGCGGTAGCCTAGTGGAGACTACACAAAGGGTCTCGAGTTCAAAAATATGATTCGCACCACTGAATTTCAAAAGTTATATGCGTATTATATCTTGCTTAATGGTAGAAGGTAAACATCGTGAGAAAAACTGCATGTCTGAAAGTTCTTCGTAATGTTCTCGGGAGACATGTAAACTCTGCCAAACCACACTTGGCCAGCATGGTTTACTGTAGCCTAATCTTTCTCATGATTAGAAGAGAGCTGTGTCCATATACAAGGGGGTCATAATGATGAAAGAACTCTTACATATACATTCCTATTTTTGTACAAATCAGAAAATGTGGACTTTTATTACCCCTGTGGTGAATTTGGGCGAATGAAATGACGAGTGAGAGATTCGGCAGAAAACTAAGTCATTGCATTTACTCGCAAGCTCACCCGGGGGGGCTAATTGCAATTATTCTTGTTTTGTGCTTTACTAAAACGTATGTTATCATCTCACTAAAACATGATTGTAATACAATACAATTGCGGTGTCAGGTGCACTAATATGAAAATAGTATTTACTTGTGGCGTAAAATCAAGTACTTATATAAATCTAAGGAATAAAAATTTCGGAAAATCACTCATTCGCTACATTTTCATAATTTAAGCTCGATACCCAATCACTAATAGTCTTCTCATAGTCACCACAGATAACTGTGCGAAGCGTCTTAAAAAGACAAACGTTTGTTAGATCCAGTGATAACGGGCAATAAAAAGGTGCGCAGCCCAGACGATCAGCCGATGACTTATTTTATAGGCGTACCTGTTAAATGTTAATAGTATTAGGAATGACAGTTATTTCAACATTGTATCTTGACTTGTTTACTTGTTAATCTACCGATGTTGGTGAAGATATGTTTTATTTTAATTTTTTTTGGTTTAAATTAACATTCATTAAATGTTACCAGTTTAAAACTAGAGAGCTAGGCTCGTTACAGCATGGACGGGTTGGCTCGAGATGAATACTAGATCTATCTCCCTCTGCTTCGCCCACAAAAGACCATATAAAGTGGTGAGAGAGCTAGTGGTTTTAATCCTCTTTCCATAGACTCTTGCTTCCACAGAACGAGCAGAGGGAACAAGGTAACGGAGAGCTTTCGAGGTTCGCCTAGCCGTCACTTTCCTGTTTTTATCAACGTGCGAATCACGAGTCTTGTTGAACTGCTGAACTTAGCCATACTTTAAGTTTGTACCCTCTTTTGTATAAAAATATTTTGTAATGTAACTTAAAAGGTAACTGTAACATAGGCATGAAGATGGACTAAAAACTACTAACACGTTATATTAAACAGTTCCTTCACATTAATTTATATATATTTTGCAAAGAACAGTCCCAGAAATAAAATGTAATTTGACCATCGGTAATTATAGGAAGTGATGACTTATGCTTTTAATAAGTATTTAAACAAATTCTTAGTCGAGTAGATATATATCCAACAAACACCGATACAAGCTGCGAAAGTTTAAAATCAATTAAACGAAACAAAGACTTACAAAGCTCTACACGAAACTTAATAGAACTTAGCTGGTATGATTTGAGTGAACTGCTCTTTTAGTTATGTAAATGCGCTAGTTTTCTTTTTGGTTGACGCAGTTTTAACTCCTAGTAGCAAGTATTTTTTTTTATTACAACTCCCGCATTAGGACTAAATCCTGGGTCGCGGGGGACTTTACAAACGTGCAACTAACGGACACAATGAACACCCAGACTCGAAACAACAATTTGTGAATAACACAAAGTGATGCCTCGTGTGGGGATCGAACCCACAACACTCGCCGCAGTGTCAAGCGGTGAGGCGGCCGCTTAAACCACTACGCCAACCGTGCAGTTGCTTTACCAATTAACTTTAAATTTATCTGGAAAGTAAGTTTTGAGCTCAAAACAAATTAATCTTACTAATAAAGCAACCTTGGTATCCTCGATTTCCCTTAGAAGTTTCTTTCATGACAGGATACTCGAATCTACCACAAGTTATATATGCTTGCGCGACGTTGGGAATATACGATTGAATAAATAAAATAGCACACAGGTCAAAAAGTTTCCTTTCAAACAACATTTATATAAAAATAATATTATAATTTGGAGAGACTAATTAATTTTATCATCTCGAGCATTTTCATGAAATACCTACAGTCCTTTTATTTAAAAGTTTCAACATCACATGTTGGATTTCCAACGATAATAAAAATATAATGGTTATTGCAATTTAAATTGGATTTAATTTAAGTATTCTTTGCTTGGTACAGAAAAATACTGCAATTAATTTAAAATAGTCTATGCTGACAAGAACATTGTAAGAAATCTGTACCGTTAAAACTAAAACACATCTTTTTAATCGCTTCAGTGTTTATAATAATTTATTTTTCAGAACCTGTATGTTTTATAATAACAAATGAAATGCCGAGATGTGTTTATAAAAATGAATAATAGTAATATAAGTATATTACATTGTAAATTAACGCCCTGTTGCTCGGAGAGCAAGTTAAGCCATCGGTCCCGGCTGTCATGAAGACCTTTGACAGTCGTTATAGGGAGTCAGTACTTACCTACGAATAAACTGGCACTAGTCTAAACCATGGAATATAGCTTTCCCCTTGGGGTTACATAGGCCAGACAGGCAGTCTGTGATGAGTAATATAAAATAGTGAAACATTTTGTATCTTAAAGTTAGAAGTTATTGAAAAAAGCCCAAACTTTGCTCAAATTTAAGAAATCTAAAAATGTACCTAAGGATTTTTGCTAATTTCATAATGATCAACGTTATAATATTACGGGAAAACAAAGCTAGTGCCGAGTATGACATGAGAGTGCAGGCGGTGAGATACAGTTATCATCCCTCTTTCTATCGATAAATAACTAGATTATTCAGTATGGCTTTAAATGTTTCCGTGTTATAATGTTCCTTGTTAACCCTTAAATGGGAGCATCTAAAATACACGCTACTGCGTGGATTTTTGACATTAGAGAATTAAAAATAAAACATATGTAAGCTGTATATCAATATTCAGTCTGTAAAATATAGCTATAATATTACAAACTATTTTCCATAATATGAAATAAAGAAAACTAGTGAAAGTTAAAGTCTGAAAAAGTGCTTAGGTTAAAATTGTGAGGCTACCGAATGCCTCTACCATACGGCCACCACTCTTGCAAGTCTATTCAGAGTAATTCAATATTCAAGCCTAATAAACGAACAATCCCACGTCTGTACACAAGGTATCTACTACTTCCTTCTACCTTAGAAACAAACTTTGTAAACAAACCGCACATATATTTTTATGTTATGGCTCGACAAAAGAAGGTACATTTTTGAACACAATTTGCATTTGATATTAGTTTGTGCCTTCTTCCTTGTATTAAAATTGTTTCTCCGGAGTCTACCAAACAATCGTAGATGCTAAGGTGGGATGTTTTGTTAAAAGGTAGCGGCCACAAGATTATCCAATGTCTAGTACCTACCCATAGTAACTACTACTATAGTAACTAAGCTCTGCTTAGTGTGGTATTAGATAGTGTTGTGTGTATGAGATAGACATACATACATAGACTCACGCCTGTTTCCCCGGCATATTAAACGCCCACTTTTCGCCAGTGTTTTGATCCCACGTAATATGTGGCGAGCCTATTGCCGCTTATCGGGATATTTTGGTTGCCAGAGTCTCGTCCGTTGATCGGCAGGTGCAACACTTGCAGGTGAGGTTGGCTTGGGACCCTAAGTTGTTGGTGGGAACCCTATTCACCCATGTATGAGATAGACTATTATAAAAAATATATTCTTCCTATTTTATTTTATACCTATATCCATTCTCGAGACCGTGTTTAATCTGAGCTCGAGACATACAAAAAGGTCAGGTCAGGTTAAGGCCAAAAAGTCTCTAAATAAAATCATAAAACAATTTCACGAGCATAGCATGTGTTTTAAAACTAAAGCAGTGTTAACAATTTGGCCTTCAGCCACATATGTCACCAATTATTACGTTTATTTTGGACGAAATCATCAAGTGTTAAAAAAATACCACGGAATAGATATCACGTATATTTAAAAAACGATGAGAATATGAAAAGGCATGACGCATAGAATACCTCAAAATTATAATGTTTTGTTAGCACAAAAGGATTTGGCGGAATATTAGCTTTACCACGGAGCGACTGCCTGTATGACCTCCGCAACCTGAAGGGATAGCGATATTCCATGGTTTAGACTAGTGTCAGTTTATTTTAGTGGTACTGACGCCCTATAACGACTGTCAAAGATCTTCATGACAACCGGGACCGACGGCTTAACATGCTCTCCGTGGCACGAGACAAGCGATAATTAACAATTCAATACGCACAGACCTCTGAAAAGTCAGTGGTGCGCGCCGTGGACTCGAACCCGATATCCTCTGCATGGCAGTCCGTTGGTATCTCTACTAGGCTATCACTACCTTGTGCAATTTCGAACATATTCTGAAAAAATATGAAAAGATGCAGTAAAACTGCAACACCACTAGGCATTATCTTTTTAGCTTCCAGATAGGCAAATTCAAAAGCAGAACGTAATTTGTATGATGTTATTTGCATTTTGTTGATGTTATTCACATTTTATTTAGAACTGTGAACAGCTGCTAGCGCAGCTGTTCACAGTTCTAAATAAAATGTCTGTATTTTTACTGATAGTTTCCCTTTGGAGAGAGAGTGAGCTGGACGCCGAACACCTTCGCTCTGTGGAAAAGCTAATATTCAGTAAAACCTGTTTAAACTAGTGATTATAGACATACACAGCATGATGTAACGGGGATAACGCTAGGAGGATGTCGTTCTGATGTTAATTAAGAAGTTTTAGTTTAACACAACTTCAATTGACTGTAGACTGTATATGACAAACAGACAGATGAACGGCCATATTTTCCTGTTTAGGTACGAAACCCTAAAATTACAAAATACGACACTAAATTGCGACATTGCCGACTCTGAAGATTCCTTTTGTGAAATGGCTCTTAAAAAATGTAGACAATATGTTGTATTTATCTTTTTGTTTTCATTGAGATTTATTTGATACATTGGCAGTTAGTTTTACCATACTCGGTCTTTATAATTTTTGAGCCTGCGTATTTGTGTTTATCAACGAATCCAAGAGAATATTTTCTACAAAACAGTAGGCACAATGTGTCCAAACAAATGACAAAGGGTACTTTTTATTTCTTTCACAGGAAAATGATTTGGAATTTCTGGGAAACGGAATCTTGCTACGATTTTCTCAGAAAATGGAAGTCATTTCGATTTTCTCACAAACGGCAAATCCTTTCGACTTCAGGCAAATGAAAATCCAAATCCTTTGTATACATGTTAGTATTTGTCATAAGCGTACATTACAGGGGGCCGGTTGGACTATGTACACCCAGTATGATGTCTCCAGTATGGTCTAGTGCCCACCCCAGAATTTTGGTTACCGATTCGAAATTTTACGTAGGACACCTAAGATACTTCACACCATAATAGTTTTAGAAAGATCCAAGTTCACCATAAAAATTACCCTAATTACGCCAGTGGTGTTTGTTGCCGTAACTAACGTAACAGAGACTGCAATAAAATAAATTTAAATAAATACGACATCACCGAATAAACGATGTTTCTTTTCCGGAAGTGACCAAACTACTTTACATCCAAATTAAACATAATATTGATAATAGTCCCATTTCTCCATAAGGAAGGCTTTAAGTGAGATCATTAGAAATCAGATGTATTGATCAGCATGTTTCGGTACCCTAGAGGCATAGTGGTTCGACTGTGGGTGGTCCGGATCAAACTGACGGTATCGGTACATCGTAGAATATACCCGCCAGGAATGTAGCTAATTATGAATCATAGATTTTATCAACTACTATCACTGTTAGGGCTGCCTCTGAGAATAAGATTAGTATTCATTTACAGGTGAATTTTGAAGTACCTACTAATATAAACATGTTTAGCTTGTATATCAGCGTGCTATTTTCTGCATTTAACGCTTTTAAAGTAACAAACCATGTTTACAAACCAGCGACTCGTCCCAGCTTCACACAGGTAGTATGGTATAGGTACGTATAATTTACTCAAAACCATTTCAAATTTAACGTCTACACTCTATAAGTGCATACCTTCCTCGCCAATCACTCCGCCTATTGGGAAAAAACACATAAAATCCGTTTAGTAGTTGTAGAGTTTATAAGAACAGCCAGGCAGACACGGTAAAGAACATTGTCTTATAATTTAGTGATAAGGACTGATTAGCACCAGATTAATTTTTAGATTCAGACGCTTTAAAGGTGGTCATTATGTTTATTTTATTATTCATTGCAAGGATTTTGGATAGGTACGGATGCTTAGCAACTACTGAGAGGATATATTAAGTACCCAGTACTCAGGGCCGTTCCGACCCAATCCAGCGCCTATGTGCGAAATCCATGAAGCGCCTGTTGGGTGGCACCCGGAAGTTGGCGGATGACCTTTTTTTTTTAGTCGATTAGCATTTTTTGGCATCCTTTTTCGAAATTAACTGTAATAATTAACGCATATCTCGACGCGCGGCGCCCCTGTCACCCTGGCGCCTGTGTGCGCCGCGCACATTGCACATAGGGACGGTTCGGCCCTGGTACTGATCCCAAGACCACTTCAATATTGTAAGTAGTACTGACTTTATAAAGTCTTTATAAAGTATAGCTATATTTGAACGAATGGAATGAAAAATCCCAGCTCTCTTCTGGCTCGTGATCTAGTTTTTATTTACAAAGAGTTGTGTGGTGCTCAAGTGATGCAAAGCGCTGAATAGGCGAGTTTATCACGAGTGCCTTGGTAATACCAGTTTTGCTAGCTGTCGATACTTCGCTTTGTATACTACCCATATAAAAAATCCAAATTAATAACTGTGATTATAAGTTTATCGGAGTGGCTTAGATTACTTCGCCTAGTTACTAAAAGTGAGTCGGGAGTCGTGCGATCGATTCCAACACGGGACAACGCTTAGGGCCTGTTCACGAGATCGGTCTAAGCGGCGAGCGGCGCGGCAGGGGCGATGTGCATGGCGCGTTTATTCTCGCGGCGCGCAGCCGCAATGGAGTAACGCGCGCTATGTACATCGAAAACGCTCGCCGCTGCCGCCCGCCGCTGTAAGTCGTGACAGGGCCGTTAGGATGATGTGTTTGGGTACAGTTGTGTCTGTTGCTTGAATATTAGTTAAGTCAAACACAAATAAGGGTTTTGTACAAGCGAGCTGAAGTAATATCTATATGAAAACTTGAATTATTGTCGATGTGCGATCACCAATTTCTTCAGACTAACTTTGTAAACGCACAATCTAAAGTTGCAAATCTATTTAACTCGTTGGTCCGAACGATTGACTGGTTTTAAATTGCCAATCTGTAATAGCTTTGTAAAGCTATAGTAGAAATATATGTACACATACATATATTTCTACTAAGTAGAGTAAGACTACAGTTTTGCTGAAGAATGTAAAGTACTAAATCCTAATGTAAGAATTATAGAAATAGCACTCACAAGTTACTTTTTTAGACCGCCATGTTTCAATGCAAACCTCTCTGACTTAACTGAAAGCAAATTAATTGAATTAACTACAACAATGCTTAAGCCTACGATTTACGAAACGTTATATTAATCTCTATTAACCAACCGAAGCATATGGGGACTTAGGTAAAAGTTTATAATATGGATTTATATTTTTTGCTCAGTAATATTAATTTTTATCAAAAGATTAAATAATCATTCATGTAATAATTTAAAAGAGGTTTTACAACAAATCGCGACAAACGAAACCAGATTTGGCATAAAAAAATGGCATTTGTACTTTCTTCATCAAATTATAATAAAATCTTTAGCAGTGATAGGCGAGTGGAAGTACCAACAGACACGCCATACACATTTGCACATACACACATCACCATCTAGTTTCGAGCTAAGCAGAGCTTGTGTTATAGGTACTAGATAATAGATAAACATACATAATACTTTTTTTTGTAAATATATACATACATATCATACATAAAAACACCCCGACCAAGACAAACATCCATGTTCATGCACACAAATGTTTGACTTGAGCGGGAATCGAACCCGCGACCATCGGCGTAGCAGTCGCTTACAGTCCCGCTGCGCCAACCGGTTCACTGTTGTTTATCGAATGTGCCTTGCCTGTTATATTGTAAACTAGAGGACGCCAGCAGCTACACCTGCATTTTTTTTTAATTTACCCGTTTTGGCCGATTCCGTCGGCATTTCGGGAAATCCCTTCTTAGTGCACCCCTACGGTCCCTAAGGAACATACATGCAAAATTTTAGCTTCCTGCGCCCAATACTTTCGGCTGTAGCGTGTCTGTCAGTCAGTAAGTAACGCAAGGATTTTATATATTAAGATTATTGCTTAGTTATTCTTCTGTGTTGCTTACCAATGAGCCCTGTGCACATTAAACCGTCATCCCTGTCCCAGCTGTCATGAAGATCTTTGACAGCCGTTATAGGGTGTCGGTAGCCTTGATTAAAGTTACAATGAACTGAACCATAGAATATCGCTATCCATTTGGGCTGCGTAGGGCAGACGGTGATCGGTCTGTGGAAAAGCTTTTATTCTGTCAGATCTGATTAGACTAGTACTTCGGGGTACGAAAAGTGATGGATGCAACTGGGATAAAGCTAGGACAAGGATGATAACATTTGAAGAAATTCTTTCCTGTTTACATTCTTTTGTCAGAAGACTGCACTTTCCAATATCTAATATAAAAAAACTTGTATTGCCACTTTTCTTATTAGCTCTAAATCTTGTGTCCGAGTTTCCAGATCGCTCAAGGTCTCCGACCGACCGACCGAGAACCGAGACCGACAGCTTTACGTGCCCTCCGAAGCACGATAGCGCTCTGATGTAAATACCACATTCCGTCACGCATCGAAATAGCGACCTGCCGACTCTAATAAAAACGGTAAGTCATGTAACGCTTTATTGCCTGCCACTGAATGTTTTGGCGCAAAATGTTAAAATTACTCTTGATACATACATACATATCGTCACGCCTTTTATCCCCGAAGGGGTAGGCAGAGGTGTATTTCTACACCCACTTTTCGCCAGATATACTTTAGTCCCACGTAATAAGGGGCGAGCCTATTGCCGTACCGGGCACATTTCCAGACTCCGTGCTGCTACTGAGAATTTCGTGAATGAAAAACCCAATAACACTGCCCGACCCAGGAATCGAACCCGGGACCTCCCGATCCCACGCGCACATTTATGCCGCGAGACCAACGAGACAGTCGTATAGGGTTTGATGTCGAGTTTTCCGTCTCTACGCAAAGATGGTATTTGCATCGTGTTATCCCTTAGTCGCCTCTTACGACACCCACGGGAAGATAGGGGGTGGTGACACTTGTATTCTATGCCGTCAACCACACGGCAAATTACTCTTGATCTTAAAAACAAATTGTTTGCACATAGGTATAGGCCAGTATGTACAGTCGAACAACTTTACGCTAGACCACCATAAGGGCGAGAATCGCTCAGCAAGACATCGTCGCTTCCAGTGCTACTTTACACACATATTGACACTCGTATACAAAACCAGTTTCTTTTGTGCCTCAACTCTATGAGTAATCCAAGGGATTTTTATTCAAACTGGTCCACCGCCGACTTGTTTTATTGTATATGTATTTTTTTTTTAAAGGGACTAATCCCACCCTCATTCCCACTACTGTGTCACCTGTGTAGCCAGGTTCAGCAGCAGTGACCATAGATGACAACGAGTTTTGACACTCGTGAAGTCCCGGGGAAAGTTAAACTGTCTTGGAACCCGCAACGAACTTAATCAGAAGTATATTGGAGGAGTTGGAAAATGAATAATCCACTTCCCTCCTTAAAAAAGCGGGAGACAAACAACGAAGAGATATAGTGATGAGAAAAGATAAGCACCACGGACATGAGCATTAAGGGGGCCTAAATTGTGAACTATACCTGTTTCCAGTAATATGTATGGCAGAAACGCCTAAACGCACGGAAATTCGTCCTACTTGCCACAAGATCCGTATAGTACACTACTCCAGAAGTTACCTTTAATTCGTTAAGCATGATATTACGTTCGATTTGCCAAAGACTACACTCCCATAGAATGTGATGAGCAGATTGTTCATAATTGTTGCCAGATGTTGAACATTGGCATAACGGTGAATCAACTAGCTTAAATGAATACAACTTGCTCTTAAAGTTACCATGACCTGTAAGAAATTGGGCTACACAGTGATCCACCTCCAACCAGTTCCTCGCCAGTCGCTCTCGGACGCATGGGAAGAACTGGTAGTGGTGACGGCCCTTAGTTGATGTGTCCCAGCGACATTGCCATTCATCAAGAAGATCGTCATAGACTGTGGATTGATGGTTCAACAATCTAGCGATCTTATGTCTGTCGCGCGGAGCTAGAAAATTTTGATCCATGTTATCTCGTGTCACGTAATACATTGCTGCTCGTCTTTATGCCTCCAGATCGACTGGAAATATACCTGCCAGTACTGGCAAAGCTTCAGTACTAACTGTCCTATAAGCCTTGCACAAAAATATCAACGCGAGACGTTGACTTTGTAGCATTTTACGTCGTACAGCACCGATAGTAGCTCTATCAGCCCATGCAGGCGCACCATAACACATACAACCCAGATATGTTGCGCCATAAATTACTTTTAAAGTTTTGAACGAAAGCCCCCATGTCGTAGTTGATATCTTTGACACGGCGTAAAAACTTCTTTTAGATTTTTCATCTACTGTTTTAATGTGCTCGACAAATGAAAAGTTTCTCTCTAAAACTAACCCTAAATAACAAACTGATTCTTTGTTTTTAATGGTGATGTTATTGAATTTGATTCGAGGCGGTGTTTTTAAGTTCCCTTTCAAAAGTAATTGAAATGTTTTCTGTGGAGAAAAATATAAACGATTGCGTTCACCCCAATTGTTGATTAAGTCTAAACATTGATTAGCTAACCTTTCAAGTCCTACCCTAGTATTAGACTGAATAAGTAAAAGACCGTCATCTGCGTATCCGGTCAATGAGCAACCTGGTGGTAGTGGTATGCTTAGAAAGTCATCAAAACCTAGATTCCATAAATACGGGCCTAACACTGATCCCTGCGGACAACCCATGGTCAGCGCCTTCGACACAGCATGGTGGCCTAATTTTAACTTTGCTGTTCCATGTAGGAAATACGTATAAATGAGGGAATATATGTTACTAAAGCATCCACGAGATTTTAATTTAAGTAAAAGCATTGGCCACCATGCGTTGTCGAAAGCGCCAGATATATCTAAGAATATACCTAGCACATATTGTAGTGATGATGACGAAACTATCTTCCTAACCGATATAACTGCGTCAACTGTCGGTTTACCTACTGTGTTGTATATGTATGGCAAATAATGCAAATAATATAAACTACTACAATATGTAACTATATTGCTCCCTCATGAAAATATATAAGGCTGTACAAAACGAACACACAACTTGTAATCAAAACCTGGTGAATACACACACAAATTAAGCAATGGGATCGATCATTTGTACACACAATAGTTAGAACAACAGCCGTATATTGACCGCTAAACAAACAAACGGCAGCCCTAATGAGCGATGCAATACGAATATTATAATACTGCCCCCCGGCGCCGCTCACTGTTTCATTTCACGTGATAATTGGAGCCGCCCCGCGCCCGTCTGCGATACAACGGACCTAGTATGAGTTTATTCATACTATCGCCATTGATGTTATTGCCAGTAGCGCTTATAATGACTTGACATAGCAATTGTAATAAATCAGCAACTAAGCAACGTTTACACAAGTCACTACTTGGATAGTTGTGTGGTGCTTCGGAGGCCAATAAAGCCATTCATGCCCAGCTCTAGCCTCAAGAGAAAATTCATCCATTTCGGAAGCCATCAGGTGGAAGGTATATAACTAAACTCCGACACCAGCATTAGAAATTAAAAGACATTCATGCCGTGTATTCCTTCTGATTGGTATAGAACTTAGAGTCGGCCAATCGGTGTGCCGATTGTGGGTCGCATCGAGACGAATCGCGTCTTGGCTAAACCCGTGCTAGAATCAGTATTAACTGAAAGAGCTATATTGTGTATCCGTTCAGATCCGCCATTAATTAACTAGTAAGTGATATCTGAGTTACACTTAGATATATGCTGTATCTTTGTGTATGGGTGAGCTATTTGAGATTATTTGTGAACTCGCGGCTTAGTCGTTTCGTTTTGTGCAAATATTTTGGACTCCGGGTATAGAAGCGGGATGGTCTAGGTTCAACCAGGTTAACTGATGATGATGGTGATTACTCATGTAGTCTAGTGGTTAGTGACGGTGACTCTTTAGGAAGAAGTCCTAGATTCTGTTCCTATACATTCAAGTTTTTGTATTTGTATGATAATGTTTTTGTTATTATCTTTGAGAAATGTGAATTTAGGATTTAGTTTTTATTTAAGGCAGCTGCCTTACCCAACGTATGTATGTCAACATTTTAGCGATCCACAAATTGTAGTTTCGCATCTCGATGATCTTTGCGTCCGTTCCAGTCCGTGAGTTGATAAAGCCGTAGTAGAAGTCTTAATCTCAAATTAATCTTTTATAATATATTATAAATCACGACATATGTCTGTCTGCGTTAAAACTATTGTACGGAATTAATTTCGGTTTTCAATAACAAACAGAGTGGCCATTCTAAGCTGGCAGATTCACACGCTAGTAACGAATAAACAAGTATAACAGTTGTCTGGCTCTCATAGTACAGGCTCTGCCAAGTTTCGGATCAGACGGCCATGTGTGAATTGTCACAAGACATTATTACCATACACATGTGTTTTCACTTCGTCCTTGTGTGTACACAAGCTATTGTTCTGTTGTCTCCCTTATAGCTGTATGTTAACATGCAATTACTAATTGCTAGATGTTAGCTACGATTGTCACAATGAATCTGATTTGATATGAGAGTGAATTGTAATAAGCTCGTATCAAGATCTGTTTTAGATTCCATGTTAAAGATATACGGTTGATTAATAGCTTTTCTTTGAGTGCAAATTAAAGGCCATAGCACCATAACGGCACCGCTTCAGCCCAAAAAATATCAATAATTTAAAGACTATTCAATCACATGTCGTCTAATAATATATTGTATTATAGAATTTAGTCTTCGCCGCATCTTGTCTGTTTGTATTTGTATGAACGTGATTAATACTATTCTACGGCTCAGTTTGTGTGTTTGTGTTCTACGAATATCCAAATTCCGACGGGATCGGGAAGATATTTTTCAATTAAAATAAAATAGCGAGCCTCTAGTTAAATATAAAATACGGTTTCTAAGCTCCACTTTCATATTTTAAATTTTATGTTAGAGAAATGGTGGATATTTTACATTTTGTATGAAAGTCTTTGTTTTTAGTTGGAAAGTGCTTTGTTTAATTCCTATATTATTATTAATTATTATTGCTTTGTTAAATTCCTATGGTTGCACTATAGGAATTTAAATACAATATATAAAACGATTTTAAATTCTTATAATTGCCTTATAAACTATTTAATAACAATCAAGTCACTTAAATAAGATTGTTTCTCTCATTTAACATTTTATTCATAGTTGCACTAAAAGTCGTGTACCGCAGAGAACTTAACCAACATCAAGCAACGGACACAAAGTAACCAGACTCAAAACAATTTTTTTTGGATCACACAGTGTTCCGCTTGCGGGGATCGAACCCAGAACACAAACCGGCAGTATCGGCGAGGCGGCAGCATAAACAACTACACAGTGTTATAGATGATAAATATTCTTACTTCGTACGTTTCCATATTTATAAAGATCTTGAGGTCGGGGTTCGGAATTGGTTCTATCGTTTGAATAAAATGTTATAATAATTGGTATGTCTCTGTTGACACTACTACAAGGTGTCGGTGTGTTTAATAAAGAGTTACGCTGATGGCTTGGACCTCTGAACAACTGGCTCTATAAGTTACACTACACGGATGATTTAACAGTCACTATGGCGGCCACTCTAGCCGTTAGATAAAAATATAATGGTAGAGACCTATTTAAAGCTGATAAATTGTAATAAAATTGTATTTTAGAGTCTTGATGGACCGATTTAGGGATTTTATTAATGGCGATAGCTTTGAGAAGTCCTTTGCAAAGTGGTGACCGCAACAATCTCAGAACTAGCTATGCTGCTAGTGTATATGGCGCAGTCATCTGGTTGAATCTGCTATTTGATTAAATGACTAGCGCGATCATTGAATGGTGACATTTAATTGAATGACTAGGCCGAACGTTGACTGAATAAGCGTCACTCAACGTCCAATTAGTTAGCGAATTCTAACATATTCCTTTGAACAAAGCGGACATAAAATCAGTCAGCTGATAAAATTTAGTTCATCCAACTAGATAATGTCGTTTAAGCTAAGTTGACGGAAGCAGTTTCTGGTATAGGGTCACAAGAAAACCTAACATAACCTATTAAGTTTCTTGAGTGGACGAGCTTTTATCTTAATATACTTACATATAAAATCCTTGCGTTACTTACTGACTGACAGACACGCTACAGCCGAAACTATTGGGCAAAGGAAGCTGAAATTTGGCATGTGTGTTCCAAGGAGACCGTAGGGGTGCACTAAGAAGGGATTTCCCGAAATTTCCCCGGGATCGGCCATAACGGGTAAATTTAAAAAAATTGCAGTCGTAGCTGCTGGCGTCCTCTAGTTCATAAATAAATAATTCGATCGTGATTTTTTTAATAAAGATTGCCGTCAGTTTTTTTCAACTTAATAGGTTATGTTAGGTTTTCTTGTGACCTTTAACACAAATATAGAAGCCCTGCGAAGCAGAACTCCGTCAACTTAACCTTATAAATATCGCAGTCATCTGGTTTAATCTGCTATTTGATTGAATGACTAGACCTCACTAAATGACGTTTATTCAAGACGTTGAACGTTACATTCAACGACTTGACGAGTTGTCCTTTAGTCATTCAATCAAATAGCAGATTCAACCAGATGACTGCGACATTATAGGTATGTGGTACAATATTTAAAATAAAAAGAAAGTTTAGCTCGTACTGTCTGATTCATAGAAAGAAGCATGTTAGTTATCCGACCGTAAGATATCGGCTATTATTGCTATCTAGATGATCTATTTGTCTATTTGCCTTACAGGCGGCAGTCGCTGTGGTAAAGCTAGCTATTATTGTGTCAAGTCTGGTTAGACTAGTAAGCGAAGCCTTACTAATGCGAAAGTCTAAGATATAAGAGGGATAATGCTAGGATGATGGTAAACAGCTATGCGGCTTGTCAACTTTCTGCATTTAAGATTTATCTTTGACTTGTAATATAATATTAGCGACTTCTTAGATAATGAATCTTTGCGTTTTATCGATCTGTTAGGCTTAACGCTGATCGTTCATAATCAGAATCTGATCGCGGCGACAAACGTGTGTATGTGAGTAGTGATATAAGTCAGTCGAATGCAAGTTAGACCTACTGAAAAGCGACTAGACCATCAGTTTTTGAAGAGCATCCCTTTTTTTCTGCAGATATATGTTGTTTACGTAACAGCGGTGAACTAATATTTATAAACTAAGGTACCTAACCTAATAGCAGTATATATAGTCGTGAGGCTATCAGCCGATAATCGAGTTGATAGCCTCACGACCAAACGTAAAATTTCAATTTATATTTGCCATCCATAACCGCTCTTGACAAAGACAAAGTAAACAAAAATCCATCCATGTCAAATCTCTTAGTCGATTTGCTCAATGCAATTAAAGTTTTGGTAAGGCAGGACAAGTGGGTAAGGAATGTCATGTCGTGATGTTTAAGAAAAACTCAATACTGACTAAACGAAGATCACCCGCTGTCTCAGCGACAGATATGGCCGACACACAGCTGATGAAAATGTAAGCGTGTTTGGACAAAATTGGCACGAACGACTTGACATTGTTGTTGGATACTTGCGTCTTGCGTTAAACCAAAGGCACTTTTAAATTAGACTTTTGATGTAGGACTGTTGTGCATGAAGGATGACCCTTCTATCGAAATTAAAGTATTAAAAGTACACGTCATCACGTTGCATTATGGTGCAAGATCAGCTTGTCAAATATCATAAGGTGCAGCGCCAGTGTCAGCCATACAGTGCTAGGCGTTCATAAGAAAGACGTGCCTCGTACTACATATTTAGTCCAGTAAATGCTAACAACTCGTGCATTATAACAATTAATTTACATACTTGTCTTTCGGTGCTGAAATATTTGATACTCAGATCAAATCTACATACAACTGCATCAAAGGACAATTTTAAAATATTACCTGTGCGCAGTATGGTACCCGGCAGCTAGCAGCAGTCCAGCAACAATTAGCAAATATAAAACCTCACTAATATCGTGAAAGCAAAATAAAACAATACTACTTACGTATTTTCTGTTTGTTACTCTAGAAAAGAACAAGGCTTTTTTTTTTCGAAAATTGTTTACTGCTTTTAGGAAATCTAAAATTCAATGTTCCGATCTAATAAGTGTTAAAAGACGAAGCAGTCTTACATTTTTTGTTTTCAAAACTTATTTCCACACAACGCGAAATCTCTAAATCGTAGAATATCAAACCTAGTTATACGTATAAGCTTGACACAATGGAACAAGAATTATCTGTTGTGTATATTTGTTGACCATACAAATGCTTATACCGTGTGGAGATCCAATCCATAACATATGCGTGCAGTCACCATCAATTTGCAAAAACTGCAAAAAACCTCTTTTCCAAAGACCTAAGTATAAATTAATATAAAACATCTCATACAACCTGCCTCTTGCTAAGTGCTTGGCACTTACCTCCTTACTTGGCCCGTAATCTTGGCGCGAGGGTCCTCGAGTCCCCAGCAGCAGACAGCACGTCACTGTGCCCCTCCACACCCCTCTCGCTGAGTGTAATGAGTCACAACCCTCACCCTCTCGCCACAATGTTCCATTACCAACCCTTTGATACTAAGGCATTCTGCGTTCGCAAACGTAAGGAAAAATACAGGACACATGCTGATTGCGTGACTACCTTTTCTGTGTCAGTGGTTTTTACTTAAAATATTGTCTTATTTTTTGTTTCATGTCCTACAAATCTTTTCTCAGAAAATAATTATCCCAACATACAATATGTCTCCTGGCCAAATACTTAATAAAACGACTAGCGACTAAATTCTGCACAAATTAAACCTTACGCCTTAAGTTTTCTTATTTCCCATACTTATTTGTCTGTATGTCGGATTTAAGAAACTGTAATACTTTGATCGCTAAAGAAATAAATCCTTGCGTGTAATTTTGATTCCTTTCTAATCATAAAAGTTCTTTAAAATATTTTCTTTCACATATAACACACAGGCCTTTGCACAAATAGTTAGTCAGACATCTAAACAAAAAGTACGGAAACTTATTTCCACGCATAAAAAGCAGTACCAAAGGAACAGATTTCAACACGCCGAGCTCTGCGAGTTTCATCGCACGGAGGCTTGTGAAAAGGCGATAAAAACCAAAATCTATTTTAAACGAAAGGCTACTTCTATCGGCTTATATTGCTGGATTTCCGTCGACCGTCGTACCTACATTTGTTTTGCCAGACAAAGGGTTGATGCGAAAATTACCAGCTGCCGTGAATTACGACCACCGCGCCTTATAAATCCAACTTATTTATATTTTTAATCAGAAAGTAAAGCTCCTAGTTTAATGTATTCAAATATTAATAAGTTAGATTATGTGGAGGCGCAAAATATAGTTAACTAGCTGACCCGGCAAACGTTGTTTCGCAATTTTTTTTTTTTTTTTTAAATAGATGTTGGCCGATTCTCATAGATACCGGATAAGCACAAAAAAATTCATCAAAATCGGTCAAGCCGTTTCGGAGGAGTATGGGAACGAAAACTGTGACACGAGAATTTTATATATTAGATTACTACATTTCTTTATTACCTTTTTCGCTATTAAAATATGCGGTACCTACCTATAAAACATACCAAGATATAACTCATACTAACTTGGTGTTTCTACTCGTATATGAATGTAATGGAATTTTAATATCCTGCGACGCGGCCAGTCTTTGATTTCGAAAATGTTGCTTATGAGTTTTAAGACAATAGCAATTATTTCTGTGAGCCGAAAGATTTCTTGATTGACTTATTCGTCAACTTACAACGAAAACTTGCAGGCGACTTGTAGAAAATGCTTCACTTTCTTAACGGTTATCATAACTTTATGGAAGCCGTCTTTACTTGTACCTTAAGCTATATTCTGATCTTGTCTGTGAAAAAAATATTATTGGTACTCTAGTAGTCGCAAGGAGCTATATTTGTATAGCTCTTTGGGTAGACTAATACTATGTTTGTGTGCATCTCTTTTTAAAATTCATTCGTACATTTGTCTAACTGTCAACATCTTACGAATTACCTAAAAGTTTCTTTATACTTAGGTGTTTAAATCTATGACTATGTGTAGTGCAATACCATAAACCTTGTTCTGTATTAAGGCCTAATTTATTATATTCTTGGCCAACCAAACAACCCATCTGTTGTTTGAAAGACAATCAATCTTTATTTGTTCAACATTACATATTATAATGCATTATAGTCAAAGTATTACAGTTTCTTAAATCCGACATACAGACAAATAATTATGGGAAATAAGAAAACTTAAGGCGTAAGGTTTAATTTGTGCAGAATTTAGTCGCTAGTCGTTTTATTAAGTATTTGGCAAGGAGACATATTGTATGTTGGGATAATTATTTTCTGAGAAAAGATTTGTAGGACATGAAACAAAAAATAAGACAATATTTTAAGTAAAAACCACTGACACAGAAAAGGTAGTCACGCAATCAGCATGTGTCCTGTATTTTTCCTTACGTTTGCGAACGCAGAATGCCTTAGTATCAAAGGGTTGGTAATGGAACATTGTGGCGAGAGGGTGAGGGTTGTGACTCATTACACTCAGCGAGAGGGGTGTGGAGGGGCACAGTGACGTGCTGTCTGCTGCTGGGGACTCGAGGACCCTCACGCCAAGATTACGGGCCAAGTAAGGAGGTAAGTGCCAAGCACTTAGCAAGAGGCAGGTTGTATGAGATGTTTTATATTAATTTATACTTAGGTCTTTGGAAAAGAGGTTTTTTGCAGTTTTTGCAAATTGATGGTGACTGCACGCATATGTTATGGATTGGATCTCCACACGGTATAAGCATTTGTATGGTCAATAAATATACACAACAGATAATTCTTGTTCCATTGTGTCAAGCTTATACGTATAACTAGGTTTGATATTCTACGATTTAGAGATTTCGCGTTGTGTGGAAATAAGTTTTGAAAACAAAAAAATGTAAGACTGCTTCGTCTTTTAACACTTATTAGATCGGAACATTGAATTTTAGATTTCCTAAAAGCAGTAAACAATTTTCGAAAAAAAAAAGCCTTGTTCTCTTCTAGAGTAACAAACAGAAAATACGTAGTATTGTTTTATTTTGCTTTCACGATATTAGTGAGGTTTTATATTTGCTAATTGTTGCTGGACTGCTGCTAGCTGCCGGGTACCATACTGCGCACAGGTAATATTTTAAAATTGTCCTTTGATGCAGTTGTATGTAGATTTGATCTGAGTATCAAATATTTCAGCACCGAAAGACCCGGCAAACGTTGTTTCGCAATTTTTTTTTTTTTTTTTTTTAAATAGATGTTGGCCGATTCTCATATATACCGGATAAGCACAAAAAAAATCATCAAAATCGGTCAAGCCGTTTCGGAGGAGTATGGGAACGAAAACTGTGACACGAGAATTTTATATATTAGATTACTACATTTCTTTTTTTACCTTTTTCGCTATTAAAATATGCGGTACCTACCTATAAAACATACCGAGATAGAACTCGTACTAACTTGGTGTTTCTACTCGTATATGAATGTAATGGAATTTTAATATCCTGCGACGCGGCCAGTCTTTGATTTCGAAAATGTTGCTTATGAGTTTTAAGACAATAGCAATTATTTCTGTGAGCCGAAAGATTTCTTGATTGACTTATTCGTCAACTTACAACGAAAACTTGCAGGCGACTTGTAGAAAATGCTTCACTTTCTTAACGGTTATTATAACTTTATGGAAGCCGTCTTTACTTGTACCTTAAGCTATATTCTGATCTTGTCTGTGAAAAAAATATTATTGGTACTCTAGTAGTCGCAAGGAGCTATATTTGTATAGCTCCTTGGGTAGACTAATACTATGTTTGTGTGCATCTCTTTTTAAAATTCATTCGTACATTTGTCTAACTGGTAACGTCTTACGAATTACCTAAAAACGTTTCTTTATAGGTGTTTAAATCTATGACTATGTGTAGTGCAATACCATAAACCTTGTTCTGTATTAAGGCCTAATTTATTATATTCTTGGCCAACCAAACAACCCATCTGTTGTTTGAAAGACAATCAATCTTTATTTGTTCAACATTACATATAATGCATTATAAATTGGCACAGGACGTCAACGCTGCGAATTCTCCGATGAAACATGCAAATTACGTAGGTATTTTAAAATGAATCATGTCAAGCATTATTTCGTTTCATTATATTATTCACAGAAATCAAATATTAATTGGTCGGACATTTATTATTTTCTGTTAAGCTTTGGTTTCCTAGGAAAGCGGTGCCGTCATATAGCGGCCGTAATACAGCGGTGAATGACGTCACTAGAACGTTATCTATGTAAACAAAATGGCGCGGTTTCCTAGAGAGCGGTAACTGACACCGTAACGTCAAAAAGCGGTGCCGCCATTTGCATGACGGCCGTATTGTCGGTGTCAGACGGTTTCGTGAACGTTTCATTGACAGCGGTGAAGTTATTTTTAAAACGTATTTGTGTGTATTTTTTACCGAAACAACATACAAAATATAATACAAAGTTGTATTCATTGCTCAGTAAATGGCGACGTACTAAAATCCCAAATGCACCTTCAGTGCCACGAGATTTGAATAAATCGTCTTCCACCATACGACTATTTTGCTCTTCTGATGATAGTTCATCCTCCAAGTAAATTACTAAAGCTAAATCAAGGTCGTCGATTTTCTATCTTGGATACTTTTCGTTTGACGTATGATTTAAAAAATTACTGACGGTGTGTTAAAACGTCCGTGGAACTTTCCACATGTCATCACCGTAAAGACGGGCCACCTTTTTGCGTCCGTAATATTACGGCCGTTATATGACGGCACCGCTTTCCTAGGAAACCAAAGCTTTACTGCCTTGCAATTCATCCGAAATAACTTCGCTCGCGGTTGCAAGATATCCAATATCATCTTTGGAATACCTGACAATTAGTATACAAAACCGAATGATTATTAAAAATATGTTTTTATGACTGCAGTAGTGTAAGTATTACAAACAAACTCATATTCGCGTTTGTAATATAAGATAGTAATTGGATTCCGTTGAATTAGAATCTGAGTGTTAATTATGTCCGTTACTCAAATGTTTCTTAAGTCATCTGTGATAATACTTCTAATATGACACTTCTTTAAAGCTTACACTTTGCCATAATTAAATAGAATAATTTTTGTAATGTGCCATGGAATGAAAGAAAATAATATATTAAGTATACCGGGTGAGCGCCCATACGGCACTAAAAGGCTCATATTATGGAAAACTCATTACAATTTTAAAAGCAATAGCTATTGTGTAATTAGATAATAAAATACTTTACTAAATTAAATATGCAGGTAAATAAAAACAGATACGATACGATATATAAGAACTTTTTTTACAATCTTTAGCAATAACTTGAATTTACACAACGCAGTATGAACACTATACTAACACAAATAGCAATATTTCTAACTCAGTATTCCAAATTTTATAAACAGTAAAACTATTTTTTGCCTATGCGTTTTTTTTATTAATACTATCATAGATTGTAGGGGAGGGGCGTAGGGGCCCTTAAAAATATATTAAACTAGCTGACAAAGCGAACTCCGTATCGCCATTTTAAGAGTTTTTATTTAATTCCCTTTTTTCCAAGCCCCTTTTCCAAAGTTACCATTGCTTTAGCGCTTAATCTCTTATCATTTCAAAGTCTATAAATGATGAACAACAAACATAGATTTTCATATAATATATTGAATTCCCCATTCCTTAAAATATCGGAGGCGATACCCATATCGCGTCCGCCATCTTTGATTTCCTATCCGCCATCTTTGATCACGAAATAGATGTTGTATTTGGATTCACCATCCCTTAAATCATCAAAGACGATAACTATATTGATTTTTAAAAATTTTCCCATCCGCCATCTTTGATTTCCCATCCGCCATCTTGAATCGCGAAATATGTAGATGTTGTATTTGGATTCCCCGTCCCTTTAAACACCGGAGACGATACCCAAACTAATTAAAAAAAAAATCCTATCCGCCATCTTTGATCACGAAATAGATGGTGTTTTTGAATTCCCCATTCCTTAAAATATCGGAGACGATACCCATATCGACTTTAAAAAAATCCTGTCCGCCATCTTTGATTTCCTATCCGCCATCTTTGATCACGAAATAGATGTTGTATTTGGATTCTCCGTCCCTTAAATCATCAGAGACGATACCCATATTGATTTTTTAATTTTTTCCCATCCACCATCTTTGATTTCCCATCCACCATCTTGAATCACGAAACAAATGTTGTATTTGGATTCCCCATCCCTTTTAACATCGCAGACGACACCAATATTGATTTTTTTAATTTTCCCATCCGCCATCTTTGATCACGAAATAAATGTTGTATTTCGATTCCCCACCCCTTAAAATATCGAAGGCGATACCCATATTGATTTTTAAATTTTTCTTATCCGCCATCTTTGATTTCCCGTCCACCATCTTGGATCACTAAATAAATTTCATATTATTAATCAGCGTCCCGAAAATCTCGAAAACGATACCCATATAGATTGTATCCTGTTCGTTTAGCCTTTTTTTGCCTTTTTTTACCCTCCCCCTTCTCGTTTGAATATTTTGTTATTTTTGTCTGGCCCCTAAAAGTTGAGGCGTAATTTTATATAGCCAACAATTTTTAAAATCCGATTGCTAGTTCCTGAGATTAGCCGACATTGTCTTTTAGCCTTTTTATCCTTTTGCCCGGCCCCAAAGGGTCGAAGCGTTATGTTATATAGCATATAGCCTGCCGGAATAACTGGGCTATCGTATAGAAAATTAATTTTCCAGATCCGACCGGTAGTTCCTGAGATTAGCGCGTTCAAACAAACAAACTCTTCCGCTTTATTATATTAGTAAAGATATGCGGACAATTTAATCAACGTGCACAATATGACATTATGTAGGTATGACATGACAGTACTGACAGATATGCGATAGCACATGCGCAGCAATCAATTATCAGCATGCGTTCTTACTTCCAAGAGGTAAATTTGTGCCGTACAAACTTCTACCCTCCCTACAATCCCTCCCAGTTAAATTTGTACAACTTATGGTAAACTATATCCGTCTCCATGATCCAATATATGTTCTCTATATTAAAATTCAACAATATTGGTTCAGCCGTTTTAGCGTGAAAACGGAACATACATACATACACAATTTCGAATTTATAGTATTAGGTAGGGATTATCAATGTTTCTTCTGACATGAAGCCCGCTGGGCGGCAGCACTGAGACTTCAGGTCCGGAAACTTGTAAAACTGTCATCAAACAAAGAAGTATATCAACGCGCACGCGAATTTGAACTTTATGCAGCGGTAATAAATTACAAATTGAGTCTACGTTTTAGTTAGAAAGCGTTTGTATGGGAAAAAGAAAATGGCTGTTTTTAGGGTTTTTCCGGCAATTATTAGAATTTTTCTCGCCGTAAAAACCATCTTTGAACTTCAACGAACATTTAAAAAAAAGAATTGGCCAAATTGGTTCAGGCATTGTTGAGTTATGCGCTTACCAACACATTTTGCGATTCATTTTTATATTATAGATAAATATTTCCTCCATAAGTTCCTTGAAAAGGGGCGTACAGGCTCTCCAAAACGGGGCGAATTTGCAACTTTTATACACGAGGCGAATATAAGGGGCGTATGGACTCTCACCTGTATACCTACCTATTCCTAGCAAAACTATCTTTATACCTAATGTTATTCATAAAACTTAATTATCATCTTTCGAGTTGATATGCACAGTTACAAAGGTTAAACTGTCAATGCGACCACTTAAACCAATGTCTCACTTATTTCATGTTGATCAGCTTTATTAAGTGTCAATTTACAACTGCATATAACCTGTACACGTCTGACTCCGGTGGTGCATCAGCCATTGATTGGAAGCACTTATTTCATTCGTAGCATCGAAAGAGCATAGGTGAGGCAGAACATCTGTCGTGTTCCCATCCACTGCGACCGCAGCGAATAAAACTGAACGACGATTGGAGTTTTCAATTAAATTCTACATCTGGATATTGAATATAAAGCAATGGTTTTATTTTGAGTAGTTTGATGCTTTCGGAATAAATCTTAAATCTTATTACCGAATGGTGGGTAAGTGCATTCAAATCTTAAAATCGATATTTGAATGTGTTACGTTGTTTCATAACGTGATCGGAAAAGTTAAGCAAGGTGTGTATAGACTATCTCTGTTGACGTATTGCCAGCAGATCGCTTTGGTTCAGAAGGCTCGTAAATTCATTGATATCAGATCTTATATCAGGATAAGAATCATTAGGCAAAGTAGACGTCTTTAAGCGGTTTACAAGCTGTCCTACCAGACTTTGGCTACTAGAAAAAGGCAAAACAGTCGTGTCTATCGATGTGATAGAATTGCTGTCTACTGTTACTGCTATATACCTACCCACAATATAAGACTACTTCAGTCTATGTTAAGCTTTATCTAATATAGCCGGGCCTCTACCCAGCAAGCGCGATATGCCAGACTGGCCGCCGTTTGGCCGCCGTTACTGAAAGTTCATAGACAGTGAACGTGGTGAAAACTGATAATATTTTCCCAACCGGTGGCACAATTGAACTCGGGACACGAAACAATGCCGCTCAGCTCATAATTGTAACTCAGACAAAAGAAATAGTTTATATAATCTTTGGCAAGTAATTGTAGAAGTCTGCAAAATAAGTTTTAATTGTAACGGATCTGTTTCTCATTAAAGGTATTGTGTAAATTTTCTGTTTAAAAGGATCTCTGTTCAGAAAAGACTCGTATTATTTTACATTTTGTCGGTATTTATTGTTTGCAGTTGCAGAGAAAACAGATGACTTCACTTCACTACCACTGGAACACCAGAGATATTCTGATACATTTCCTTTTGTTGACCATTTGTTATAACTTATAACTTACAGCTTCGTTTTATTTGCTGACGTCGTGGACGATCTTCAAGAGTCGTGTCGACTCCGACACGAATTGGGACTGGCAGAGATGTGTGTGACAGCAAGGCTCTTGACGGTCGGCTCATCCGGGGATCACAGAATATCGACGTAAAGACAAGTAGGTAACAATATCTCCACTGTTGCGTTTCGTTCAGTGAGTGGGTGTGTCTGAGGCTCCAGCCCCTTTTCCATCTCCGTCATCTCGCTCCTGTAACTGGATTGAAACGATGTATCACAAAGCATTTCCAATACCATTTAAATGCTTTTTACACTTTGGTGATAAGTGTCATGCATACCTATTAAAACATAAATAATTATAGATTATATAAAAGAAAATTAATTCTCTTTCCCGTTTGTACCCACTATGTTGTATCTTGCTAAAATCAAAATAATAAATAAACTACTGCTTACTCATTGCCAAAATACGTCTTTATATATTTACACATAATAACAACTATAATCGATTAACGCTCCAGGAAAGTAATCCCTAAAATCATTCTGAGTGCTTGTAATATTCTTTAGTTTAATATTTTAATGGAAAGCAAAAGAAAAATAAAAGCTACCTACAGAGAAACATATCTTAAATAATACTTTATAAACGCGGTAACCTTGTATAGGTTTCGTCAGATCATCAAGTGTAAGAAAAATGTTAAAGGTTTTCTATAATTTCCTCACAATTTGTTGGAAGGTATTACTAAGCACTAGTACGTGAAGGGTATGGATAAATAAATTATTCAATGCGTGAGATGTATCTCCATCCCGTAGTATTAGTGGCCATGAATTATGTATTTGACGAGAAAAGTATTTCTCTTAAGAGGTAATGCGTTTCTCACCAGAATGGTAAATAGGTCTTGAAGTTTTCTTATTTAGTTTTTTATCACATGATTAGGTATTTCATTTGCTGTTTTTAATCGCGTTTCATTGAAAGTAAGTCAAGTGTTACTTTAGACTTTGTTTGTAAAAATATTATAAACATGTAAACTTTTGTGCTGCATTACTTTTTACATTGTATTTCGGCAAATATACGATGTACCTTTGTTTCAAAGATCGGATATATCGGTACTTCATGGACAATGTAATATATACCTATATTGTAGACAATGTAGAAACTACAAGTAAGTACTCCAGCCTTGCTGATTGCAGTATGATTGGGTCACCTCGAACGGAAAAGAACAACAGCAAAGTTACAGCATCTTTATTGTTGAGTTTCGTTTGGTAAGTTAGAGTGCCGGAGGCCTCATTGACTTTTCCGATTCCTCTTTCATAGGTGGTGGTAGATATTTTTCATCAAGCGGTCAGCCTGCTCGTTTGCTTCCTATCACATTAAAAATCTACTATGTGCTTATATTTCGTAACTTATTTCCAAAAGATGCTAAATAGCATGTTGCCTGCCACCCAGGACTACCAAAAATTGTGTAACTTGTTTACTATTTATTTCAAATTGTATTGTATGTAGCCGTACAGTATTTATATTTTAAGGGATTAAATATAACAATATTATTCGTAAAGAAGAAACTGGAGTAGGAATGAAGCAAACTGTCAAGAAAGCAAGTTGAAGCGTCACGTACTAGAAATTTGGAAATTACCAATCTAATGAGGTGTACGTGGTATAATAGTCCCACGGCGAGGGAAGCCGTACGCTAAGTCTAGTATGCATATTTTTCCAGGACATGACGCAACGAAGCGTACCTTCAGAAATTCAAGTAGAGGTAGCAACAGACTATGAAATCAAACCGTGAGAGGTTTCGCAGCAGACGACCTAGTAAGGAGGGCGAGCCGCTGTATGCAAGTGGAGCGACATCGATCGACTTACATATTTATGGTACAGACAGAATTGTGCAATAGAGCACTTCAGACGGACAGACGATAAAACAAGGTTCCCTGAACGATTTATGAGTACTTATAACCAACAGCCTAACCCGCTAAGTAATAAAAGTTATGCTAAAATATTTATTGAACTATTTTTTTAGTAAATACAACGAGCCGTAGGAAGATGGTTTTTTATGTTAATATCTGCTCTTGGTAAATACTAGGTATACAGTATTATGTTAATGACACATTGACTATTTTTTTAAGGTCAATGTTTGGAAATTGGACAAGTGTTGTAATCTCTGAATGATTGTCCTATAATTGTCCAGCCACCGGTAGGTATGCGCCAAAAAATAATAAACAATTAGATGCTATACATAGCAGTAAATAGTTTGTATGTGTGTACATAGTACACACATACAAATTCCCAGAACAATTCAACATCTAACATCCCGTATCATTTACGTAAAATAAAAGAAAGAAAGAAAATGTTTAGTTCCATTCATGAAAAAAAAGATAGCAATAGAGATACAAAAATAGCAAAGCTTTATTAAATGAAGGAAATAACTAGATAGTACGTATTTACCATATCATGACATAATTCTTATTTAACTTATTTAGTAAAAGGGAATAAGTATACACTTATAGAGAAAGGTTCCTATCGAAGTAAGACATCAATTAGGGCAAGGGTCTAATGAATACGAGTACACAGTGTATCAGTTTAATGATTGTTTATTTGGACATCTATCTCTTCGTTTTCTACGTAATTTTGTTCTAAGAGAAATCAAATATACTATAGGTAGTAAAACCCGCTTGAAAGGCCCTATCACTCTTTATACGTCTTTTTGATATCCTCAATGACGTCTAATATGATTTTCAGCATAATGTACTAACTGGAACGATGCATTTCGTGCATTTTATAGTTTAATAAACTTATTCATCCCGGAATATGTCAGATAAAATTCAGATGTAGTTACTGTTCAAATATGGTGCTATGGTGGTAAAACACAGCCTTACTGTGGTATATTAATACCACAGTCCAATTCTGGTAAATTTGTAAAAATATTTTCTGATATACATATATTGCTTCAAGAAAGGTCGATTCCTCTAACAAATGCGCCGCTATATTGGGATTAGTTAACAGCCCTAATCATTATTAATGCATCTTAATAATAATTTTAGGCAGTGAACGTACGTAAGAAATCTGAATATAGAAGCGCATCGAAATTATTTATTAAATACTTTTCAACTTAGCACAAAATATTCCTACCTCGTGTGGAAGTTTTGATCTTGTTACTTAACATAAGCATTAGTAGGTTAAGATCTTTAGAATTCTATTTGTTACGATTATTTTTCTTCTTCTTCTTCTTCTTCTTCTGCCTGCCCTGTTCCCAAATTACTTGGGGTCGGCGCAGACTGTCTTTCCCTTCCATTCTCTACTATTAGCCGTCATCTGATTATTCACTCCCTTTTCATTCAAATCACTTCACCTTCCCACAATCCATCCATCTGTTTTTCGGTCTTCCTCTTTCCTTATAACCCTCAACTCTCATATTCATCACCTGTCTAGTCATATGATTTTCATCCCTCCTCATCACATGCCCATACCACGATAAACGATTTCCTCTCAGCTTTTCTTACATCGGTACATTTTTCAAACTTCCCGTAATATACTCATTTCGAATTTTATCCATCCTTGTCACAACATCCTAATCTTTTCTACATGCAATCTTCTTTCATCCTTCTTCTTCACGACCCAGCATTCCGATCCATACAGTGCGACAGGTCTTATAACGGATTTGTAGATCCGTGGATCTCAAGTTGTGCCTGTGACCTGTCGCCATTTCATCCAACCTGTTTACGATTATTTTTAACTAATTTATATTGAAATACTAGATGAGCCCGCGGTTACACGCGCGCTATTTAAGGCTACTGCTCCGCTCCCATGGCTCTTATATAGCCTATAGCTTGCCTAGATAAATGGGCTATCTAACACTGAAATATTTTTTCAAATCTTACCAGTAGTTCCTGAGATTAGCGCGTTCAAGCAACCAATCAAACCAACTCTTCAGCTTAATATATTAGTATTAGATAATTTGAATGTCTTCACCCATGAACATAAACATATATTTTGCAATACGACAGTAAATGCATATTACATGTGTTTATTATTTGTTTACATTACAATAAACGTTAGTGAAAATATACATGATGAAATGTTTAACAATACAGAAGTTAATAACGACATAAAATATCAGTAGGTATGTACGTACCTACTTGTCTAATAAAAGTAATAAAACTTCATGATCATCATCATCCGCCTAGCGTTATCCCAGTCTCAACCCGGGGTCCGCTTTCTAGTCTAACCGGATTTGGCTGAATATATTAGCTTTTCCACGGAGCTACTGCCTGTCTGACCTCCGCAACCCGAAGGGATAGCGATATTCCATGGCTTAGACTAGTTAGTGTCAGTTTATTTATAGGTACTGACGCCATATAACGACAGTCAAAGATCTTCATGACAGCCGGGACCGACGGCTTAACGTGCTCTCCGAGGCACGGGGCAAGTGATAATTTACAATTTAATAAGCACATAACTCCGAAAAGTCATTGGTGCGCGCCGTGGATACGAACCCGACCCATTACCCTCTGCATGGCAGTCCGTTGGTATCTCCACTAGGCCATCGCTGCCTTTTTCTAAAACTTCATGATACTAATTATAAGATTAATCAAGGTGGTACGATTGAAGTTAATTTGATAGTCACTTTTATATTGTATTGTCCTTATATTATTGATTCATCCTCTCAACAAATCCTTGAAGTCTTACTTATACAATGGCAAAAAATGTTATTTAACTAGCCTCTTTTAGTCTTGTGGTGGGTGACACTGACTGAGTGACTGTTAAGCCGGAGATCGTGGGTTTTATTCCCACCCAGAATAAAAATATTTGTATGATGAGTACAATCTTACACTAATATATAGGTAAAGATGAAGAGTGTTTGTTTGTTTGGTTGAACGCGCTAATCTCAGTAACTACTAGACCAATTTAAAAATTCAGTGTTAGATAGCCCATTTATCGAGGAAGGCTATAGGCTATATAGCATCACGCTATGAGCGACGGGAGCAGAGCAGTAGCCTTAAATAACGCGGGTGTAGCCGCGGGCATCCTCTAGTTACTCATATAGGTATTCTTTTAATATTCAAACTTACGTATTCTCAAACAAAACACGACTATATATATAGTAAGTATTTAAGAATATATAAAGTATTTTTGGGTCCATATTGGCTCACCTAAAGTTCTTTACCCGAAATTGTTCTTCCTAACGATTTGTAATCCGAATGATCACTCTTCCTAAAATTTTTCATCCTAAAGTTTTCATTCATACTATTTGTAGTGTAACCGGCGATGTTCATAACACTCATGTTTCCGAAAATTGTAATTAATAATATCATTAATGTAAATATATTTAAACTCCTACTGTTTTTTATCATAACGCTTTTATCCCTAAACATAATTACTTAACATAATATTTTCACTCATACTCAGAAAGAAATATTTACCAAGTGTAATAATAAATATATGACACTTTTACCAAGACACTTTCAGCCTTATATTTAGGTGTTTTATACGATAGAATCGAGAAAATAAATGATTTGCAAAAATAACACTTTTTGGCTATTTTTTTCTAAGTCCTCGCGCAGTAGCTACACTACAACCGAAATTAATAAAACACGATTCATTTACGGTTATGTTTATTGCCTCGGAGTTTATACTGCAGTTTTAACCGAACATAAACCAGTAACTATAGGATCGATTCGGTTCTGGCACTTCGCCGGCCGCTGCCGCGGCACGCTCGCTTCGCTCGCTCGGCTCGTGCGTTGTGGTCACAGTTCTAACCTAACCTAAACCAATAATTACTAATACGACCGATTCGTTTCTGGAACTTGAACTGGAACTATTGTGAATTTGTATCATGGTACTATTATTCTTATATGTAATACATGTTATGTGAAAATAAAGTTACGCAAAATTAATGTATACTATAATACTGATTATTATGAATAAAAATAAATCTAAACAAAAAAGATATGACTTTGAATAATAGTGTAAAAGATGGTTATGTTGAGAAAATATAGGAAAACAAATAAAAGTATAATAGATGTTTATTGCTACTGACATTATTAAGTCGAATGCTTCGGAGTTATGAACATTAGACACAGAGTAGTTAGGAATTGTGATTGTTAGGATGAAAAATGTTAGGAAGAACATTTTCGGATTTCCAATTATCGGAGTTGAAAATTTAGGTGAACTTTGGCGCACCGAGTATTTTTATCAGATATCTCGTAACACAAATTTGTACTATAAGCTCTGAATACACCATGTTTGGGATCAGATGGTTGTAAATGAGTTACCTATCCTAAAAATGTTACTTTCTTGCTTTACAATAAATAACTAGGCAAACATATAATACCCTATGGCAACACCCTTACTTCGGATAAGAATTCTGTATAGCGGGCGCGGGGGTCTTTACAAACTGACAACAAACACAAATAACACGTAAACTCTAACCAATCATTGTAAATCACTTAAAGTATTGTTTCATGTGGGGATCGAACCCACAACACTTACCGCAGTGATAAACTGTGAGGCGCTGCTTTAAACCACCAAGTCACTCGTGCACTAGTATTATTACACAAAAAACAGATTTTTTGCATCTGAGACATTGTGCAGAAGACATTTACCGCTGAATGGCCCCCTTACACAATTACAATGTTGTGACCGCAAACACAAAAATGAGGTAGAGCAAGCTATGCCAGTATCTTTAAACCATTAAACTATCAAATAACTTCATATTCATAGTATTTATTTAGCATAAATAAAGGGCATTTTCTCTAATAATAATGATTATAACAAAGCGGCACATTATCGTTAGTAGCACAATGGCGGGACGTTCACGCGCCAGCGCATGGCCCGTCAATACTTTATTATACCAATAGCCCTTCCCTTCCCTTCCCTCAACAATATCCCTTTGTTCTCTCACCGTTATAGCATTAATGAATGTCTGAGTTCTCCGTATATCGTAAATTATACAAATACTAATTTTATTGACTGCCTCTGTGGTCCAGTGGATAGCGTATGCGTCTGCTGATTGTGTTCCGAGTACGATTCCGGGTCGAGCAAAAGTGATACTGAGGTTTTCCAAATTCTTGGTAGCAGTACAGAGTCTAACGGAGTCCAGGTATCGGCAATAGGCTCACCCTATATTATGTTGGACCTAAAATTCATAACTTGGCGTAATGTTGGTGCAATATTAAACCTCTGCCTACCCCTTCGGGAATACAGGTTTGAGTACATGAATGAATGAAACATTTACTTATTTTATTTACGATACGGTAACGCAGTATCCGTGCAGTGGTCCGTGTGGTGACGGATTAAGAATACGGAATGTCACCACCCCATCATCCCACCCAATCATCCCATGGGTGTCGTAAGAGACGACAGAGGGAGCATATTATGCAGAGAACAACACTGCAAGAGAAGGAAAACTTGATACAAACCTTATACCAACCCGTTTGGCCACCGTGGTATAGTAGGCCAATTCCTCCTTTCAAAGGAGAGGCCTAGTCCAGCAGTGGACTGTTAAATTGGGGCTGCCGCGATTTTGTAGCGCGTCGAGCATGTTTGCGGAAGCTCACACAGATGGTTTTCATGCCGTTATAAGAAAGCAATGCGCATCACTGTTAAATCGTGTCAGGTCCAGCCACAATGGCGTGCTAAGCGTGTTCGTAGATAGGTGGGACTCTCCACTACTGCGCCACTGGTTACGTCTGCATACTGACCTTTGATAAGCTTTTTCTCATTGTTCTACAAATATCAAATATAATAATTTCGCCGACATCTACTAACGGAAAATCTTATGTTAATTAGCAAGGAAGTGGGCTCGCTAGGGTCGCTTGTGTCTGTCTGATGTGCGAGACATACAGGTATTCGCAGAAATTTTAATTTTAGCAAGTGTTTATTTAGTTGTCTTTGGGACTGCTGTTATTGTATCGCTATTCGAGGTAAGTAGTAGAGGTTCTCGTGGCTTTGTCAGGTGATTCTTTCCCAGTAATTTCGCCAAGAGTTTTGACTCTGGATTTTTCTCAATCACTTCCTATATGAGACGAGTGGTCCAGCTTCACCCAGCTCCACGTAACGTCACATCAGTTCCAAAGTGGTATTTGAAAGTTTAGATATCTCAACAGTTGACGTACAGCACCGACTATGTCAAGTCCACATCTAGGTACATTTATATTTGCCGGGATTTCTAGTGCAGCGGATCTATTTCCGATTCCATTTGGAGGCAACATATTCCGCTACGGGTATAGTAGGATGAAGAGCAGACCACATAATATGGCCACTCAAGCTCCAAATTTTTTTAGGACGCTTCTTACAAGTCAGAGATTACTTCCGGTATTATACAGTCATGTTGATCACTGAGACATCCTTAAATATCTGCTTGTCATCAGTCATGGTGCCCCGACGGTAACACGAATCAACACTAAGGAGATGGTCATTTCCTGATTCTTGTTGCCATCGGGGCGCTTTCAAGTCCACTTCCATTAAGGATTTTTCTGACAAAAAGGTTGCTCTTCATGCAAATGGTCTACTGTTTTAAGTTACATAGCATTTGCCTCCTGCGGTTTTTTCTGGGCCCGTAATTATGCAGTGCCAAATATGATTCCCCACCATATTAGATTTGGCCAATTTACATGCTGGGTGTTGCCTATACATGCGGATTGGCAACCGCAGTATGGTGATCAGTACCTGCATGAAAAAACGCTGCTGCACATGTCCAGCTGAAATTTCTTAGTCGCCTCATAGACGTTCACCCACGGGAAAATATGGTGGTAGGTATATTATATTTAGTTAAAACATTATATCGAATGTTTTAACTATCTACTACTACTATCAAAAATGTCGGTTACTTTTAATTTATTAAAAAAGGTGAGATGAATTGTTTGATTCTTATATTATTGATGATCCACCTTCAAGCCTGTTGAGATTATTTTTAATAAACGAGAAAACCCCACGTCACGTATGTCTACCTACTAATTCATAGCATTTGGCTATTATATTTTAGGAAACATTACAATTTATTGCTAATATATTTGCTGTTAAACCAGATATTGCAAACATTAATTTTTGGGGCCAAAATAATTCAACTCATTAGGTGTTTCTTTGAAACTTAATCAAACTCAGGGGCGCCGCGGCGCCCCTGGAACTCGGCGCCCCTGGAACTCGGCGCCCCGGGCGACCGCCCCGGGCGACCGCCCCGGTTCGCCCCCCCCCCTAAAGCCGCTACTGACAACAGTACTTTAAAATTACTTGCTTGATTCAAATAGGTACTTAAGTGGATTAAATGCCACATATTGTAAAACCATTTTAGGAGTTTTAAATAAATGTAATTGAAGGAATTCAATATATTTTCTTCATAACAGCGTTTCTAATAAAACACTGCACAATAAATATTTTTACGAGTGCTAAGTAATTTATTCAGCTTACGGTAATCTAAATATAACCACTTTTATTGCTCCGATTTCATTTAACGTCTGCTCCCTAATGGTAAGTGCACACATAGCACACGCTTTGTCCAATCGGTTCACCTCAATCACCTCGCTTTTCACCGGTTCTAGTTTTTTTTACATAAATCTCTTCACAGCTGACAGCAGTTCTATTTTTAAAGTTCATCCCGGCCCTTAGGTGGGAAGTAATTTGTATGAGTTTTTCTCTCTCTATGGAGGGAAGCAGCATTTTCCACCCAATAATCAGATTAAAACAACACTAATTTCCGAGTACGAGAAATGAAAACATATTTTTTGCATTTGAGACATTGTGCAGAAGATATTTACCACT
Organism: Euclidia mi; assembly: GCA_944739405.2. NCBI lineage: Eukaryota > Metazoa > Arthropoda > Insecta > Lepidoptera > Erebidae > Euclidia > Euclidia mi. Next base: position 48,148,165 of record OX123187.2, read on the forward strand.
GAATGGCCCCCTTACACAATTACAATATTATGACCGCAAGCCATCCGCAAACACAAAAATGAGGTAGAACACACTGTACCGGAACCTCTAAATAAAACCATTAAACTATCAAATAACTTAATTTTCACAGTATTTATTGAGTATAAAATAAAGGGCATTTCTCTAATGATTATAACAAGATAAACAAAGCGGCACATTATCGTTAGTAGCACAATGGCGGGACGTTCACGCGCCAGCGCATGGCCCGTCAATACTTTATTATACCAATAGGCCTTCCCTGCCCTTCCCTCCCAACAATATCCCTTTGTTCTCTCACCGTTATAGCATTAATGAATGTCTGCGTCTTACCGTATATCGTAAATTGTTCAAATACTAATTTTATTGAATGCCTCCGTAGTCCAGAAGGTAGCATATAATTATGTGTCTTAGGAGGTCCCGGGTTCGATTCCCTGGTGCGGCAAAACATTTAGTGAGTTTTTCCGAATTCTCAGTAGCAGCTCGGAGTCTAGCAATGTGCCTGGTAACGGTAGGAGGCTCGTCCTCCATTACATGGCACCTAAAATGAATAACATGGCGAAATGTGGGTGTAATATTACACCTCTGCCTACCCCTTTCGGGTGAATCCAAAGTACCCCGGTGACCTGCCCGGGCAAATGGGAAAATTGTTGCATCTGCCCCGGTGGTGCTAACCGTGCCACTTAACGGGGTAGATGACACAGATTAAGTGTCATCTGTCTCGGTCTGTTTCTAACGGGGAAGTAAAGTGACACTTCCAACCTAAAAAGGCTGGTAGTTTGCCACTGCCATCACTGTCGTCCGTTTTCAAGTTTCGCTTCTTCAGAGCAGTGTACAAGCTCCCTAAGACTACAGGTTTTTAATAATAGCAAATATATTTTTAGCTACCATATCTACTGTTAAAAGCAGGTGAGAAAAACTTGATAAATCGAACAGATGAAGTGAAACAAATCGTTTGGTAACTAATAGTAAACAGGTAACTAAAAATAAACAGGTGCAATCTCTTGTTTTGCAATGAACTGAATACATGTTTTTCGTTGTAAGTCTATTGGCCAGTTTCGCCGCTGTCTGATAAGTTTCTGTTAAAGTAATCTTAATATATAAAATCCTTGCGTTACTGACTGACTGACAGACACGCTACAGCCGAAACTATTGAGAGCAGGAAGCTGAAATTTGGCATGTATGTCCCTTGGGAACCGTAGGGGTGCACTAAGAAGGGATTGCCCGAAATTCCCACGGGATCGGCCAAAACGGGCAAAAGGGATAAATGTGCAGGCGTAGCTGCGGGCGTCGTCTAGTCTGTCATATAACATGAAATACTGAAATGTTGCTCCAATTTTGAATTTATCCGAAAGATAGGGCTAGAGGTAGTGAAACTGTGCTTATGCGTCGAATGCGACAGTTAGCTGCCAATCTGCTTATCTGACAGTCAATCCAGTTTTTCCTCAGGAACGCGAGAAGGCATTTGCATGTGTAATTTCATATAAATACATAATATGCGGCGTCCGGCGACTCGCATGAAGCTGGTGCACATGAGGTAGTCGCCGTTGGTAGGTCGGTCCGAAATAGTACCTAGATAATATCAAATTCAATAAATTACTTGATGAAAAACATAGATCTGCAGTAGTCTTTCGAAGGCGCAAAATATAAAGAAATGGTCATTTCTAAAAAAATTAATGCAATTATAAAATAGGCATCGAATTCTAATGATTCCAATGTAGAAAACTAACGACAGCACAAATTAGGGAGAAAACCTCATGTAGACAAGAATAACGACTGAAAAGGATCACATAAATTATAAAATTTCCTGAAGTTAGACACGTATATTTGCAGTTACTCAGAAGGAGAATGCAGAAAATAAAGTTTTCTCTGTTCCGTGGATAGATGACAGAACATTTTTCAACTACAAGTTAACTCGGTTGGTCGACTCGAAATCATTTCTCGACTTTTCATTATATTAACTTTGTTTATTGTTATATCGGTGTGCAAAATAGTAGATATACCTACGCACTGCCTATCTATCTATTTATCATTTGGTTTTATGGTAAGTGCAAAAGCCCTTTAAAAATAAATAGCAAATGTTTATTAAAAGCCAGTATCAAGTACGGATTAACATTACGATAGTAAATGGTAAATGGATGTTATTTTATCAATTCTCCTAATACTAATTGCTCGTTTCCAATACCTCGATGAACTTGCTCTGAGCACTTCGTAGAAATTATATTTATTAATTTGCATGCCATAATATAAGCTGTAAAGCACGACTCAAAGAATTAAAAGGAATTTCATAAAGTATACAAACCTGTAGTCCAGTCAAGCAATAAAAATATGTTTCATGTGGTTTAAATTAAAACTTGATACATTCGAGCTATTTTATTTTATTACTTGGAATTGTTGATAGAGATGTAGGGATTCATCATCATCATCATATCAGCCAAACGACGTCCACTGCTGAACATAGGCCTCCCCCAAGGTTCTCCACACAGACCGGTCTAGGGATGTAGGGATTACGTGTAGGTAAATTTCGTAAACTATGTTTGAGTACAGCTAAAGTCTGTTTAAAATGCCACTATCTGCCATCGACAATTTCATACTATGTAGATGAAATGTATGTAATTATTTTTATACATTCTACTATACTAACACATCCTCGTATAAGTATGTTAATACAAGATCACATCTATGAGATAAGGTAACAATACACGCACCACGGTAATAGAGCCTTGCTGATTTTAGCATGAATGGGTCGGCTCGACCGGGGAAGTACTACCCTCTCTCAGAAAATCGACATAATTAAAGTAACAGTACCTAAACTGTTGCGTTTTGTTCGGTGAGTGAGAGTGCCGGAGGCCCTATCCCCTATTCCTTCTCCCTCATCCCACTCCTTATCCTATCTCTTTTCCCAACCCCAAGGGGCGGCAACGCACTTGTGGTTGGGAAAAGAGTGGCAATTGCTTCCCATCAGGTGATCCGTCTGCTCGTTTGCCGCTTATTACTATAAAAAAAAACTGACTATACCCATACAACCAAGTTCATAAACAAAGGCCCTTGCAAATACTATGCGCTTCGGAATTAAAACGCACAAATGAATGAACGTCAATAACGTCCGATCCTCCTGACCTGGCGATAATTCAATACCGATATCAGCCCTTAATCGACTGCAAAACAATGACCAACCGTAATAACCGCTGTGCCCTTAGGCCCAACCCTATCATAACTATAAATTTGCACGTGTGTAAGCCCACAAGATAACTGGCGAGTGCGATAAGGACACAATAGCGATAACAAGAAACAAAATGGCTGACAAAGAATGCGGAGGCGGCGTTCAGAAAGCTTTTTAGACGTTTCCAGCTCCTTTGTAAAACTTCAAACACTCAAACAGTAAAGTGTCTCAGTGGAAACAACATCGTTCATTCGCACTGGAATAAAACCTCCTTTATCTTAATGCATTTCGTTCAATTTACTCAAAACAATGGTTTCTACAAACCCGTATTGTTTTGTGTGTAAACTTTGCTTTGGACTTCCATACCATGTTTCGCTACGAAGAGTTTCTCGAGTTTGTTGTGTAAAGAATTTCAGTAGGTTTGCGAATGCTTGTTGTTATGTGTTTTTGTTAGTTCTGACGGGGTATACGTCACAATATAAGTGTATTAATGTTGCATTGTAACTTGTGTTTGTTGTGCTAGAGCCTTATGAATATCGAAAATCATCTAAGCATAAATATGCACGAAATGTTCGCATCGTTTTGGTAAATCACATGATATTAAATATATATTTTTTTTATAGACTCACGCCTATATTCCCGAAGGGGTAGGCAGAGGTGTAATATTACACCCACATTTCGCCAGGAATTTTTAAGTCCCACGTAATAGGGGGCGAGCCTATTGCCGTACCGGGCACATTACCAGACTCCGTGCTGCTACTGAGAATTTCCTAACGGAAAAACCCAATAACACTTTGCCCGACCCGGGAATCGAATCCGAGACCTCGCAATCCCACGCGCACATATATGCCGCGAGACCAACGAGGTAGTCATTAAATAAATTAACATTGAAATTCAAAGATTTGCACAGAAGTAACTTGTAAACAAGCTTTGATTCAGTGAATTTTCCATGTACCTAATGCATTAATTAAATTGACAAGTATTCTGACTGAACCTGCATTTTAATTTTTTTTACCCCTTTAGGTAAGATTTTCAGCAGAGGCGGTCTGCGGCAAAATCTTTCCCAATTCTTTATTTTCATTTTAAACCGACATATCTCAGCTTTATGATCATAGAAACAGCGAAAACATGGCACGTTTATATAAACTTACGGTAGCTTTTAGACTCAGTAAATTAATTCTGTACGCAAAACAACTTCTTAATTTCTGCTTCGGCGCCTTCAGCTTAAGGCAGAATGAGTGAAGGAATAAGTAAGTGACCTTTCCCATTTTAATGTCTATGCGTCGCTGAAATTTGATTTGACTTTCATGAAAACTAATAGAAACGGAAATAAAAATGGGTTAGAAAAAGGCTAATTTAAAAAGTTGCTAATTTTCATACAGAAGAAAAACCAAATATATTATGTGTATAATGGTCTAAATGGTGGTTATTATTTAAAGATAAAGGAGAAATTTTTCCTCGGTACTTTTTTTTTACTTTTTACTCGATTTTTTTTTACTTAACAGCTATCTATAAAACCCAATTTTTTGTTCTATTCAATTTTTTTGGAAACAGAAATTGAAACCGTTTGTTTTTTTCGCGAAAGTTAACAAACTATTCAAATAACTAAATATATTTATCCTATTAATCATTTCCTAGCAGTAATATTCATTGTTATAGCTAATTATATTCAACATGACCGTAGGTTCGTGCTTCACGCTATTGACACAATCAAACTTCGATGTAGAATAAATAAATAAAAACGCCCACGTATTTACAAGTTATCACTCGACCAAACTAGATCTTTAACACGATTTCAATTTATTATTGGTTTTTCAACGCTGCCGCTGGCGGTGTATTAATAAAATAGAACGAAAATATAATATTAAATAAATGGCATTTACAAGTTTTTATAAAATCGTTTTACATTTTTAACGCTTCTGCCGTGGGGTTAAACGTCGTTTTAAAATTTAAATAGTTTATCGATTGTGTATCTGTGGAAGAGTTACGTAAAGTTTTAATGTAGAACGCAGTACAGTACCTAGGTACGAATTTTTTAACACTAGTATTTACGAGCAATTCGTGGTTTAGTTAGCTTAAAATCATTAGAAGGGTACCATATTCGTCGGCGTAACATCTGCTGCACACGTACCTCCTTATCATCCTGGTGTTATTCGCTCTTTATTGCATCTAAGATACCTTGGTCATCAAAATATATGATAGAAGCTTTTCCACATAGCCGTCTGACCACCACAACTGAAAGGGATAGCCAATTAGCCATATTGTGACGTTTCCGGTGTGTCAGGATATTCTACAGTACGGACTTACGTGAAAACGTTTAGACCTTTGTTAGAACTGGAATCCGGTTTGCCATTTGAGATTTGTCACCTATCTATAAATCAGACAACGATCAAGGAGCTTAACCTCGCGAATCGATAGTTTCGTGAGATCGCCATTTTGCCACTGGTCCCTTATCTATGCCATTATTTGTACATCTGTTTTATTGCGCCGAGTATCAGAAATATGTTTTATGGTATAAAGAACAATAGAGTTCAAGGTATATCGATCTATTTAAGTTGAAATACCATCTACACTCCATAAGCGTGTCATTTACAAACAGAAACTGATTTTCTAAAAACAACTTCCATGTACAACAAAGCTCATTAGTAGATAAATCATTCAAATCAAATATTGTCCAATGACAAATATTCTCCACACCAGGGATTGAAAGCGGTAAAGGTATAAAGGTATGGTACTGGTATAAAATTACCATACAGATTTGATTTAGCGGTGAAGCCAAAACGGTTGATAATTACGGTTATATGTCACTTCAAAGTCAGGATAAAAAGTATTTTAACACTTAACTTGGACCTCATGTATCAGATTGACTAACACTAAAACAAATTGAAAGCACATACCCAATTTGTGACATCAAGATAGTCGATACGTTAAAAAAGAGAGAAATCTTATTCTGCATTATATCTTTTCATAAAATAATCCTTGAACCTTGTTAAGAACAAAATCTTAAACTTTACAAACAAGACTGAAACTCCGTAGTTAACACCCACTTAAGTTTCAAAAACAATACCTGATCGCCGGTTATCGCGAGCTTATCCCAATAGAGTGGCCAATTCTGTATCTAACTCGGGATCTAATTGGAATCAGTTGAGCGAATATTTGTGTTTATCCAGCCTGCTCCCTAGACTACGGTGGTAACTATCATAAACTAAGCTAATACTTGAGAAATATAAACAAGAAGAAGTATAAATTCCCACACAGTACAGACCTTTACGTGATAAGCATTACGATTTCCACTTGAGTCTGGGCGTAATTTTTCTCTGGTGTACAGTCGAACAACTTCCCGCTAGACCACCATAAGGGCGAGAATCGCTTAGCAAGACATCATCGCTTCCAGTGCTACTTTTACTCGACCTATTTGTACTTCTTTTCTTAGTCAAAAACAGTAATAAACGTCATAAATAAAAATGAATTGTAATGAAAAAATCATGTCGTGGATTGAATTCGCTTTTATGTTTTTACTATGCTTTTATCGCTAAACAAAACAAAGTATTGGGATTGGTTAGCTCAACTATAATACCCGATCTAATTGGAATCAGCTTAGATAATGTTTTTGTTTGTCTACGCTCTAGACTCTAGATTAGTCTAGATTATAGAGCTCACAATCGTAAACCAAGTTAACACTAAACAAATATAAACACGAAACAGTTAAGCTTCCAAATAGAAAAACATCATGACTGTATTGATGGATATTAATATTGACAGATAGATAAATGGATATATAGATAAATAGGTAGAAGAGTAGAAAGACAATACTTTATTGTATGGTCAGCCAAGAAAGTGGTCTACCAGTCATGACAAAACATTCAGTATCATCAAAATAACTGTAAGGTTGAGGCTAACCTCAACTTTAGTTTCAGAATAAAGGCCTGTTCAGATCTAAGCGGTATTCGCTACCGACTGCGGCAGAGAAAACCCAGTGGGTATGCGGTTATATTACTGTTCAGACCTAAGCGGTATTCGCTATCATTGTGGGTAGAATAACGCACGGTAGTCGAGTTTCGCTCAGAGAGGTAAGAAATGTAAGTCGCTCTAGCCGCGTTACTTGATACCAAATACCTGAGCGAAACCCGCGCGGTATGTACCTCTACCCACAGCGGCAGCGAATAGCGCTCAGGTCGCTCTAGCCGCGGTACTTGATACTAAATACCTGAGCGAAACCCGCGCGGTATGTACCTCTACCCACAGCGACAGCGAATATCGCTCAGGTTTGAATAGGCCTTAATATTTCAAAAGTAAATCAACTTTTTTGTTTAATAACGTACAAAAAAATTTTGACCGCAGGGTGGTAGACCATTTATTTGGGTGACTGTACGTATCCCAGACTACAACTTCATGTTCCAAAGTCACAATATGAAATGGAGGTACAATTGGCAGCAATAACACTAAAAACCATTTCTGCCTGGCGACCTTTATGTAGTAAGCTTGTAACTAGGGAATGCAATCTCGATCAATCTCGAGATCTCGGCCTTTTTTAGCGAGATTAATCTCGGTCGAAAAATGGGCGAGATCTCGCGAGATTTACGAGATTGTACTCGAGCATAAAAACGTCTTATATGAAGCGCGAACTGACTCGGACTGAGTTGCAATCTGTCGGTATCGGCATTAATAAAAAAATGAAATGAATTTATACGAGTCCGGGGGGTTAAAAGGCAAACTTTTGCAGTTCGTGAATGTCTGCCTGAGAACTGCGAGAATTTCAATTAGCGTTGAATCCGAAAGGGCCTTCTCAGCTGCTGCTTATCTGGCCAACAGAAAAGGAAGCCGTTTAGCAGACGATTCTTTGGACATTTTGTGCTTCTGAAGGAGCTACTTTGAAAATAATTCGTAATAATGGCTTGTGATTTGAACTGAACCAATCTTTCCTTTGATTGGTATATTTTGTTAATTAGGATCTGTAATTTCTAAATGTCTGTCTAATTGGTATATTTTGTTAATTAATCTGTAATATCGAAAAGGTCTACTGAGTAGATATAGTATTATTTACCTTATTGATAATAATACTGTTAGATTATATTATTATTGTGTATGCAAAAATTAAATTATTAAAGGACATTGGGCAAATAGTATGGGAGAAAAACCCACGGCGGACAGACATGAAAGTGTGAGTATATGTCGGTAAATATCTCTAGATTATCATGGTAAGGGTCGCTTTCTTGTGGCTTGTGGGAATTAAAAAAAATAATAATAATCATATTTTTAACATTGGCGTAATCAATTGTGATTTCGTCTAAAAATATCGCAGAGGTTTCGATTTCTTGTTGGTGCCTAGCCGAGGATAAAAAATAAATGATACTGACAATATGCGCGCAACTGCATATGGTACGGAGGCCATGTGTACGAGCAGTAATAATCTTCAACAGTTTGTCTTCCTTGTCTCGCCTGGTTTATTAAAATATCTTTGTAGTATTGTCGCGCTCTGACATGTCACGACTGAATTCGTCCTCTTATCAATATTTTATGTTTATAAACTCTTGGTGCCGATAGGGTTCTATCAAGTAAACGCCATTTGGTCTCATATGCTCATCATGGCAGTAGGACTTGTCCAATCTTAGATGATAGCTTCCCAATGTGAAAAATATCAGTTCTTCGTATGTTAACTGTGGAAAATCTCTAAAATCTGGATTGTTTCCATTTAATGGCATGAATGATCATGATCACTCGGCAGGCACATGCATGCAATCGACAGAACCCGTTTTGTAGCTATTTTTAATAGAACGACAATTTCTATTACTTAAATACAGTATTATATTTTTACTTTTTGTATAAATATATGTCTAGTTCAAACTTGGTCCTCCCATGTATTTAAAAAAAAAACTCGTATGTACTGGTAAGAGCATTCATGCTCTTTCATTTTATACCAAGTTCGTCAATGTCCATGACCGGGTCGGAATACGCCCAATGTCCTTTATATTTAAGTGTAAAACAATACAAATAGTATGGCAACATTTGACAGTTATATTTTTTATAAATACGGTATCATTATTATAATGATTGCTCACTCTGTTAAACGCTCTCAAAGTGAACGGACATTTATATACTTCCTAGTGATATTCAAAGTGAATAAATATCAAGTGAATATTTATAAAAGTGTTTCTCTTTTAGTCCATAACCTCTAACAGGTTATGGACCCAGTGCCGCGTTTCTAAATTAAACAAAAAAGGAATATTAAACCGTTTGCCGGCGATAAATATAGTATATGGAAGTTTAGAATACGATCGTTACTAAGTGAAATGGAGATTATAGACGTTGTCGACAGTGACATTCCTCAAATACGGTCCGAGACATGGGAAAAGAATAACAGAATGGTGAAAAATATTCTAGTGGAATATTTGTCGGATTCATTTATCGGTTTTGTGAACGACGGTATAACGGCTAGAGTTTTCAAAAGTTTGGACTTGCTTTATGAACGCAAAAGCCTCGCAAGTCAATTAGCGTTAAGAAAAAAGCTTTTGGGCCTAAAATTACACGGTGATATGCCACTTATAAAGCATTTCACGATTTTTCACGAATTGAAAATAAAAACGGAACGACTTATAAGCGGAAGTTTGAGAACTACCCGCATCAGTATAATAAGAAATTTAAAGTACATAATAATACGAAATCTATAAAATGTCATTTTTGTGGACGCAAGGGACACATTAAAAAGGACTGCTTTTATTTTAAACGGACGAATAAACAGAAAAATATGGCGGACAGAACGAGAACGATTCAAACTGTCGGATTATCGCAAGAGTCGAAATCTGATGACTTTTCAGGTTATGCATTCATGACTGGACAGTGTCGGCAAGAAAATAGTCCAAACAAAATTACATTCTTGTTGGATTCGGGAGCTTCGGATCATATTATAAACAGGGATGATATTTTTATTACATATGAATATTTACGTAAACCAATAAATATTTCTGTTGCTAAAAATAACACATTTGTTTCAGCCACGAATAGAGGTTCCATCAATGTTATAAGCAACAACAGTGTTCCAGGTGTTCTGGAGAATGTCCTGTACTGCCCTGAAGTACTGTACAATTTATTGTCAGTTTCAAGGATGCAGAAGGCTGGCCTGGACATAATTTTTGATCGGAATGGGACACTCATTTTGAAGGATGGTAAAATAATCATGACAGGTAATGTTTTAAATAACTTAATTACTTTAGATTTTGTGATACCTTTTAATAATGTGAGGGAGGGTCATTCTGTTTGCCAATTGCGCCAGGATAATATAAATAATTATGATTTATGGCATCAACGCCTGGGTCATATTAGTAACACTAAATTTATAGAATTAAAACGTAATAATTTGATTGAAGATGTACGTCAAATTGAATCCATATTACCTACCAATAGTTTATGTGAATGGTAAAATAATCATGACAGGTAATGTTTTAAATAACTTAATTACTTTAGATTTTGTGATACCTTTTAATAATGTGAGGGAGGGTCATTCTGGTTGCCAATTGCGCCAGGATAATATAAATAATTATGATTTATGGCATCAACGCCTGGGTCATATTAGTAACACTAAATTTATAGAATTAAAACGTAATAATTTGATTGAAGATGTACGTCAAATTGAATCCATATTACCTACCAATAGTTTATGTGAAGCTTGCATAAATGACAAACAGGCTAGACTACCTTTAAATAAAATGAAGAATAAGGAATACATAAAGCGACCTCTATATGTTGTACATTCAGATGTATGTGGATCTATCACTCCTTCAACGTTTGATAATAAAAATTATTTTGTTTTGTTTGTCGATCAGTTCACCCATTATTGTGTGGTTAACCCTTTGACTTATAAGTCAGATGTGTTTTTGGCATTAAAAGATTTCGTTGCGAAAAGTGAGTCAAAGTTTAATTCTAAATTAGTTACTTTGTATAGTGATAACGGTGGCGAATATTTATCAACCGAAATGAAAGATTACTGTAAATCAAAGGGTATTAGTTATCACTTAACGGTTCCTAGAACGCCAGAATTAAATGGTGTAGCTGAACGTATGGTGCGAACCATAACCGAAAAGGCTCGTTCAATGTTAACCGGTGCAAAGCTGGATAAGCGATGTTGGGCGGAAGCAGTGTTAACTGCTGTTACTTAATAAATATTTCGCCAACAAAAGCCTTAAATGTTTATAAAACACCATATGAGATGTGGCATGATAGGAAACCGAATATTAAAACCCTTAGGATTTTTGGTTCAACTGTGTATGTCCATAATAAAACCAGTAAATGTAAATTTGACGACAAGTCATGGAAAGGCATACTGGTGGGCTATTGTCCAAATGGTTATAAGGTGTGGAACACAAAATGCGAAAGGTATATGACTGTTAGAGATGTTATAGTCGACGAGGTAAATTTTCTGGTATCCAGGCCTACAATAAAGCCTGAAGGGAATAATGTGAAATATTCTCATCACAAAAGTGATATCTGTATTGGGTCTCAAGACTCTCAAGATACCAGTATACCTAAATCAGATAATTCGAAATCTGATGAACTAGCAAGTCATAACGAAATTCGCAACGTTCTAAATGAGGTTCCATGTGAACCTGTGATCGAAAACGATTCTTTACCTGTAAGCGAAAAATCTGATTTACCTAGAAGGAGTGATGGCTCAAAGGTCGACCCCCTATTTGTTATAAGGAAAGTGATGGTGACGATGATTGCTTATTTGGTGCACAATCATTTGCATGTATTATACCTAAATCATTTCATGATATAAATTCACTTGATAGTGGGTCTTATTGGGAGAAAGCTATCGAAGATGAGCTAGAATCCCATAGAATAAATAATACATGGACTCTGGTGCCAAGACCAGAGAATAAAAATATAATAGATTGTAAATGGGTTTTTAGTATAAAAAAAAATCATGAATTTGGAAAACCTTTAAGATATAAAGCTCGTCTTGTCGCTAGAGGTTTCAGCCAACAGTATCTTACTGATTACAATGAAACATTTGCGCCTGTCGCTAGAATAGCTAGCTTTCGATTTATAATTAGTTTTGCAAACCAACATAACTTATTGATTCACCATATGGATGTTAAAACTGCATTTTTAAATGGCGTCTTAAAGGAAGAAATATATATGAAAATTCCTGAAGGCGTTGTATGTAAGTTTAATAATTATGTATGTAAATTAAATAAAGCATTATATGGATTGAAACAGGCTGCACGGTGTTGGTTTGAGATATTCGAACGTTCTCTTAAAGATAAAGGTTTTCGAAACTCATCAGATGATAGGTGTATATATATGTTAGATAAAGGAAATATCAAGAAAAACATATATGTTGTATTGTATGTCGATGATTTGGTTATCACATGTGCTGACATTCATACAATGAATGAATTCAAAGGTTATTTAATGACTACATTTAAAATGACTGATGCTGAATCAGAAATAAATAAAATCTAACAGTTATAAGTTAGATATGTGTGATAATAAAATCTAACAATTATAAGTTAGATCTGTGTGATAATAAAATCTAACAATTATAAGTTAGATCTGTGTGATAATAAAATCTAACAATTATAAGTTAGATCTGTGTGATAATAAAATCTAACAATTATAAGTTAGATCTGTGTGATAATAAAATCTAACAATTATAAGTTAGATCTGTGTGATAATAAAATCTAACAATTATAAGTTAGATCTGTGTGATAATACAATCTAACAATTATAAGTTAGATCTGTGTGATAATAAAATCTAACAATTATAAGTTAGATCTGTGTGATAATAAAATCTAACAATTATAAGTTAGATCTGTGTGATAATAAAATCTAACAATTATAAGTTAGATCTGTGTGATAATAAAATCTAGCAATAGCAGCTAGATCTGTGTGACTGATGCTGAATATATGGCCCTGTACGAGGCTGTGAAAGAAGCCTTATGGCTCAAGTCTCTAGCAGAAAGTATTATTATTATATTTGAAGATAATAACGGTTGCATTAGCATTGCTAATAATTCATCTAACCATAAGAGGTCAAAACATATTGATATTAAATATCATTTCTCAAGGGAACAAGTTGAGAGAAATATAATTAAATTAAATTATATTACAACAGGTAACCAACTAGCTGATGTTTTGACTAAGCCGTTACCAGTGAGTTCTTTTCAAGACCTCAGATATAAAATGGGTTTAGAATAAGTATTATTATTATTGTATGGTGTGTGTGGTTTATTTTTGATTAACCATATTGTATTGCACAATAAATATATTGTCGATTATTGTGCCGCATAGATTCGGCTATTAAGTTTGTCATAATCATTAACAAATGATTGAAATGGTCTGATTAGGTTTTTCTGGGTTTTCCCTAATCCTAGCAACAAATGTTGGACCATGTTTACGCATATGTACTCCCAGCAAACACTTGGAAGTGATATATATGACCTGTTGTTTGAATTGTATAATTTAAATTTTTGAGGGGGCGTGTTAGATTATATTATTATTGTGTATGCAAAAATTAAATTATTAAATTTATATTTAAGTGTAAAACAATACAAATAGTATGGCAACATTTGACAGTTATATTTTTTATAAATAGGGTATCATTATTATAATGATTGCTCACTCTGTTAAACGCTCTCAAAGTGAACGGACATTTATATACTTCCTAGTGTGTGTGTAAGTGAATAAATATCAAGTGAATATTTATAAAAGTGTTTCTCTTTTAGTCCATAACCTCTAACAAATACCTCAGTTTAGTAACATAGATTTTTTTGACCCCTCGTTGTTTTGTTTGTTATAAAATAAATGTTTTATTACTAAAAGATTTTTGTTTGAAATTAGAAGCGAAGTCTGGTTGTTTCTTTCCTTTCTTATTTGACAGATCCGTCCGTACAAGTTTACTTCATAAAACTTTATTAAAAAAGTATTGGTAGACAGATAGGTCAAACAATGTTTGAAGCATAAAAGTCTATTGAAAAAATTCGTGATAAATAATGTTTCCTATAATACTTAAAATGGTTATTATTTTTGTCCTAATTAATCAAATATTGCGGTTATTTACAAAAAAAAAAACATCTGGTTGCATAGGGTTCCCACCAAGAACTTAGGGTCCCAAGCCAACCTCACCTGCAAGTGGTGCACCTGCCGATCAACAGACGAGGCTGTGGCAAACAAAATGTCCCAATAAGCGGCAATAGGCTCGCCACTTATTACGTGGGATCAAAACACTGGCGAAAAGTGGGCGTTTAATATGCCTCTGCCTACCCCTTCGGGAAACAGGCGTGAGTCTATGTATGTATGTATGTAAAAACATCCATATTGCCAATCTCGCGAGATCTCGAAATTGGTGAGATCTCGCGAGATTGGCTTCATGATCTCACGAGATCTCGCTTGAGCCCAAATCTCGCGAGATTTGCATTCCCTACTTGTAACGAACTAACACTGCCGGAAAAACAAAAAGAGCGAGATAGAATAAAAAAACTTTTTAATTAAAACTCTATATCGAAAGGTATATGACACAACCGGGCAAGTAGGTGTGCGTTTATATAACTCTGTTACTGCGCTCTAGGTTTCTCGATCCGAGAACAAATACTTCGACACACTACGCTTGGAAATATTAAAGAAAGGCTATACAGACTATATTAATAGCGCGTGTGCTACACACATGATTTCACAATTGTTTCATAAGAGAGTAGTCGATTGTAAACTAAAGATTACTATTAATAAATTAAAAACATCTCTGAGAACGAATAAAATATTTACACGATTAAAAGAAACACTTCGTGGGAATGTATATTTAATCCCATTAACGAAATGTTGTATGAGGCAGCCGCAGGAAGATAGGTAGCAGTCATGGCATAGCCATCTGAAATCTAATCGAAAAATTATAAGCAAAATTAAAATGCTTGTAACTTAACTCAATATGAAAGCTTTCTCCCGTTGGTTATGTAATTTTCATCATTCGAAGTTTTTCTCCAGGACGTAATAAAATCTTGATAAGGTTCAAACTTGTCGGTAACATTAGAAAATTTTTGTATATCTGTGTCGCCGCCATCAGGCTGTTATACTAAGTAGTTACTGCGTCTCACAAACTAACTTAGTCTTACAAGAAAATCTGATCCCATTTTGCCTGATGTTTAAAGATAGACATTTACCGAGCAGAAAATCTAAATTAAGACCACTTTGTTCATTATCTGATGCTGGCAAAGTCTGCTAGTTAAAAACAGAGTCGTTTGAGAGCCCACGCCCGCCTAAAAGAAAAGGTTTAATGAATTGAGAAAATTCATTAGCCTGAATTTGTCCCTACAAGTGCTACTTGTATATTTAAATGATAATCAGTAGGTACCTGCTGCCTTACAGCGAGACAATGATGCCTGTCTTTTGGGTACATTATCCGACGACAGTGTGAATTCTATGAAAGGTGAGTAAGATTTTCCCCTAAATGCGTTCGGGGTCTATCGCCAAGTTCACTGTGGTAGTTTTAATGACTAAAACCACCACAGTGAACAATTCGCTATTCGGGTTTAAAACGCGAATCACCGCGACTTTGCCCGAATTCAACGACACCTAAACCTTAGGCTAGGTACCTTCTAGGTTAATATGGTAAGGTAGGTAAATATGTGAAAATATTTTAATTTAATTCTATTATATAGTATTTAGATCATATTTTACACGTTTTCTCATCGTAAGATATCTTAGAACTTTTAAAAATACATAGATCAAAATGATGAAATCAGCATCTGTCATTTGCCTGATAGATTGCTTTTATTTTTTTTTATATGTATATTTCATAAGTCATATTTTAACTATGTGCGTGCTGATAACAAACATATTTCTCTTCTTCTTTTCCTAGGTAAGTATATATAAATTTGTATGTGTAGTTACATTATCGGTTACACCGACCCACAGTTGATCCTGAACGACTGTCTGGGCTAATCATTTTTGTGTTTGAATAGCTGAGACTGGCAAACAAACCCGTATAAAATGAATGTTTATGAATTTCCCACACGCAAATAATTGTCTGAGCTTAGTAAAAGCTTAGATCTTTACTTTATAGATAAGCACTTAAATTTTATTGACACTTGCGCGTATATACTAGACTAGCTGACCCAGCGAACTCCGTATCGCCTTTTTAAGAGTTTTAATTTAATTCCCTTTTTTCCAAGCCCCTTTTCCAAAGTTACCATTTACTTAGCGCTTAATCTCTTATCATTCCAGGGTCTATAAATGATGCAAAAACAAACATAGATTTTTATATTTTCCCCATCCCTTCAAACATCGGAGATGATACCCATATTGATTTTAAAAAAATCCCATCCGCCATCTTTGATCACGAAATAGATGGTGTTTTTGAATTCCCCATTCCTTAAAATATTGAAGACGATACCCATATCGACTTTAAAAAAATCCCGTCCGCCATCTTTGATTTCCTATCCACCATCTTTGATCACGAAATAGATGTTGTATTTAGATTCGCCATCCCTTAAAACATCGGAGACGATAACCATATTGAATTTTTAAAACTTTCTTATCCGCCATCTTTGATTTCCCATCCGCCATCTTGAATCACGAAATAGATGTTGTTTTTGAATTCCCCATCCCTTTAAATATCGGCGACGATACCCATATCGACTTTAAAAAGAAAACCCGTCCGCCATCTTTGATTTCCTATCCGCCATCTTTGATCACGAAATAGATGTTGTATTTGGATTCACCATCCCTTAAATCATTAGAGACGATACCCATATTGATTTTTTAACTTTTTCCCATCCGCCATTTTTGATTTCCCATCCGCCATCTTGAATCACGAAATACATAGATGGTGTTTTTGAATTCCCCATTCCTTAAAAATATCGGAGACGATACCCATATCGACTTTAAAAAAATCCCGTCCGCCATCTTTGATTTCCTATCCACCATCTTTGATCACGAAATAGATGTTGTATTTAGATTCGCCATCCCTTAAAACATTGGAGACAATAACCATATTGATTTTTTAAAATTTTCTCATCCGCCATCTTTGATTGCCCATCCGCCATCTTGAATCACGAAATAGATGTTGTATTTGGATTCCCCATCCCTTTAGATATCGGCGACGATACCCATATCGACTTTTAAAATAAATCCCGTCCGCCATCTTTGATTTCTTATCCGCCATCCTTGATCACGAAATAGATGTTGTATTTGGATTCACCATCCCTTAAATCATTAGAGACGATGCCCATATTGATTTTTAAAATTTTTCCCATCCACCATTTTTGATTTCCCATCCGCCATCTTGAATCACGAAATAGATGTAGTATTTGGATTCCCCATCCCTTAAAACATCGGAGACGATACCAACATCGATTTTTATATTTTCCCATCCACCATTTTTGATTTCCCATCCGCCATCTTTAATCACGAAATAGATATTGTATTTGGATTCCCCATCCCTTTAAACATCGGAGACGATACCAATATCGATTTTTTTTAATTGTCCCATCCGCCATCTTTGATTGCCCATCTGCCATCTTTGATCACGAAATAGATGTTGTATTTCGATTCTCCACCCCTTAAAATATCGAAGGCCATACCCATATTGATATTTAAAATTTTCTCATCCGCCATCTTTGATTTCCCATCCGCCATCTTGGATCACTAAATAAATTTCATATTATTAATCAGCGTTCCGAAAATCTCGAAAACGATACCCATGTAGATTGTATCCTATTCGTTTAGCCTTTTTTTGCCTTTGACCCAACCCCCCTCTTCTCGTTTAACCATTTTAATATTTTTGTCTGGCCCTTAAAAGTTGTGGCGTAATTTTATATAGCCTATAGCCTTTCGGAATAATTGGGCTATCATAAGCAATAACAATTTTTAAAATCCGACTGCTAGTTCCTGAGATTAGCCGACATTATGTTTTAGCCTTTTTAGCCTTTTGCCCGGCCGCAAAGGGTCGAAGCGTTATGTTATATAGCCTATAGCCTTCCGGAATAACTGGGCTATCGTATACAAAAAGAATTTTTCAGATCCGACCGGTAGTTCCTGAGATTAGCGCGTTCAAACAAACAAACAAACAAACTCTTCCGCTTTATTATATTAGTATAGATTTCACGGCAATTCCATGCGATTGATTTTTAAATTTAATTTGACAACGGTTTCATACCTACTCAGTTTCTTTCCTTAT
The DNA here is from genome assembly GCA_944739405.2 of Euclidia mi. NCBI lineage: Eukaryota > Metazoa > Arthropoda > Insecta > Lepidoptera > Erebidae > Euclidia > Euclidia mi. The sequence continues at coordinate 48,166,512 of OX123187.2, forward strand.
GACATAGCTGCCTCACTAAGCATAATTTTGCATTGTTGAGGTCTTTACAAAGATTTTAGCAACGGACTCAAATAACAGCCAGATTCGAAAGTACAATTAGGGCCTGTTTCACCACCCTCGATTAAAGTGTCGAATAGGCTATTCACTGATTATACTAACAAGTAACATCATGCGTCAATTTCACGACCTCCGAGTAGCACTAATCGTACGATTAAACTTAGTTGCCACTACGGCTACCAATTAGCGTGCATACTGACGATTAAAAGTTTACCGCTGACATTTTGTGTGAGAAGATGTATTTTTTAATTATTTTTTTTTCATCAGTTTGAAGAATTAGAACATTATACGCGTCATCGAGTACCTATCTCGAATACGTTGTTTTAAAATTCGTGTTCATTATTTTACGGACCTAGATGAAACTGCTTTTCTAGCCAGATTTCGTCAATCCAATTATAGAGTAAACTAAGTGCTTAATCTTATAAAACATAAAATAATCTCTTAATCAAAAAGGTAAGCGGTATTTTTTTTGTTCAAAATGTCCCTTTCATATAAAGACAAGTTTGCACTTCTATCTCTTTCAACTTTTTCCATGTTAATAATTATTATAAATAATAAAACTATAGAAATTACAGTAACTACATAAAATCACACACTCTCCAAACCAGACCAGACACAAAAACACCACGAATGACAATCAACAAGCATCTGTCAATGACGTTTGACGATTGACTTGACGTTTTATTGAACGAATGTAACGTACTTGAAGCTTGATTTTAGTTTGTGAAATTGACAAAATATACTCGTAACTTTTACTCGCCAATTCACGTTAATTGCGAATTAGTTGAACGACACTTTACTCGGAGATGGTTAAAGAGGCCCTTAGTGGATCACACAAAGTGTCCAGTGAAAAGATCAAACTCGGAACAATGGCGCAGTGTTAAACGGCGAGGACTTCAGCTATACCACTATGACATACGTACAGTCAATATAAACATTTTAGCCTTACGTGGCATTCGTCTTTTCTTTGTCTTAATTTAATAAATTCAGTACCTAGGCAATATATTCTGTAGAAACATTGTCTATTTCTCATCGTCCTACTCCACTTTCAGCGGCCTGCACGGAAGCAAAGGAGGCTTATGTGCAGTAAGGCTTTCACCCCTTTTACTTGCATCTTCGTTAACAACCTACGTAGTACACAATAATTAAAGGTTGAACGTATTTCGTTATAGTGTTTGGTTTTGTCGACAAGACGCCTGTGTGCGCAGAACAAGCGACTATGTACGCATCAATGTAATTGGAAATGTCGTATTCTAAAAACTATTGTATGTGTGAAAAACACATTACATTTGGATGGTCATAGGCAAATCATATGTCGTTATTGGTCGTGATTTGGAGGATATGGCGGCTTTTTTGTTTTAGTGTTTTATGAAGACGCGTCTATCTTGGAATGGAAGAAAATAGTCAATGGTGGCATAATTTAGAGTAAGTTAGTTCACTGGCACGTATTTAAATGGTCGTCGCGTCGCCTCGGTGACTACTAAAAGGTCATAATAGTTTTATTGATCTACCCCCTCAACTTGCTTCTGACGTAGAAGGTTGGAAATCTCTGCTGAACCATAAGTAGAGTCAGTCACTGAGAAATCGGTCCAGTTTACGGTCACATAGACAATCATTTTATATACTTTTGATGTCGACTGCTTAATAATGCGTTCATAATCTTACAGTTTCAGGATTTAAGAAAAGTCAAGAAGATGTTCATCCGTTTACTTCACTAGAGAAAGCACGCAGCTATGCGCACCTTTTTTAATTTACTCGTTTTGACTGATCCCGTGGGAATTTCGGAAAATGCCTTCAGTCTAGTCTCCAATGAACATACCCAATTACTGCTTCTTGCGCCTAATAGTTTTGGTTGTAGCTTGTCTGTCAGTCAGTCAGTAACGCAAGGATTTTATATATACAGATGAGCCTGCGTTTCTTTAATACATCTATCGTTTCACATCGTAATTATTCTGCTATTTGGGTTCTAAATGATCTATAGATTGGTGCGTTAACTGCCCTTGGTAAGTATTATTAATATTGATTAAAAGTAGGTAGGTATGCTAGATTAAGTCAATAAGTTATGGGCAAGAACGCCAACAAAGACTGAGTTATTAAGACTAAGCGATCATAAACTAACTTAGATTGAGTTGCCATTATTAAACTAGCTTATAACTAGACATAAGTAACGGTTATACCCACGCTTAAAGCCAATTAAAACATCAGCCTATTGTAAATACCGCATTTATATCGTTTTAATATTAAGAATACGGATTGTCACCACCCTATATCATTCCATGGGTGTCGTAAGAGCCGACAGAGGGAGTTTATCATGCAAAGAACAGCACTGTTAGAGAAGGAAAACTTGATACAAACCCTATACCAACCCGTTTGGCCAGCGTGGTATAGTAGGCCAATTCCTCCTTTCAAAGGAGAGGCCTAGTCCAGCAGTGGACTGTTAAAGGCTGATGATGATGATGATCAATATTTTTAATAAGCTTAATGGAAAATATATTGAAATACTATATCTAGGACATGCGTGTTTTAAAATTGATCATATTATGTTACCTGGCATCTCTTATTGGCTGTATTTGGGTTACACACGAATTACAATAGGTATCTGTTTCGACAAATGCAATGTCTGTTTTAGATAAAATGATAAATAAATTAATACAGTATTGGTATGAATGACTATTTTCCAAATTTGTTGACTATATTTACTAGAAATCTCTTTCATCAACTACCTAGTTATTTATACGTTCTTCTATGAGCTTGGAACCCAGGGTACGCTTTCTTATATGTATAACAAGAATATTCACTTATCTACAAAGTTACTGTTGAATAACTTCAACGCAAAGGGATAGCGATACTCTACCATTTGGGCATTTGCCTCCAAATGTGCTAACTATTGCATACACTGGTGTGTCAGCATATTTGAAGTTATTGAGTCCCGTAACGACTGTCAAAGGACTTTATGACACGTTTCATGGCGCGTGGTGGATGGTTAACGTAGTCGATAATGGAGCAAGACAAAACTTTATACGTGCATAATTTAAAGATAAGTTAGTGGTGCACGCCATGGAAGCTAACGCCAGACTGCCTCGCTGGGAGGCTAATGCGTACTGGTGCGTAACGTACTGGTAGTGTTATATATATCTGTACACATGCGAACGCATAAACTTAAGTAACTGACCACCAAATGTTACATACTTGACCGATGTGCAGTAACCCTTAGACTTCAGGCATAACGCTTATGTATCTGCCGTAAATGCACACTCATATCTTATGAATACAAAAGCAATCTGCTACAGTGGCTATACACGCTACTGAGTTCGCATGCATGGTCAGCAGATTTCTATGTTTGCGGCGAACCGCAAATGTGTTCCTTATCAATGCGGTGAGCATCAAAATAGGAATATACGGGTGTAATGCGGGATATAAAGTGCTTGCTTGTATGGGCAGAATGTAAGTGCAAGCGGTAGTGCGGGTCATAAAACTTAGTCTTTTATTACTAGGATGTCTTGAAACGCCGATGCACAGCAATTACGATGCTTTACATCGCAGCAAAAGTATAGTAGTAGCGCAAGTAAAGTCACTTGAAATAGACTTCGGTACGTGAGTTAAAGGTGGGTAATTGGGGTACCTTTCATATAAATTCATTAACTTAATTTTAATAAGGTATCTCAATTTCCAAGGTCTAGTTAATGTTATTGTTTGTAAATGACCAACCACCTTAATGCGTCTAGCTACGTTTTAATTCAAAGGAGCTCTAGGACTACGAGCTTTTTTCTTTCACCTGTCCCGGTGATTGTAATGAAATCTTGCAAGATAAATTGACCTATTTCCCGTATCCTATTGAGCTGAAATCTTACTTGCGCGTGCATATCGCGTGGCAATGCAAAATTATGATGTAATAGAGCTGATCTGATGATGGAACTGCAAGGTGGCCACAAGAAATCCACCATAAACGTGTTGACGAGTACTTTGACCCTATATGTTACGCGCATATGAAATTGAATTTACTCTGCTGTAGATCCTAACAATGCCTTTAAAGGGCTATACAGCAAAATAGCTACCAACATAAAATGTTTATAAAATACACAGGTCAGTAAGCTCGTTGCCAACATCACATTATTTGATAACAGGACATCTATTAAAAGCAAACGATGCAAAGAGAAGAGGAAATTGAATCGATAAAATCGGCCAGTAAAATAAATGACAAACTTGTGATAGGACGCCATAAAGTTGCAGGAGACGGACGGTCGGACGCCTACATTCTCAAAGTGGGTGGAAGAGTACAGGGCGAGGACATAGCATAATATTACGATTAGATTTCCTTCAAGCATCTATCAAGGACGAACGGAGCTGTGATTTCTTACCTACTTCTTCTTCTTAGCGTATCGCTGGCAAATACTTAAATGTTTGAGGCCCAGAAAGCAGCCACACCGACTGCATGATCCTACGGTCATATGTACCTACTTGAAAATGTTTATGTATGACGGCTTAAGTCGTTCTTTTACTGCTGTCTAAACTGAGCATATATTGTTACTATCTAAACAGAAAAGTGCAATAAGAATATGGCCAACCCAGCAGCTTACGATAGACCCGACAGCGCAAATATTTGCAACGTGACCACCGAGAACATACGTTATTTAAGTTAATTCATCTAAGATGTCGCCTGCGGCATTACTACTAAAAATACATGAGTCAACAGAAAGTTTCATAGTTCCCGTGAATACAGGAGACTCGACTGGAGCTGGACTCTACGGTGCAACGTAACTGCATGAAGAATGTATGAACAAACTGGCCAGGCATTTTCGAGGGGCCCAGCTAGCTACGCAATTCGGACTATAGAAAAATTTATAAACAGAGTTCTTGTACGAAGTTTGAAATCCTATGTAATTGCTACGCTTATATAATTCAGTCAGAATTATCATCGGATGTTACTTCTACAATAATTATAGTCATCATATTTTACTACTCTTGTTTCGTTTTGAGAACTGCCTTAGTTTAAGGAGTGAGTTTTTTACAAATACTCTAATAGTAAAATTTTATTTTAATTTCAAAAAATATTTTAACACAACAAAGTCTGCACTAGATTTTAATTACACAGCTTTTGGCCATGTATTTTTTAACATAACTATGAACTTTATAAATTGCGTTTCCTTTAGGTAAGTGAACATCAAATTCTTTGTTCCATTCTCATAGCCACATATATGTTTTAACATGAATAGACATTGATTTTTATTAATTTGAACCATAAAACGGATGTCAACAACGACATTAAACATAAGTATTCTCGTTCGTTTACAATATTCCGACATCTAATTTGGCCGCGGCAATAATATAACGATGTGACCCAAATTCTATAGCCAAGTGACATATCTTGTCAATTGGATGTGACCAATAATAATTATTGAACCAACGAAAGTAATAATCGAAATCCAACTGGAAGAATGTACTTTGGTTTCGCAATTATTCTATATTAAGACAATTTTAAAGATCAAATACATTCACTAGGAGACCATTTGCTTCGAAGGCCTTTACAAAAATTGTATTTGTGGATAAGACAAAGTGATGTCTCGTGTGTGAGTCAAACGGACGACACTCGGTGCAGCACTGAACTTCGAGGCGACCGCTTAAACCACTATGTCATCTGCGAAGTCAGTAATTTGATGATGCCATAATTATATTTTCTACTCAATAAGAAAGCAAACCTAAGTCTTCATTACATTTTCATACCTAACCTTGAAACTATTTGACATTTTCACGGCTACACCACTGAAACTGTCAGAGGAAAGTAGGTACTGGGTAAATATATAGTTTAAAAGCTAACACGGGATTTACAGTACGAGAGCGAGTGATAGTTATCAGCACCGATTCGCATTTTACTATAGGCAAAAGATTTCTATGACAATCCATACACATCAATCATTATTTTAAATGTCTACTAACCTAAACCTAAGTTGCGTTTCATTTAAATATCATCTTATAGAATGCTACGGCAGCTGAACTGAAAATGTTGTACTACAGCTGTAAATAAAGTAATTGAAACTTAATTAAATACCAGGTTAACAATTATATGGAGCACGAATAACTCCGATTGCACAACCAGCTGCGATATTTATTGAAAACAAAATGCACTTTGTAAGGATGTTACATTGTGTACACGCGATACTGTTTGGTCGGCTACAAATCTAACGCCGAGTTGCAGTAGCAAAAGTATGATGTACCTAAACAAAATGGTTTTAAATTTTCGCGGAAATAATACGAAAATTCTTTGGCAACCTGTTGTCATTATATTTGAGTAAATACCTCTATGGACTAGCTGGGCATACTTATAAATTTGATATAAGTACTAGCAATATTAATATTTCACTGTTTTGAAGCATTCATTGTGGTGGAATCCGAACCGTGAATAGACTTAAGCTTACACTATACAGTACCTCAAGGAGGTCAAATAACGTTTGAATTTTATTTAGATAGAATTCTCTGCCATACAAGGTTCAATGAACAAACAAACCCACCTTTGATACAGAGGCAATTAACTTAAATCGATACCTCACAAAGGGTCACACGATCTGCAATAGACCACTGATTAATGCAGAGCACCCAAAGAATTCAAAGTCAAATACGGCAGGGGCCTTAAACAAAACATACAACACACATTATATTGTAAACCTATAACCCTTAATTTGAACCCCACATGACAATAAATTAACGTGAGTTAACTTGGCACTTTATAATTGCTTTGGCAGCAAAACACCTTTCAATTCTTACGTGCGGTTTTTACATTTTAACCCGACAGCCATGATTGATTGGCTGCCAACCATTAACTGCCAACGACATAGCTCACTGTATTATATTTTCGACGTGATGTTAAAACGGTGTGTTCTAAACTTAGAAGTTAAATAAGTTCATTTATTTGGAATATTACGTGCTTAAAGTTCAACAGTATTTAATTACTTGATTGGTTTCTTTTGTTTCCAGTTATTGCGTATTAGAAAGGCGCGAGGGTACCTATATACAACCTTAGAGTACATACCTATACGTAAAACAAACATAAGTAAATATTTCAAATGAATAGATCATGAAAAAGTAAGTGTTATGGTCAAAAATATACACACTAGATTATGACCATACGGTCACAAGCTTAAAAGCTTAAAAAAGCTTTTTTTACGAAATGAGAACCGAATAGGTAAACAAATCTGTTTGAGATAACGAGATAAGCTCTATGTCTCAAAACAAAATGTCTGAGCCTTTCACAAGGAAAGGCTCAGACATTTTAACCTACTAATTGAAAGATTTAATCCTGCTCCCAAAAGATCTAACTTATTTCAGTATTACTTTACAAATCCTAACTGCGAATCAAAGATATTATAAAAGAATATGTTTTATCGAACATATTACAAAGTTTCTGCTCCCAACACGGTCAAGCCATGCATAAACAATGTGTTCAAAGCACGCTCTTCTCCTACACTGTATTAAAAAGCGCTTAGCTGTTGATCCCCGTACGTAGTGTACGATTCACCGACGATGCGACGCTGCAACCTAGTTCCTGCAGCCCGACGTTTATAACATAACTCCTTACATAAACCATACTTACACCCCCGGGACCCTACATAAGTAAAGCTTTCGTTCTCACCTATACGAAGTTTTCATGCAACAAAATGTCAGCCAAAGCCCGCTTTAGTTTCATGAATATCGACCAATATTTATAGTGCCTTTCAACAGTTTCAACCTTTATGAGTTAGTACGTGACAGAGTTTAAATTGAGTTTCGACGGCCTAAAAACGTAGGGAATATGTAGAGGTTAGTGGTAGTGGGACAAATCCAAGTTGATCCATACATTGTATATAGATGAGCAATGAATATTCATTGCTCATCTATATACTATATACATAGATGAGCAATGAATATTCATTGAGGCAAAGAATAGTGGCGGTTCGACCGGCGGCGGTGCGCGGTGGCGCGGCCGGCGACAAATGGCGTCGCAGATACGACAACAATGTTTCAAGTGCAAGTAATGGAGCGGTTATCTGAGCTGTGGTCACTGGGCACTGAGATTAACTAATACGTGCGGATTCACGTTATGCATTTTACCACTCTCATGTCCCGATTTATGGTCTAGTCTGATAAAATGGTGGAATGTTATGACATAATGTCGGATATAAAAATAGGCGCGTTCGCAATGAGCATCGCACTCTGCAATTAAACGTCCCGAAACGGACTCGTGTTCTGAACATGTTCCTATTAGTGAAACATGATATAACGAATATGTATGATTTACGAGATAAATCGAGTATAAGATACTCGATCTATTTATCTCGCTTTCAAATTATCTTGAATGCCAATTAAAAAAGCTCTTCCATGAAATAAGTTAGCTTTAGCCGTAGGTTTATAAATAATGCTTTATCAGACTATATTACTGATTTTAATGATCACATTATAGACTCTACCCTGTAAAATAAAAGCTGCTTTATGTAATATAGCCGTTTACACTATAATATCACATATAACTACATAATATAACAGAAGTCGGCTAAAAATATCTGCTCGACAAAGATGTATCAATATTTATTGGCAGTTCATCGGTGGGTCCATTGGTTCACGAGTCCGCCGACCGTGTCATGAAAAGAGCTTACTAAACTGGAATAACATCGTTACCTATTGAGAACGCGGTTAAAAACTTCCTGCACAACCTTTTTCGGTGCATCCAAACGTGGGTTTACATGTATGCAAAAAGCAAAACCAGGATATTCCATAAATCCAGGCAACCAAAATAGCAACACTGCGATCAACAAAGTATCCAGGCACTATCTAGGCTGTATGTATGCACTACACGCTAACACTAATGTAAGTGATACACGTATGAATTTTACATACGTGTATGGCTCTGAGACGCCGGGACGTGTACAATGCTCTTGAAAACTCGTGCGCGCGACGATATCGCTTTGTATACAGATACAAGGGGATAAAGGAATACTGGCGTCATCAGTTTGAAGATGGTGTTACTACATGGAAATGGAGATTATGTTTAGCGAATTACAACTGCGGAATGCGTGCATTTCACTGTGTAGAAGGGTTTTGGCAGCTGCTAGTATAATGTGAATATGATAGAAGAAAAGTCACAATGTGTGATATAAATATATTAGAAATATAGATATTTTATGTCTTCCACTGATTTGTATTTATCTATTATGATGTAAGCCACCACCATATGCATGAGGATAGTTTCATAACAACGACAAAAGTCATTTTGACTTGTTCTTGCCAGAAAAGTTCCTAAATCATAGATGACATGCAACATACTTTGTAACATACATACAACATACTTTTGACACGATAAGTAAGTAATTAATTTTGCGTTTTTCATAGATGCGGTGGTAACTTACAATAAGCGAACTTCACCTGAGCTGCGCTTATTGTAAGTCGCCAATACTGATATATCTTAATAAAGCTTTATTGAGATATGTCAGTATTGGCGAGAATGGCCAATTGGTAATAATGCCTAAATATTAAGTCAATTCATTACTCAGGATGGCAAGTGGGGGTTATGGTCTTGACGAAGTATAACGACTGTATATTAGCTTTAATAAGCAACTTGGCCGCGTGACCGACAGAAACGATATTCTTTTCAGGGTTTGCAATATTCTGCATCATTCATGAATAGAAATTGAGGCAGGCATTTTAGATTACGGTTACACCAACTTATTACATTACCTCTTTATAATAATAGTAAAAACAGCTCAATACATAAGGTAGGGGTTGTTCCAAACTCCCCTCTAACATTATAATAACACCATCGCTGGAGACGTAACAAACATTAAACTAACTTAGGTACACAAAAGCCATCCAGACCAAGCACACATACTTCTGTTCCACAAAATGGACGTCCCTAGTGCAAATACATAACACTCGACGCAACAGCAAATGCAAGGTGACCACTTAGGTAAGTGCATCGTGCCTACTTACATAAAAGTCTCAAATCATGTCAAAATTATGTTTTTCATTAAATGAGACAAACAGCCATACAAACATCCATCTATCCTCATACACTCCTACATTTATAATGGTAAGTAGTCAAGTGTGGAGCATTCGTGTGGTCCTATTTTTAGACAGACATTTACCATTATTTTAGTCGGATGGCGATTGTCAAATGAAATAAAACTAAAAAGGTTTTATATTACTAGATTGATTAAACATTGCTTTATTTACCTTTCATAGTTACAGTCAATGTCCATAATGTTATCTCATGTATAATCAATCTCGATAGCGTCAATCCAAGTTCATGGTCCAACATTGTCTGCCAAGATTTATATAACGTCAAATTTTTTTAAGTATTTTGTATCAGTGGCAATTATTTAGACAATAGATAATTAACATTCCTTTCTTTTCTTGCTTTCTTAACCAGACAGTCTTGACGTACTTTTAGTAATCTAAAAACAAAAAGGGTAAAGATAATGGACTCTAGATTGTCTTTTTGTTTTCTTCAGATGGGACCGGACAAGTGCGAGAGTAAAAGAAATGAATAAGATAATATCAAGGGAAAAGGTCATTCTAGATTTTTTTTCTTTTACTGAATATAATATTACTGTGTATGAGCAAAACATCTAGACCAAGAATGCGAAATAGATTTCATGACCATACACTTTGCGAACGCTATGATAATAATTCGTGTCTCAAAGACAATGTAATCTTTCAAGCTTTATGCTAGTCTAAACATTTTTAAAGATGACAACAAAATACACCTCTATCAGGTTATTTCAAAATTCATTGCACTTTTAAGCGTACATTCGCCGCTATTCACGAAACGGAATGCACAAAACGTGGCGTGCGCACAAACAACTTCCTTATAAAATATACCGGAGAGATAGGAAAACGTCCCGAATAATTCGTCCCACTAAGGCTATGATTACAATAGCATTTATAGAGCGTTTTAGGAACGTCAAGACTTATCCAGCGCTAAGACAGTGACGTATGTGTCACGCTACGCCCTTGCGTCGCGTACGTGTAGCGTTGAGCTGTGCGACAACTTCGCGCTCCAAAACAACGAACTGTGGTACATTCCAGAAGCGCGTAATGCGTACCACCCTAGTGAACGCGCCATTAAGAACGCTAAAACGTTCGAAAATGGAGCAAGTCGTTCTTAGCTGTCAGTTTTTGGCCGAGTAAAGAAGATTAGAATGAGGCGTGCATCTGTGAATGTGTTACCGACGCGCTTAACTGTCCGCTCAATTAAATTGCGCGTGCAAGAAACTGACAAGAGTCAAAATAGACACTTAAGTCTATTAAATTAAAACTTGCGTAGACAATCGTTGTGGAAGATCTGTAGAGTAGCTACCTTCATGGATCCTATCCAGCTAGAATGATAGTCGATGAGATTATTTAGTATTACCAGGAACTACATGAAAGAATATTGGAAACCGCAATTTGTAGATCACACCAAGTGTTTTCTCGTGTGCGGATCGAACCCAGAACACTTGGCGTAGCCTTAAGCGGCGAGGCAACCAAAGGATCGTTCACACTCGACATACGCCAGTGGGATCAAAGCTTAATCGGCCCACTAAACTACAAATTGAAAGTACGGTCAAGTCGTTTACTTGTAGAGTTACGAGTTACTGCGTACATGTATCCCACACTTAATACATTATTGATTGGACATAAGCTGCGTCATAAATGTAGGGATACACTGCGCCTAACATTAAGGGCCTTTAATAATCTATGGGCTGGAAGAAATGATAAGGAAACGATTATACAAGTCTTCGTTATCAAGAAACATAATAAAACATGCAAAATGTAACAGGAAAACGTGGTCATGCCATCTGCTATAATAGCAACATAATACTACAAAATTGTGACAATGCCAATCGCACTGTGAAATGATTCTTAACGTTATCCAATCAATCAATAAGTTTTTAAGGTTTTTTGTGTTCTGGGTAATTTCCGAGTTTCCAACTACCACCACTCCATTCTGAAATATAGGTACTTTTTTTTTATCTGTTTCTGCCCGACCCCGTGAGAATTTACGGAAATCCCCATACGGTCTCGAGGAATATACATGGCAAACTTCAGTTTCTTGCGCCCAATACATTTTCTTATCCGTTGTCTGTCAGTCATACAGTAAGGCAATAATTTTACACATAATGTCTTGTATGATTATAAAGATATCGTATTACTTACTTGTTTAGTTCATCTAAAATATTTAAAAACAACCACACCTGCACAACACACTATGTACGTAATGTATTATAATGTATCCACATAAGCGCTTATTGTTCTTCGTATGCATTGAATATTATAATCAAGACGTTCTACATCCGCGTCAGGAGTGCGAACATTAGTTCAATTAACATCTCAGTACTATATAGTTACAATGCATGACGATTATGGACATAGATTATACAGATATTATGGATATTAATTGGTATGCTTAGGATCAGAACAAGAGAATGAGACAACTGCTTATAGTATAGAAGCAAGCTGCTAAGTTAGACTTACAATTGCCATACTTACAACATTACAAGTCTAATATTATTTCTATATCATATTGTGCACTAAATCATCCTCCTCCTAACGTTATATCAGAGGCAATTTGGGCTCCGCTTACTAGTCTAAACGGATTTGACTGAATATAATCTTATCCACAGGGTGACTGCCTATCTAGAAACTCAAAGGGACAAAGGTCGCACATAACTCTGAAAATTCAGTGGTGCGCGCCGTGGATTCGAACCCAATGGCAGTCTGTTGGTTACTCCGCTAGGCTATCGCTGTCTCAAATCTCTCTAACAATACAAGATACTCTTAAGTAATCACACTATGAAATCAAGATAAAATCACAAGGAGGTCCCAACCGTGACCTGTACTCGCAATTCCATTAAATAGTTAATCGACAACCTACGTATCTCAAAGTTACATTCTAAAATCTTTTAATCCTTCGCTTTGGTATCATTCATTGGCGTGGAACTAAAACTTGAAGTGGTTTCAGAACTAGGTCTCAACTTTCGCACTGAAAATGTTCCTAGTTTTAGGGCCCGCAACGACCCGAGCTAAATATGTACCATTAGATAATAAATAGACCTGTGATAAGCATATATCGGGCTAGATGTTTGACATTAACCCAAATGGACAGGTAGGTAGGGGCGCCACTGAAATATGTGATCGTATTTTACAGATAAATTACGTCAAATATTGCTCGATTATTGAGAGCTTTTGAGCTCTGGACAAGCGAGCTTAACTCGTTATATTTTAAATGTCTCGTTGATTTTACTTGTATGTATTTACAAGGGATTGTGAAAGCAGGTATTTTCGAGTGTAATGAGATTTACAATGAGGCGAGAGAATGGGATTACGTCGAAATATAGTTATGCTTCGGAGGGCACGTAAAGCTGTCGGTCCTGGTTTTTGTCTAAGGATAAGGATCGTTAGGCCATGTCGGAGGCCTTCGGGCGGTCTGAAAACTCCGACACCAGAGTTGGCCACACACTCACACGAAAAACAAAACATATGAATACATAATTAAAAAATACAATAAAAATATTGCTGATTTCACTTCAGGACAATAGCCTCTCATAGCTCGGCTTCTATTCGGAGGTTTGAACTTGCATACCAATGAGTGGCATATAATGAATGCCTAGTATCAGAAAATTTCGGCAGTAACAGGGCAATTTGTTTTACTACGGTAGATCGGCACGTAACTTCGTATTTCATGTGATTGCTCCATAATAAGATCATATTCAACTCTAATTTGCCTAATCTTATACAACTAAAACTTCCGTTTGAAATATGGAAACAGTAGACATAGTCCCGCATACATAAACGAAGTTGAATTGCAAGTTTCTTGAAAATACCTCACATATTTACGTTTATGACTTTACTTCTTGTATTAGCATGTCTATAAAACGTTTGTTAAACATACGGAGACAGTAGAAAGTTAGTAGTTAATAATAAGAACATAGTACAACACTTTACTAAGAAGAGACACCTGTAAGACTAATGTCACAGACAATACAAGTATGCCAAAGTGATGCATATAGAATGTGAAGCTTCCAATAGAGAATTTTGTTTGTTTATGGTGAATGTCTTGTGGGATCTCTGCAAATAAATGTGTTTTCTTTTAGTCCGCCTTAAAATTCAAAACCAGTAAAATAAATCCTCAAAAATCTTCAAAATTACATTAAGGTTCAACTTCACCACCCCGGATGGTATTACCTATCTGCCAGATAAGTTAAAAATTGGAACAAAATTTCGTTATGAGTTATCTGACAAATAATTCAACAGGAATTATCAGACAGCGATGAAATTGGCCTTAAATATCACATCATACTCAATCTGTTTTTATAATGCGGTAGTGATGGTCCAATCAAGTTCTTCAATATCGATATGCTTTCGTATTTGTGAGGTTATTTAGAAAAATAGAGATACGCGTGAGTACTTATTTACGATATAGGTTTCATATTGGAAAGCTAGAAGAAAATTAAGGTCTGACTGATAGTTAATAACTTTTGGTAAACGTAGCTTATGGACGATTTTTTTTCTTATTAATATTTGTTATTGCCGATAAAGTTATAATTAGCCTAAAAATAGACACACAAATTCTTGGTATAACCAGTAGGTAACTGATGCGCAAAATAATGCATTTTCGGCCTAAAAGATTTAATAACTGTATAGCGTACGTAGCGTATCGAACCCTCATATATATATATTTTTTCTTTCAAACATTTTGCACATGACAAAAAAAATATAAAGGTGAATTAAAATGTCGTAAGCTTTCTCTACCAGTCAACCTTTAGGTGGTTTAGTTATATTCCCAGAAATTGTCTTCCAATTGTGTTTTCATGGGCGCTCATCATGGAAGTTTATCTCATAAGTCCCCAAAACATGTCGTATTTTATGCGTCCTCTAGATATTTTGCTAGATCATCCACAATTTTACCGTCCTAAACCACTAGATAAATATGTATCTACTAACCTTCTGATACTCAGTGAGTCCGAAGTACGCCATAGCGGCGAGGTTCCTTTTGGCGGACGCGAGCATCACCCTATCCGTCTCCGCAGTCCTGTGCCTCAGGGTGCCATTATAACACCCGACCAATGCCAGGTCGGCCAGCATGCGCGTCTGCCGGTTGTTGGCCAGGTTCCATGGACACGACATGAACTCCTCGAGCGTCACGCCGCGCCAGGAGTCGCCGTTGTAGCATGGTGGGACCTCTGCACCTACAGACAATATACACACAAAAAAGAAGAAAGGGTTGCAAGATATCTTTTCAATATTTAAATATCGGAAGTTCCCGTAATGCAATCTATCTGTTGGAACGCATAATATCAGAAGCAATAGCACCAGAAAACATCACTTGTGAATTCGTTGAGACCTATCTAATATTTTGTCGTTCATATCTGTCTTATATATTTCTGATAATGCTAAGCTAGCAACGCGTATTCAGCTTACTCACATTTTATATACATGGTGATCGCTTTCATGAGCTTCAACTTTTATCTGCATATAAATATGACTAACTTTTCGTAAGATAGAAATACTTCTTCAGTCGGCCTGTTCTAGTTTGAGCACTTTACACTGGCAAACTATTTCTAGAAAATCGAAACCAAAGGGCCGTTACCAGATATGTCTACCTTAACCTTTCAAGTACCGCGCCCTCTAAAACGTCAATTTGGCTATACGACCGCGCCGTACGACATCATCGTGCGCGCGGTACTAGACATTGAATGTTATCGCTCTGAGAGGTCTTTGTTTATGTTTTCAAGAGTTTGAGTTATAATTTCTTGAAACCCACTTATATAGCCAATATTTAAAAAATATAATAATAACATTTGAGTGTATATTTAGTTTTGTATAGCTCTCTGTTTTGAACGGATCTTAGAATACCGGTTCTATCGACAATTGTAGCGTATTATAATCAAAAATAAAATATTTTTTTGTTTATTTTTGTATTTTTATATTCTGTATAATATGGGTTTTCCAATTAAAACTAAAAATATACATGTATCCATTATAATAATTCCCCCTTTTCAATAGCAAACATTTGCTAAAATTCACAGTTTTGCGCGCATTGAAATGAAATGTCCTTTTACTTTTTAATTTGACATCAAATTGGATCAGAAGAAGGTTTCAGAGCTGTCTATGATTCGTAAAAATGCAATGCCATTTCAAATAGTTGATAAAATGTACTAGGTCAATGTAAAAAACGTCATAGATTGAAGGACGGAATCTGGACATGAATTCATGTCGTCGGTAAACAAGGGGACTTTTTTGTAGGACATGAATTCATGTCCTCGGTCGTCGAAAGGTTAAACAACTTTGATGATATGATATGATGAACCTTTTCTAAATATCATATGAAAATATTATTTAAAACTAAGCTTCTGAGATCCACCAACTCTACGAAAAGTCAAGTTCCTTCGACTTTTACAATTTGCATTTGCATTGTACAAATTGGCTCATAAAATCACAATAAATAATAATATGATGCGATCGCATGCAATTTGTATTGAAGACTCCGGTCTCAATTTCAGTAGAAGTGGATCGAGCAAGCTCTGTCAAGTAGGTAATGTGCGGCGGTTGTAATATCCGTGATAAGTGGGCTTCATTGTGTCATTTCATGCTAATAGGGATAAAGAGACAAGTTGCCGTTGATTGGGATTGACACAAAGATGCTTATTCAAATGACTCGAATTGATATGAACTGGACAATATCAACCCAATCAAAGATATCAACTCACAAAAGACGGTTCTCAACAACATTATTTTATGTTATATAAAATATACTGCAGAGAAAGAATATAAAAACTTTCCAAGATAAAATGTTTGAAAAAAAGACAGGCTTCGTAAAATAGTATGCTATGAAAAAGTTTTGACATAAAAGTTAGTTAAAAAGTTAGCAACATCAACAACTGTTCGCAGCAACTGAGTTAATGCTACGTTTTTATGGAAACTTTTACCAAGTATATTAATATATCAAAGATGAAGGCTGATGGAAACCGATAGAGAAGGTATCGGGTGTCATAAATTATTCTAATCGTTCATATTTTATATTACTTTTGTTTGAGACGCATCGGCGTTTTTATGACAATGTGGGCCCACAAACATGAAACCCAACTGACGATAACCGTAAAATACATACATACATAGACTCACGCCTGTTTCCCGGAGGGGTAGGCAGAGACTACGGAACGCCATTTGCAACGATCCTGACATACCTCTCTTGCTTCATTCACTCCCATCAAGTTTCTCATGCATGCTCTTCTGTTAAGGGTTCTTCTGACCTGTCCTTTTTTCAGGATGTCTCCAATCTGGTCAAAGAACATCCGCCTAGGTCTTCCCCTTCGTCCTGTCCCTTCCACACTTGCCTTATATATCTGTTTGGTCAGTCTTTCGTCATCCATCCTCTCCACATGCCCAAACCATCTTAGCATACCTTTCTCGATGCTTGTCACTACATCTTCTTTTACCCCAAAACACTCTCTTATCACACAGTTCTTTACTCTGTCAGTCAAAGAAACACCACACATACTTCTCAGTGCTCTCATTTCTACAGCATTTATTCTACTTTCATGACTCTTCTGCCATACCCAACTATCACTACCATACATAAGAGTAGGTACTAACACCCCTCTATGCACAGCCAATCGTGCCTTTTTGGACACGTTTTGGCTATTTATAAACGCCTTCAGAGCTCCATTCACTCTATTACCTGCATTAACTCTTCTTTCAATATCTTCTACATTCTTACCATCTCTCGTAAACAGCGTACCTAAATATACAAACTCTTTCACTTGCTCCACTCGCTGTCCATCGATCATAACATGACAAAAATTACCGTAAAATAATATGCAATATTCCTGAAAATTGTGAATTTCGATACACCGTGAAAAAGCATGATAGATTTGTTGTGAAAATCTACAGTCGACCACGGGATAAGGAGCATTATATGGGTGATTATAGAAACGTAGACACTCAATATTTGTGCCGTGATGCCTTGTTGTTATGAGTAATTTACACACCTTTACTAGCAGTCTTTGTCACATTATTTTTGTTGCGGCTTATACAATCCAATTTTGTTTCAAAAAGTAGGTAAGTAAAGCAAGAATTGTATTATAGATTTTTTTTGCATATCATTTTTCTTAAGCAGCAGTTTAAGCTTTGTAACATTTTTTACAACTCGCATTAGATACTGTTTATTCTTAAATAATACCCGTGTCAAGGGTTTCTTTCACATTCCATGAAGCCGTCATCGGAGGGCGGAGCCGCAGACAAAGCTAGTCGTATAGAACAATGGAGAACCGGTAGAGAGAGCACGCAACGACAGTTCAGAAGTACCTGCGCGTTGTTCGTCATTATAATTAATGTTAATGGACATCGGCGATGTTTCAATTCTGAGAGAATCGATAGCAGTCACGCTATTCGCTTTCTCCGCAATATTGACAATACATTGCCGTAGCTGAGATAGCGTTCATACGAGTGGGGTAATTTTGCGCAAAAATGCGTAAACTCGCATCCGAGGCGCTGCATTTTTTTAATTGAATTTATTTATTGTTAGACACTTATTCACAACTGCTCCGTGACTGCTGACTGCCTCCGTGATCCAGTGGATAGCGTACGCGTCCGCTGATCGAAGGTCCCGGGTTCGATTCTCGCTTCGGGAATAAAAAGTGTAACTGAGTTTTTCTGAATTCTCAGTAGTAGCACGGAGTCTGGTGATGTGCCCGGTAACGGCATTAGGCTTGCCCCCTATTACGTGGGACCTAACAATTCATGGCGAAATGTGGGTGTAATGTGTGTAATATTACACCTCTGCCTACCCCTTCGGGGATACAGGCGTGAGTCTATAAAAAAAAGAAAAATTCTTATTCACAACACATACACAAAGAGATGAAACAAATTATAAATAATTTTGACACATAGAATGGGCACAGCATTTTAACTATTTTATTTTCATCTCAACTTCTACATAGGCTTTGGAAACACGACTAATTCCAGTTTCACGGTTACAAAAGGAGTTTTGGAAACATTCTAGTTAAACGGTTCTAAAAGTGGTTATAACAACTTGTGAAGTGTTTATTATCAGCAGCTGCATCAACTTCACACCAGTTCATTTTTTACGGACTTCAAAATGGAGGAGGTTCTTTAAAGTCACCGAATGCTTGCCATTGTCATCTATCTAGTCGCGATCAAAATCGTTCATGTAAACGCGTCCTTACAATATATCATCATTACTTAACACGAGTAGGCGTGTGGAACAAATGCCTCTTTGTTGTACAAAGGCCCCAGTAACAATGAACCCTACGAATCGAACAAGTAAATACATTTCACTAATTGTGTGTCTGTGATGAAGTACAATAAAAGTTAACACATTCTTAGAAAAAAGGTTATTAAATATCGGCAGATCAAAAAGTCAAATAGGATCTTAACAGAAATGGTTCTTAGATATCGGCAGGTCAAATGTTGAGAGAAAACATCGCAAAACTTTTGGGTCTGATAATGTTAGTTCTTTATATTTTGTTTAAAGTTTACAACTTTACACAAACAATACACAGCAGCAATATGTCAGACTGCAAGTTACTGAAAGTAAGTAGGTACATTTTGATCTATAGCTAGGGACTTTTATCAACAAGAAATTACTTAGTAGAAAACCATACCAAAAATAATATTCACCAAATCCTACAAAACAAAACTATCGCAGAAAATCTGAAGACATTGTCGTAAAAGGTTTAGAGGATCCTTTATCTGTGATTTAGCGCCAAAATATCCTCTTATTTAAGGAAAATAAAATCCCAATACGATCACTGATGGCTGCCAAATGTAGACTAATGTCCCATTATATGGGACATTCGCCCAATATCGTCACAGTTAATGGGAATAATAGGACGAGTTGAAGCAAATCGTATTATTTGGTTACTGAAAAACAAGATATTTACTGAAAAGCCGAAACGGGCTGTTAGGAGTGTATTTCACAACGGAGTCTGTTATGTACTCTTGAAAGATAAATTAACCCACTTCTCTGTACCTATTCTATTAAGCTGAAATTTTGCATGCATGTGTATGTCGCGTCACAGTGTAATATTATGATGTCATAGAGTTAATCTGATGATGGAGCTGGAAGGTGGCCGTAGAAACCCCGCAATTAACGACACAACCCTATCGAGTTCGAGTATCTTTATGTAACTTGTGGAATGCAATAAAATATTGAGTATTGAGTTTGGAGTCGTTGGATTTGTATAGCCGATTTTCTTCATATATGTTTAGCAGTGGCGGCGCTAGGCGTCGGCGACGTCGGCGACCATCGACGGCCTCGCGCCTCAGGGGGCCTCGCATAAAAGTTTTACAAATTACATACTTATTTCGTTTCGCCAATCATCCTGGCTTAGGTAGCAGACCCCAAACAATGGGAAAGAGCTAAGCAGATTATAGGGGAAAGTCGGATGTATTGTACCAGTTTTCAGTTTTTATAAATTATCTCCGTTCTCTAAAAACTTACAAAAGTACAAAATTACATGTAGGTAAGTAGGTATGTCCTTAATCATATCCAGTGGCATTTTATTCCCGGTATTGATTACTTTGCCCAAAATATGTGATTTCCTACAGGCAGTCAAATGGTACGATTCGGAGAACAAGTTGGGTATATTGTACCATAGGTAAGATGTATTGGACCACTAATAATATGGAGTTGTTTATGCTGGATTATAGATAGATTTTAATTAATTATAATCAAAATATATTATTTTTACAATTCGTTTGTTTATTTATTAAAGTTTAACAAAATTAAACAATTCTTATTGTATGTCGTAATAAGTAATATCATTTTATCTTAAATCTAGTTTGGCAATGACACATAATACTCATATTTGGGATACAACCAAAATATATTCAAAATAAACAATGAGTGTCATATACCTATAGTAATAAGTACCTAATGTCACGTCTTTATCTTAAGGCTTGATTTTATTATGACACATAGGCAATACTTATATCTACGAATTAACAGAAATATATTTTCTGAAATTAAACAACTTTCTGAAAGTAAAACAATCTACAAAAAGAAACCTTCCAATATAATATCAACATGACATGTTTTTCTTTTTTACATGACATGTTTTTCAGTTAACAAAAAATATGAAAGAATTTGGGGATACCATACGTTTTACAAGTATTATTCAAGCTCATATCCTTTCTCTCTAAAGCAAATAATGCTCTTTCGAGGTCTTCTGGAGTCCATTTATAATATTTTCTTTTATCAGCTATCTATAAACAATAATATTTTTGTAAGCAAAATAACAGTTGAAATTTAAAAATTTGTCGTTTAAATCGTACTGGTACGACACAAAGAACTTTTAGTGGTACGATTCAACAAACTAGCCATCAAAGTAGAAAAAGTTTTTTTGAAAAATTACCTCGAAAATTAGCAAACATAGATATTTGTAGAAAATTAAATCACTGATTCATATTAAATAAATGATAATTTTTACTCACTATTTATGAAGATCCTTACATATGCATTGTAAAATTTCGATAAAACAGAACCGAAATAGACTTTTTTGAATGGAGTAACAATTAACAGCCGCGCGCCATTACAAAATGACTCATGACATTTGGCGCTAGTATCACATATTTTAACATTGCCAGTGTAAAGAAATACTGCTGTTTAGAAGAAATCTGGAGGTGGTACGATTCATCCTGCGGTACAATACCCCCGACTCTCCCCTATAGACTTTATTATTTTCGAACGTGTTCGAAAATGCGTGACATAAGTGAGTAGTATTTTACTGGTACCTATTCAGAATCGTCTGTCTGGCAACACTATGAAATGAAACTTTATCGACACGATATCTGCTGGGTGAAAATTTTCGGATTGTCATTTATTTATCCATACATTATTTTATAATTTGGCTCACTTAATTTAACGGTTTTTTACTACGAAGTAAAAGGAGCCTCACCATCGATATCTAATTACTAAAGATTAAAGAATATATGTATGTCAATTTTCCTCGCGAACTTGATGTTGCCGACGTCCACATGTGGTCTAGCGCCGCCACTGATGTTTAGCGTATCTTTTTACTTAAATAGTTTGATCTATTTTTGGGCAAAAAATATTACTATTAATTACGTAATCCTCTCGAGCGCCCAAACGTCAAATGTCATATAATCGATAAGCGCCCACGTCAAATTTAGCGTAGTATGAAAGTTGGCGGGCAGCGTTTAAATGCCGATTTCGACGTTTATTTACTTGAAAACACTAATCAATACATATATATTTAGAATCTTCATGAAATTTGCTTTATTGTGTTTATAGAATTCACTAACTTTGTGAACAAGCGTAAGTAATTCAAACGGTTTTATCGAACAAATGTGTAAAATACATGTTATTGTAGAAAAATGAATGTATTGACCAATTAGAGGCATTCATAGCGGTAGGAAAATTCTAATAATATTATTCATGAGCTATTTTATTAATTGAAATACGTAAAATAAGAAATATATGGGAAAAAATTGATTTGGAAGCGAAATAGTGTAAGCACCCCTCGAAGTGTACCAACAGCTGATGAGTTTAGCTGACTGTTTGTTTTTACTGACGTTGAAAATAAGCATTTTTATTGCATAGATCTGTCAATCGTTTCATACGCTTCAAAATGGTATACATTGAAAAGAGATAAACATTGTTTTGGCGTTTCATTTGAACATTGAATGGAACAAGTACGAGACCACCGTATAACGGTCGGCGGGCGCTTATCGGGGGTAAAGGTGTCCACCGTAAAACGGTGGCCTGGCGCTCGAGAGGTTATAATCTACCCTCACGTATTACCTGAGCACAGATGCTCTGTCACTCTTTACGTAAGTTCTTACTCTCACTGTCTGTCACTGGCATCTCCAGAAATCTGAGGCATTTCAGACAAGTCTAAATATACGACATTTACCCGTCAATTGTAACTGAAACATTACAATTTCAAGGATTTTAATGTATGTACTACTATGACTATAAGCTGTAGATAATATTTTATATATTACATGAGCGACGACAACAAATAGAATGGTGGACATAGAAATTGTTGAGGTTCATTTTGTTTCCACTTAAAAGATTACTATATTTTTTATATCTAAAGGATTTCACTGTAGTAGCTGACAAAAGTGCCAATACCGGCACACCGAAAGTATTTAATAGTTTTCGCCGAGTTCAGTCTGAGTGCTATTGGACTGTCACATCAAGCTGGTAATTTTGTTTGCCGGTCTGTTGGCAAGTTCCATGTAGGGAGGGATTAAACATAAAAGTGTCACTACACCATTTTATTACGAGAGTTTCGTAAGATGCAACTAAGAAAACAGCCCATGAAAATAATATCTTTGTGAAGAGCCAGAACACTGAACATGAAACCCTATAGATACATATAGGTACCCTATAGATACGTATAGTAGGTAAATTCCTCCTACTGATGCGATTGAGATTCAAATTGGAGAGGTCTATTTCCAGCAGTGGACTGAAGACTATATGATTGTAGCCATATTGATTTCAACGAACACCGCAATTTTTTTCAGCGATAAGAAATCACGCAGGCAATGTTTGCAATTATATCTGATAAATAAATATAACCGAGACCTTGAGTTGCGTGATTCAGCAATAAAAACGGCGTGTTATTGCAAATCGAGCTTGCAGCACGCCACAGTAAATGATAGCCCAGCTTAGTTAACACGGTGCGCCGACAGTGCGTGAAGATAAGGAAAAAAGTAATTAAATTTTATTCCTGTATAACATGCAAGGACTAAAGCGAGCGTAGGAATGTTTACTACATGGATTTTTCTATAAAGTTCAGTGTAAACTAGCTTCGGAGATCAAAAGGGTGGTACGTATGGCATATGGAACACCCAAGACAACTGTAATAAATGAAATGAAATATTGTTTGTTTATAAGGTGTAACAGTATCGTGAGTAAAGGTTGCACAACATCCCGTGAATAAAGAAAACTTTGAAAATTGTTGCTGACATGAAAGGACTTTATTAAGAGCAAGAATGTTCGGTTCGGTTTTCAGACAATACATTTAAACCGACATTACTTGTCAGAAAGTATTGGGGAGCATAACGACCGAAACTCGTATTGACCGGCAATATCTCCTTTAATATTTTGCAATTGTGAAAATTTCTAGTAAAATGCAATGAATCTCAAATATACACCAAACATTTCTGTTACTAAGAGAACCAAGTCTTTATGTTAAATGTTTTGTTTTAAAGAAAATAACTTTCTGATATTTGACTTACAAACCAATGTTTAGGGTAACACAATACCAATTGTGAGCCAATTCATACGAACAATCTTAATTAAGATAACATTAAGCCTGTGTTAATTAAACGCAACCTTCGGAGATGTATTTCTAACATATATATGTGTGCTTTATATTTTGGCGATTGTAGGTTTCATATTTTGGCAGATGTTACAAATTTTAGGCTATCATGAATTGAAGAAATATTTTGCCATCTTGTTCACTACTATACCAATAAGTTAAATGATTTGCATATATTTTGTACTGCTTTCAATCACTTTTTCGGGTTTCCAACAAATAAAACTCCTACACGTACCCAATCGACCGAATACTTGCTTGTAAAGCAAAATAAATCGTAGTTAAGTTTTTCTTAAATGACTTATTTGAAACTTGAGTGCTTTAGCCCTTTTTTGCCTGGGTCAACATAAGCCCATTAGCAATGCAACGCACGCTCGACCCTTCATCGAAACGCGCAAAAACGGTTACCTCGCTACTGAAAACCTGTTGCGTACCGTGACTGCCATTGCAAATGTCTGTGCATCATATAAACGACGATATGAAATAGGGTAACTGTTTAGGAATGTAATAGAAATTTAGAGCAACAGCGTATACAGTGCAAAAGTATGTATCATTATCAAAGCGGCAAACAATCATATAATGAGTGACTGCACTCGCCGCATGTGTAGTATGATATCTGTGCCGACTGTAGTGAGCTCGCTCCCACACAAGTTCACACTTTATCTGGTGCAAATTGCTATTCCGAGTGCGGGTGCTATTTGTATCCGCTTATAGAATATTTGCAAAGCTTCTCACAACACATATATTTTTCTAGCGCGTGAGTAAGCAAAGAAAAAAGAGACAAAGCAACGCTAGAAAGCTGGAAGCCGTTCTGGCTTATAGCATCAGGATCGCTGAAAGGTGGACAGAGCTGCTGTCCTGCCTGACACCATATTTGTGCCTTGCTCCATATAATGACCATATGACGTCACATAAAGACTAGTGCGTAACTAACTACCGCAGTAGCGAGGACGAACGGTCCAGCCCTAAGTGCGACTTTATATTAACGACAGACGGTAATTACCGGTACTAGGACAGATCGCAATAAAGATAGACCAGATTATGAGCAAGCAAGGCCTGAGCAACATGATCTATGTAATAATATGTTGGATTTAGTGCCGTACATGGTCCCATTAAACTAGCGCGATTTATAGGCAGCAATTTTATTATTAAGTAGTTTATCGAGGCGCATACGTACTTGTGCTTAAGGTTATATGATAAAATATTTCACGGTTGTGATTAGATATTAAAATTGTTGTTTCGAGTCTTGGTGTTTTCAGTGAGAAAAATAAATCAATAGGCATTGATTTTGTAGTCCTCCACAGCAGAGTACCTATTTAATTTTATTCGTAATAAACGAGCTTTCTTTTATAAAAAAAAAATATCCTACCTTCTTACTCGACATTATACTAATATTAAGTATAACTTTTTTCACAGTGTTTAAAATATGAATATTTAAATTGCGTGTGCCAGTTTCGGGATGCATTAACGCTAACTAATACTTGATGATATTATTTATTTTAAATATAGTTTCACGCAAAATATATCTCAATACCTACCTATTACGTAGGATTAAAAGGAAAAATCAAAATCTTTTTATCAAGCTTTGGAGCGTGGTGTTAGTTTGCGTATTAAATCATCGATTACTAATTCGGAAATGATTACTGTCGATACATTCGAGTTGCCTGAAAATTTGGACGGCCAAAACATTTTATTGATGGTACCAATTCGTTAGAATTATCCCTGAATGGATAAACGCTTCAATTTCCATATAAATGTTATAAATCCGAAGCTGTGTCAGTCTGTTTCGCTATGAGGGAGCAATTTCTGGAAAGTTATTTTTTAAAACCATAACCTACCCATTCCAGAAGAGATCACAACTGACAAAAAGACTTTCCTTGTACCAATAGTCAAAAAGTTGGTATTCCTAGAGGTTCTAGCAATCTCCAGTTTAAAAAAAATCACCAGTGTACAATAAACATATTAGGTATCTTTTTATGATATTGGAATAGTTTAAGATGTCAGAAAGCTTAAATCCCTTGTTTAGAATAAATGTCGCGAGTAAATCTGTGCATTCGCTTAGTTAATAATAATCCGAATGCTGAAATAATTTACACATCACATAGATGTTTATTAAGAACGGATTGATCCCTCCATACACAGGGAGGTTACCATATGCCACCCCGGCAGTTCACATTCGGCTGCGAAGTTAAGATACGCCTAATAGTATAATAATATCCTTTATTCCCAGGTGCTATGGGCATGGTAATTCTATGAAACAACAACCACCGCTTAAAACCGTTATTTTGCTATAGCAGGTTGCTATTTTTTACGATATGAACGCCTTTGTTACTCTTTTATTAGAAATAAGAGCTTATTAGACTCTACGTAGATTT
Organism: Euclidia mi; assembly: GCA_944739405.2. Lineage (NCBI taxonomy): Eukaryota > Metazoa > Arthropoda > Insecta > Lepidoptera > Erebidae > Euclidia > Euclidia mi. The sequence goes on from OX123187.2 coordinate 48,193,261, forward strand.
TTAAGGTACTCACATAGCACTTTTAGCGTCGCGATTGCCGATTTAGACATTCTTTGCTTTAAATAGATAACTTACTAAACGTGCCCCGAGTTGGAGCGTCGTCATAAAAGTCTGTTAAAACTCAGAGTGGCTTGTAGATGCGAATCGGTATCTCGAGCGCCGCGCACCACGAACGGAAACCTACACTACACACAATAACACATACACAGACTTGTATGGATTGATGATCAGGTACGAGCCCTTAGATTGACACCATCAAGATTCTAGCTTATGACGTTTGTACGTGCGAGGTGAAACAACTGATGATGTGTTTTAGCTACTTAGGTAATCGCCTACTCAAACTTAGTGTATGTCAAACAATCACTTCTGACTGAAATCCCTGAAGCTAGAACATGAAATTTGGTCAGTCAACAGTTCCTTATATGACGTAGACTATTTTAGTAAAGTACCTAACTGTAACTTATTTTGAAACTGAAGCTTATTACGAAAATTGGGCAACGTCATCATCATCATCAGCCTTTAACAGTTCCCTGCTGGACTATGCCTCTCCTTTGAAAGGAGGAATTGGCCTACTATAACACGCTGGCCAAACAGGTAGGTATAGGGTTTGTATCAAGTTTTCCTTCTCTTACAGTGCTGTTCTCTGCATAATGTGCTCCCTCTGTCGGCTCTTACGACACCCAACCATGGGGTGATATGCGTATTTTTAATCCGTCACCACACGGACAATTGGTAACAGCTAGTGCTATATTTAATAGTATAGTAACACCAACCTCAGCTTTATGTAGCAATCTCACCCCGGAGCGCTGATATTCCGAAAGCGCCAGTATTTGCTGGGTCGCCTTTAATTCTTGTTCCGAATAAAATTTGCGGAACCTACAGATAGTTTAACTGGTACTCGAAGTGCTGAGTACGTGTAATTATTAAAACTTTTGTGAACAATTTGGATGCATATTTGGAATCAGCACCGAATGTTATTTATGGAGGTGTGTCTCAAAATAGTTTTCTATTTCTATAAGATATTTAGTAATTTATTTATATCAATTACTCAGGTGCTATATATATGATATTCTTCCGTTACTGACTGACTGACAGACAGACAACGTAGGTACAGCCGAAACTACCTAACTGCAAGAAGCTGAACATGTATGTTTTTTGTAGAAAGGAGGGAAGCACTTAAAGGGATTTCCCGAAATTCCCTCAGATCGGGAAGAAGCGGTTAAATTAATGATAAAGGTATACTGTAGTATATATAAGGTATTTGTGTGCAGCAGTCATAAAGTTTAAGCATATCGTGTGAATTATCGACGGCTGTGAGCGATTGCTTTAACATTGGCACCTAGTTAAAGTTGTTAGTGAACAATAATTCATGCCAAATTAATAGGAATTGCACCAGTATCTGTTAGTAAGAGTTTGGAGGTAAATCTTTAAGCTAAGCTTTTAAATATGGGATATTTTTTTTAAAAAGAAAATTTCCCATTTATTAACTTTCATTTGGCTTGAAAATTGGCTCATAGAAAATTTATTCTGTAATTCAGCGTTAAGTAGGTAAGACTTCGGCAAAAATGTCATCAAGCATCTACTTCATACTTAAGTAGGTACCTAACCATTGCGACTATCTATATAATAGGTGTAGTTAAAATAATAATGCGGGCGAAAATAAAAATATGATGTGAGCCATATTATGATGTGCTGCTGAAAACCTGTAAATATACCTAATAGCTGCAAATCATACGTATACTCAATAACCTAACCAACTAGAATTATTGAACACTGCCAAATATCGTTCAATAAAGCCTTCGTGGCGGAAAACATCAGAATTTAATCAAAACTAATGGAGCTTTGATTAAATTTTGGTGTTTACGTTGAACTAGGCATATATACATGGACAATGCCAGACTGTTGGGCGTGCAAATATGTAGTGAGTGATATTATTTACCTGTGGCCGTCCGCCCCTGACACCAGTGCCGGGAACCCTTCCACGTGGCGCCTCGCTTCACGTGCCGGTACTCCGACAAGTACCTGTGACAATTAAAAAGATTAAATCATGTTTCCATACCTACCATAGAAATAGATAGAGATATGGACTTAGTTGTCTATATTGTTTTAGGTTATGTTTATGACCAGAAATGTGCGAAGTTACTCAAATAAATTGGAGTTTTTTCTTTACCAAATTCAAAAAAATCTTAGTCTCTATAGAATCGTCAATTTTGTAGTACCGAGCAGGCTATGGAGACTTTTTGGAGAGGCTTATAGCCACCTGTGGTCTATGGCGGACTAATGGTGATGATGATGATGAGCAGGCTTTTGTCTATGGTCAAATAACAAGTGGTCTCACAGTGTTCGGAATTTAACCACTTTATTCATAACATGGACATTTGAATGTTGTTTAGTTACGTCATTTGCGAGTGTATACGTCAGTACACTTGACTTTGGCAGTATAAACGTAAACAATAGACGTTTTCATTAAATTAACTGAAGATATGTTTGTTTACCACACAATATAAACATTTAGTTTATTAACTTATTGTTTTTATTTCTTCTTTCGCCCTGGCAGTGGCAAAATAATCGGAAGATGATGTAGCAATAAATGAAAAAGTCTGCATGTATTTATAGTTTATAATAGGCATTATAATTAGCGCACTAAGCATATGGACATATAGATATTATGTGAAATGAAAATAACAGAAAAAGTTTGTTTGTATGTTTAAATACGTTAATCGGAGAATCTATCCGTCCGATAACAAAATATGTACCCGGTGTTTGTGTTAAACTTGCTGGGGTTCATACCCTGAGAAAAGTGAACTACTCAATACATTTATTATTTAAACTACGTTAAATTAACGTTTAAACTGTGGAAGGTAAATTAGAACAAGGTTTATGCAAATTAATGTTAGCTAGCTTCCAAGTTGGATGTTATTCTTTCATTAGAACTTTATCTAGGCTAAGTAAGTTCTGCCAGATAGAGCTTTGGCCTATCGTTTCATTTAATTATATTTGGTAGCTGTTCAATCTGACGTAAGAACTACAACAACAATGTCGGGTTCCTAATGAAGAAAATTACCTTTTTACTGTACACGCGAAGGCTGGTATCATTCACAGATAATTTAGGAATAAGAAAATATACAAACGCAGTACTGTTATGACACGCATATGCTATGTGGAGGTACACTATTGGGCAAATTAGAATACAATTGGTTATTATTTTAATACTGAAATCTAGTTGCTTTTGCACGTTGGTAATAATAGTAATGTCAAACGTGCACGAGCGATCTAATAGCACATGTGGCAAGCTTGGAAATCGACGCAAATTTCACCACAAGCACTCTAAGGGACCATTAAAATAATCATTACGTTATTTACCCAAAAGCAAACCATAATGTTCAGGTATGTTACAAAAATAAAACTGTAGTAAAGATACAGATACATAATAACAACAACTAATAGAGACTAAGCGCATGGTTACTCGTTTATATCGCTTATCTGATAAATATTTATAACGTTTGAAGACAACAATATTGTAATTTTTACAAGCTTTCATAGACTTTCAACTGCCCTTGTGTCGATGGTCAAATCCCGCAAGGATTCTCCTTAAAGGAGAATGCTCACATAGTATGAAAAAAAAACCAGCCCTGGCGCAAATGAAATTTATCTAAAATTTTATCAGTGTAACGGAGTAATAAAATGCTGTGGCATCATCAGATATGATGGATAAGTGGTGGAACTTGCTAATTGTTGTTTGATAGAACTAATTATATGCACTCGGCAGTAAACGATATAACCCCATCAAATATAAGCTCGTTTGATTCTTCTTTACAAGTACTTTAATTTTATTATGTAAGAGTTTGTTTTACAATAGTTTTTACTATTAATTTATTTTATTTTGGTGACGCAGGAGCAAAATCCAAATTTATTTATTACAGATGGTCAAAGCAAAGGTTAGTAATCTAGTCATTGCCTGGAAGCCTGACGCCGCGGCTGAAAACTACACTATAGACACAAACACGTACAAACCGAAGTCGCGCGGCAATCAACTCAATTAGGTGTAGCCAGTCCCCAAAACGTGTTGCAGAATGCAGGAAATATAGATAGAGCCATTAACTAAGGAAATCGGCGATCGCCTTTACAGCATTTCTACCCGACAATCAACCAAACTAGAACAGTGACAATCGCACGCTCCATTGAATGGGTCAGAGTGCGAGTAAAACCCTTACCACATCACTTCACCTGCCGCCAACGCGGAAAAAATATAATGAACCTTTTTATATTGCCAACACATAGTTAGTTGGGAAACGCTTACCGAAGGGAAAATATTGACAAGGGTTGGTGACAGTCCCGAATACAGTATTAGGTGGGCACTAAACTGTCGCTTGCGCCGGATAGTCGACGTTTAATGGGCCGTGACACATCCCCCTCTTGCTTTATGCGGATTCCAACGTGTGTATCGACATTTTGTGTAATTACTTTGAGCTTCTCACTGTTTTATCTAGCCTTGTAACATTTTAGCGCGCTTAGTTTAACCTTTGAATTTATAGCACAATGACTTTTAGTTATGCATTGCGAACCCCGGGCTTAAAGGCGAAGGCCCTGGATCGCAACTGGGATGAATCGGCAACAGAAACAGACATGGTGTTACAGAAATATATACACACTAGCTTTTGCCCGCGGCTTCGCTCACGTTAAATTCGGGGTAACACAAAATTCCTTCATCGTTCGATAGTAAATTTCGTTTTAATTCTGTTCATAGGAACTAATAAGAAATAGAACCGCAAGAAGTATTTAAAACATTTTTGTAAACAGTATTTTTAGAGTGCCGTAGTCAAAAATGGCTAAACATGGAATCCAAATGGAATCCTTATTGACGCGCTATGTCTGTCAGTCTATCCGTATATCATAGCCACTTTATGCCGAAACTTTTCAGTTTACACATTTGAAAATTGGTAGCTAGATGTATTCTGTGAACCGCTTTACGACGTTATAGAAAATAAAAAATATTGAATATTAAGGCTTTACATACATGGAACTGATGTAGAAAATGGGTTGTTAAAAAATATTTTGAGGTTCCTAAAACCATTGTTCCTCGAAGTCAATCGTTTGAAAGATAATACGGTTCCAAAGTGGTAAAATGGGTGTGTGTGACTAAACCCTCTAACTTTTAAAGCAAGAGAGGGACAAATCTAAAAAAAATACAATGCTGTAGATCGTTATAAAAACTTCCAACAACATTTTTTAATTTATAATAAATAAGCAGTTTTTGAAATAAAGCACATCTTAAAAACCGCAAATATAGCTTTATCGTTTATACAAATACTATTAATATTTAGTCGAAGATAATGGCTATGGTAAGTGGACCTCCACTACGAAAGCCTTCATAGCGAATAGCTTTTATAATGTTTTCTCCTAGTTGTTACTCGTAGCAGTTTGCCATTACAAAGCTTTGGTGCATTAAGATTCCGCATTAACAGGACTGGAACACCAACGATCAGTCTCAAGTTGCGTGAATTTACTCCATACTCCTGATAATTGTAAGGAGTTCAGACACTCTATGGGGAACGAAGAAACTTGGCCAGTATTCATGACATTATCTACCGAAATACAGTCAAATGTCAAAGCCATGGTCCGATATATCTCTATATACACTTTCGCATTTATGAGTAGAGAATATTGGTTCAGCCGGTTTAGCGTGAAATTGGTACATTTTCGCATTTATACCTTAAATTAGTAGGTATTAGCTAAGGCTTTTTCAATAACTATAAGTTTATATAAGTAAGCGAACGAAGTAATGACAGTGCACCATATTACAATGTGTAATGTGACAGTACTGACAGATAGCACATGCGTAGTAGTCAATTATTACAGCGCATGTGTTCTTACTGTCAATAGGTAGGAGGTTTGTCCCTACAACTTCGACCCTCTCCACAATCCCTCCCAGATTATGTTTTGCATTTTATTGTATCCTATGTGTTTTTCCTGGTTTTGAGCTACCTACCCACCAATTTTCAGCCAAATCGGTTAAGCCGTTCTTGAGTTATAAATAGTGTAACTAACACGACTTTCTTTTATATATATAAGATTAGTAGGGATAGTAGGGATATCATTAGAGACTTTCTTTATACACAACATTATCCAACTGTTTTACCACTTTCATATAGAACATGTAAATTATTTTTACCGCTTACTTGTGAACATGCCACCTAAAACTGACCATGTGAAAAAACAACATGTTTTCCAACTGTTTCAAGCCAGTCCCTGCGATTTATTTAGAAAATACACACAGGGCTACGAATATCCAGCCCTGCCGAAAGTAAGATAGCCCCGTTAAGTTACTCAAGAGGTATCTGAATTCAGGCCTCAATATCCCACCCACGGATTCCCACGTACGTGAGGTGTTGAAATTTGGGAATAATGAGACACCTGTATAAGTACAGAACACGAACGAACGAAAGAAATCAAAGAAACACATCCACATTCATTATTCAAAAGAAACGACTAAGACACCAATCCGACGAAAACGAAAGAAAATTAACCGAGAACCTCATCAACCCACGGAGAATCTTAACACCGCCATTCAGAAAACACCATGGACTAATCGACAATTTATTGAAAAAAGGAATTATAGTAATTGTTTTTATCATTTAAAATAAAATGAAAAGATTATATAACTATTATATAAACATAATAATTTGAAATAAATGAGATTGACCGTTTAAAAAATTGGACATTGTAATAAATTTTGACACAGGTACTTTTTGTTTATGAAAGTGCCGAATATTATACTATATTATTTTTTTAATAACTGAAAGATACCCGACACAAAATTATTGCCTTTTTTGCAAGCAACATTTATTTTGCTAGGAAATTATTTGAAAATAGTGACATCTATCAGTCGGTAAATAGCCATAAATCAATTTGAAGGTACCTATTTAGACAAACTATACTTTTACTAACAAACTTATAATGATCATAGATGGCACCACATATATAACCAGTTTTGGATGATCCCTGTTTTGTTTGGGACTACGTACAAAGGAGAGGTCAAGCTGTACACCGAAAACTACTCAACCGATTGTGATGTAACATATACTATTTTATAGGTTTGAGTATCCTTTGTACATGAGTGTAAGTTTTATTGAAATCAATTTCGCTATTTCAGAGATCTTTAGCAACACAGGGAAAGACGTCGGACAGACAGACAGACATAAATTCTAAAAATTATCAAGTATTGCTTTTTAGCATTTTCCTAGATTTTTTAGCTAATTTTCGTCAAAATATCTTTAATGTACAGACTTTTCACCTCTACAGTTTTATTATAGTATAGATAAATAAAAAGACCTGTCCTGACTGATGCCTGACTGACATAACTTGGCAGATTCTAAACTACAGATACTAGAAACATGAAATTTAGATTTTGGTCAACAATATATAAGAACCCCGATGGACCGTCGACTGGTTGTAACACTAAGATACCGATGGAAGGACACCTTTCAGAAAAAAGACAGATTTCCACACGATTTATCCGCTTCTTACCACTATATCAAAAATGCTTATGCCGTAGTTCCAAATTCCACTAAAAGTCTCTGGTAACTTAAGTCGTTATTGATAATTAAATATTATTCCAGATAACTATTATTCTGTTTATTATAACTTTCCTCGTATTTGTCTATCTGAACGAAATTGATAATGAATTTCATGTAAATTCCCAAACTGTCTTTATTATTCTTTGCAATTTAATACTTTTGTCTTTTAAAGGATCCTTATAAATATCGTAAGTTGTTAAAACATTGGATCCTTTGTAAGAGGAGTTCAGGCAAACTTGAGTTTATTAGCAACTTGATATCTCCAATCTGTTGATTATTTTACTAAGCCTTATTTATTAAGGGACTTCTTTGCTAGTTCAATGGAGTAGGTGGGAGGCTCACAAAATTGCGATTACAAAGTCAGATTAAAACCTTTGCAGGTAGACGCGATATCTAGTATCTAGAAAAATGTTGGTATATCGCAGAAAAGTTGTATAGTTGTACTGAGCTTTAGCATGGTAACAAAATGTCTTTCTTTTTAGTACCTATTAATCGCCGAACATAAAACTTAGATAATCGCGCAAGCACAGGAATACGCTATGTTAATTACTACAAACAAATAACCTATCCAATTTCATCAACCTTTACACCCTCTAGACAGCGACTACATCTCACAATGTACCATCAAAATACATCATCTCGTTGATAATAACAACGAAAACTTCAGAACTATACCCAACCCAGGAAACGAACTCGCCACTTTACACCACAAACCGCCGCAGCCAAGGTAATAAACGTAAAAACACAAGTATGTACAAAGTATTCAAACACACATTCATAGATACGTACATATATACCTACATACACACACACACACACTCAAACATACATACACACACGATGGTAGTATCGACTGTGGTAGTAGTAAATGCTTTTTGCGTTAAAACTTGACATTAATTGGATTTAACTGCGCGACCGCTCTAAGCGCAAGGCACTAAGGTGTTATCGTATAAGCTACCTTAATATAATAGTAATTAAGTGAACTAGGTGAACATAATTTAGTGGTTTAAGCATGGTTTAAGGCAAGCCAATGGTGAGCTAAACGCTGCGCCAGGTTAATAATGAAAATACGATCAATCGCATACTGCCTTCAAACTTTTTAAAGCGATAGAAGAATAACCCAGCTAAATTATAAGTGCCCATTTGTCTTGCTTCAGTTACTTTAATTCAAATCTAATCTACTTATACCTTGTATGCACAAGGTATAAGTAGATTAGATTTGAATTTAGCAGTATTATAAATTAACGTTTGCTTATAATCATTGTAAAGTAATTTAAAATGTAAAGGAGTTTATGAATATGATTATTATGAAGCAATATAAAATCTCTTTGTACTTGTTTTTTATATTTGGAGTGCAGTGTTTTTAGTTTTAATAATAATTAGATAGTTAGTCTTTTCGTACGCAGACGGTTGGAAAACAATGAAAAGAGTTGTTTTATATGTTTTGTAACTTTACTTACATTTCGTCTCTTGCAAACTTACACGAAGAATACATACTGTCGCTGTCACAAACCACACTTTAAGTTCACAAAATTTTCAGGCATTTTTCTCACGAAATTACATATTTATTTGCAATGCAACCCTATATTTTTCTCTGCATATTTTACGCTGACAATAAAGATCCCCGATACTCGTACGATGAATTTCACTTAGGTATATCCAGTATGTCCTATACCCAAGTTTCTCCATGGTACCGGCTTTGCATCATGAGGTACGGTTATTTGGAAGCAGTAATATAAAAATATCCGCTATAAAAAGCTCCAGATACGCTAGGGCAAGAAAAAAAAAGTAATTTTATAATTTTATAAAATAATCCAAAAAGCCTGTCTAAACCGGGGCTTGAAACCGGGACCACGGTCAGTCATTGCGTAACCGTTTACGCTTGTATAGCTAAATAGAGCAGCAAAACATTTTCTTCCCACGGTAAAACACTTTAAATCTGTATAAAAACTACCTACCAACATGTACTGAAGTAACTGTGTTCATTGTTAGGCATGTGCCAGAGATTTCTTTTGCTTTCACAGTTTTCTCTAGTTTACCAAAATAAGTTTTTATCGAGATACTGGCAGACTTGATAAAATGTTATTCTGCGTGAAAATTAAAAGAAAACTAGAATAGGTTCGCAGCGTGACCGATCGTGATTGATTTTTAATCTTAGAGTGGGATTCACACAACGGCAACTGAATTAACAGTAAAAAGAACTTTGTTTATAAACAAGCTTTCATAATAACTTATAGGAACAAAATGCGGAGTTCCTATGGCCACCGTCCAGCTCCATCATCAGATCAGCTCCATAACATCATAATATTGCATTGTCACACGATATACACATGTAAATTTCCCCTCAATAGAAAACTGGGAAGTGGGTTAAATTTGTCTTGCAAGATTTCATTAATTACAGATAGCGGGGATAGGTTGAAAAACCAAAGCTTGTAAAAATCATCATCATCAGTAATTGTTAGACAAACAAACTATACGGTATACAGGGTGTCACAAGACCCATCACCAAGCCGAAGCCTACTCGTTTTGGACATCATGCCAAGTCATTCTAGGCAAAAATAATACCAGGGAAACGATATTTAAGTAGACACATTTTTAAGCCGCAATCAAAAGTGCGAGCGTGCTATGTTTAAAATACGTAATTATCTATGGGTTCATAGGATTTTATACCTAATTAGAAAAAAAAAGCGTGACTGAACCCAAATATCTCCCGAACCATTAATTTTCCAGGTATGGTGCGTTAAGTGTCTTTTTACACCCCGTATACATATCAGAAACTAAATCATAATGAAATAAACCAAACCTTGATTCTGGTGCAATCAAGCAGAAAAATATTAAAAGCTAAAATGAAAGGCCATAACAGATTAAGCACCACGATTACTTTCCAACTAAATATTATATCCGAAAGTGTAATAGAACTGGTAACAAATATTTAGGCTATTACAGTTTGTAACAATTTTAATTAATACGGGTTCGAAGGTTATTCCGATAGTAATAATTGTTAGTTGCCACGAATAACTATTACATAAATTGTTTAATTAAATTATTTAAAGAATATCTATTGAACGTTAAATGAAATGGTTACTCGAAAATTAAATTTTGTACGTATGTAGTTGCCATCCTATATCATCAGCCTTGTTAATACAGTCAAAATACATACGTCCCACTGCTGACTACAGGCCTCATTATGATAAGTTTTAGCTAGTCCGCCGCGCTGACCAAGTGCAGCACCAAGCTGACCAAGCAGACTTCACATGGCTTTTCCTCACAAAATTTCCGTTCACCGTTCAGCAATCAAAAGTTTATTAAATAATGGTTAAGCTAGCTCCTAGAATTATTATGTATTACGTCTAGGCTGGTCTAGCCCTTCCCCCCGTGGCATCTCCACCTTGTCGTGGTGGGGGGGCTTAGTAACCGTGGATTGGTCACCCGCGGTGAAGCTAAGAGGGATCCAGGAGGGGACGCTCCGCGTGGGCTTGACGGAGGCCTGCGCAGGATGCGTCCAAAGGGGCGGGTGCGAGGGACAGTCATTCTGTCCCTCGCAGTCGGGTGCGGTCGCGGGAGGAGAGGCGTGTCGGTGTTGCGTTGCCGCGCGCCCTATCTCCCGCGACCAAATGGAGGCGCACCATCGTTGCGTCGCGGTGGGGCCTCAGAGGAAGAGGAGATGCGGTGTAGCGTTGCCGTCCTCCCTATCGTCTGCGGCCGCTGAGTGTTTTGGCGGCGGAGCCCAACACCTTCATCCGCCGCCAAGGGGGTTTTGTTCGGGGCCCGCCTGACCATCTGGCGGGCCAATACCCGTCGGGGGGTAGTGAGGAATGCTTCAGCGATACCCGACCCTCCGACATACGGGTACGTGAGGAATACGGGTTGGTTTTTAGTCAGTAAGAGTCTGACAGTCCCTTTCGCCCTTCCCCCAGGGCGGAGGGACTCCAGGATTTTCCAACCCGACACCAAAAAAAAAAAAGGGCTGGTCTAGCCCTCTACGTGGCAGTCACACTTTTTATTGCGTATTTTACTACTTACAGTAACATAGTAACGGGTGTCTCAGTAAGAGTGCACTTTTTAAAATTGGAATATATTATTTTTTCATGCAAGTGGCAACTCTGAAATTTGACAGCTGTCACCTCTGCTTATTCTGATTATTAAAAATGGAGCGCTTTTCGAAAGAACAACGCGTTATAATTGTGAAAACTCATTACAAAAATGGGGAAAGTTACACTGAAACCGCTCGCAAACTTCGCCAAATTTTCAGCCGAGAAAATGCACCTAATGTGTCAACCATTCAAGGAGTGGTCAAAAACTTTGAAGAACCTGGGTCAATTATGGATAATAAGAATCCTTTGCGTCAACATATCGGTCGGTCTCTTGAAAGAATTGCTGCTGTAAACGAGAGTGTCGCCGAAAACCCGAAAACATCAATTCGACATCGTTCTCAACAACTTCAAATTTCACGAAGCACTACGCAGAGAATTTTGACTAAAGACCTCCCCCTTCATGCGTACAAGTTTCAGTTAACTCAGGAGCTCAAACCAGCAGACCACGGAAAGCGCCGGCAATTCGTTCAATGGATAAGGGAGCAAAGCGCAGTCGATGCAAATTTTTCGAAAAAAGTCATTTTCTCCGATGAAGCGCATTTCCATATGAATGGCTTCGTGAATACACAAAATTGTCGAATTTGAGACGCAGAAAATCCTCATGCAATCCATGAGAAACACCTGCACCCACAACGAGTAACTGTCTGGTGCGAATTTTGGTCAGGCGGCGTGATTGGACCTCACTTTTTTGAAAATGAGGCCGAAATTGCAGTGACTGTGAACGGCATTCGTTACAGGAATATGATAACGGACTTCTTGTGGCCTCAACTGGAAGGCATGAATCTGGACAACATGTGGTTTCAGCAGGACGGCGCAAACTGCCACGCCACGCATGAAACAATCGACTTATTGCAGCAACGATTTCCAGAACACATTATCTCATGAAATTCTAATGTCAACTGGCCACCAAGATCGTGCGATCTAACGGCGTGCGATTTATTTCTTTGGGGTTTTGCGAAATCTTGGGTTTATGCGAATAAACCCGAAACAATTCCTGTGCTCAAATCGGAAAGCCAACGCGTCATCGGTGAGATACAGCCTTATCTCTGTGCAAAAGTCATGGAAAATTTCTAGAAAAGAGTAATGGCCTGTCATCGGAGCCGTGGGGGGCATTTGCCGGATGTTTTATTCCATACTTAATCGGAACATGTCTTCTTTACAATACAACAAAAATATCACAACTCTGTCATACAATACTTGTTTTTATTTTTAAATGAAAAAGTGCACTCTTACTAAGACACCCTTGACACTCGTTCAAAAGTACCGTGTTGTTACAATGATTCCAATTCAGAATTTTGATAAATATTCCATTCGTGACGGAATTATTAATTCTAGGAGTGCCATATTTGTTTTGTCACCGCGTCTGTAATTTACTAACGTTATCCTGTGACTCCACACCACATAATGGTCCATATGTCCACATTAAACAATAAAGATTAATTAATACAACATTTGTTCCCAGCGACAATTGTAATAATTAAATATTATCATGCTAAACAGTCGTTATCAAGCCGCATGTAAATACGTCCATGTTGGACGCTATTTCAGCTTTACATTTAGCTGAAGAGAATCTGATATCTGGTATTCACAATAAACTTATTGCAACTTATAGTCGCATAAAGTGTACCGCAACTTAAATAATGATAGTAGTATTTTCATGTTACCTGGACACCGGCTCCCGCAGTAATGTTATGTAGAAGTACCGCCGATGCACGGCTGAACCTTCATGCCGGTCCAGCTCGCCTCCCACGCACGCAGTCAGCTCCGTAAAGTCCGCGTGCAAGCCACATCTAGCAACAAAACAGAAATGTTAACACGGGAAAACAGCTGCAGCCAATATTCCAAACCGGAATAGTACGAAAAAGTTTCAAAAACATGTCTCTATCGCTGATGCAGTTCTATAACAAGCTCTCCAAGATGCCACGCAAAAAACTTACAGACCAAAATCCACGTTTAAAAATAAGCTCCGAACGTCGACGATATACTGTAAAAATGGACGCAAATATTTCGCATTTGTAGAATATAAATCACGAGGGAAGTGAGAACAATGTTCGCTGAAGACTGAGCGGTGCGTGAAGCGAACCATGACGCCATAGATAGGTCGTACCCCGCTCCGCAGATACCCGCATCGGAATTGAATACCACTTCACGATTTCTCACGGTGAAAACTTGTTGGGCTTATTTAATATTCATAATAATATGTTGGCATCGTTCATATTCTATTCGGTAGATTAGTCTGCGTATGTATCGGCGTATAAATTACTTTGATTAACAACAATAACCGTCGCGTTGGCAGGCGACGCGAGACGGCGTCGTTTCGCTTGATAATATTGGATAATCGGTATTAGCCGGGCCACGTTCGCGTGTAATTGACATCAAACGTTCTCGTGTATGCAGATCAGAATAGCGATAACGGGGCTACATTGTTATATAACGCGACATAAACGTTGTTTGTCTCCATCGTTTTAATGAAACAACAGTGATAAAAAAATTGTGATTTGCATGTGTTTACCGTAATCATGTATACAAGGTAAGTTTACCTTCAGACTGCTTGTCGTCGTCGGTGCAAGGGGAACGAAGCCAACGTGCGTTTAATCAAGATACACAGAGTCGTGAATGGCTGGCACCCGGCCACACTACACCTTGTTCGCGTTGCACTTTGTTACCAGTGATTAAACTGTCGTTCTCATTTCACGGCTACGTTATGTAACTGTACCTACATACTAATTGTCTGTTATTACCTGCACAAGTATGCTAATAACAAAAGTACCGCGTAAACATATTAAAGGTGCAAATCTTTATTTCATGAATACATTGATCGTAACATGTCAATTTATTCAAACGTATTCAAATTCATTAAGATGGTATCGAGCTGCAAATATTTACTCACACTGTGTGTCAGCGGTGTTTTTCTTTTTTTTTTTGGCAGTAAGCCACACTTCCTCCTGAGTCATTTGGACTATTTTTGCGGTCCATTATCGTCAACATTTTAAAACGTCTATAAATAAAACCTTAATATATTTCCTCTCAATAGAGTATTCCGCTCGAAAGCTTTTGATTTGGAAGTTTAATGGTTTAATTTGATTGCCTAAAGCACAGATTTAAGACTCAGATGGAGCGTATTCGTCCGACTAAGTGAGGCACGTTGACGGCTATGTGTGCGTGACATTTGGCGACTGGCACTGTACGGACACGCGCGCCTATGTGTGTGTAAAGTTGCCAGATTATGAATAATCTCCCACTACCTTGTATATAGTTTTTGCAAACGGATATAAAAATATTACATATTTTATATTCGTTTGCGGTTTTGAAGAATTTACCATGGATTTAATTAATGCTTTTAATATGTAATGCTGTTATGAAAATGATTCAAATAAAAGAAACCATTAATGTATGCTTTTATAAATACATTTCTTAAATGTAGGTACTGAGTAAAGTTTTAACTAATTTTGTTCGTAAATTGAGAAATAAATAGATTATGTTTTGTGATTAATACCCTCGATCCAGAAGAAATACTTATATAATACCAACTACATATATTTACGAATACCAATCATGGAGTTCAGATCTTAGATCGGCGAATATGTTGTTTACTTTTTGTTTAGATATATATATTCTCAGTATAGTATCTGGAAATGTTTGGTTAATTGCAATAGGCTTGCGTCCTAAATATTAATTAGCTATAAACATTTTGTCATGCACACAATAAATTATGAATATTATGATTCATAAATCAAAACAAAAAAAAAATGCAATTAAAAATTAATAATGGCTGCAATCAATGATTTCTGTTTCTGTACTTAATATACACACGGCGCCAAGTCAAGCTAAACAGTTGCAGTACGATTTTGATACTTATTCCCTACGCCATAAGAACGGTACAAAGGTCAAAGTGTATAAAGCTTGACGAGGAGCCATGTGTACACGAATATTTGGATCGTTTGGGGATCGAACTCAAAACAATGTATATACTAATGGAAATTCTATTACTATATTTTATAAGAAGAAAGATAATCTACAATATAATTTTACATTACGTTAATGTATTTTTCATTAACATGACCATCATTATTACATAATCAATTGACAAGTGCATTTTCCCTAAGTCAGGGAGAACGGCGTCGACGTAAACTGGCAACACTTACATATTTTCTGCAGAAATACGAATTATATCGAAATAATATCATAAAACAGTCAAATAATCCATAGTTATCTGTAAAAATATATTACCATCTTCCCGTTTTTGCTTTTGGAAACAACTTTTACAATGTTTAAAAACGCAAGACGGCATTTTATGAATTTAAAAGCTTGATTGATCGTGGCGTGTGAACTGTGCGATGCTTCGCAGCGCACTGAGCCGAGTTTGTATTCGCTTTTCAATTTTGTATTTGCTTTAGTGGCCTCACGCAAGTGTTCCGCGCGCTCTGTCTGCCTTTTGTTCTGTAGTCTTAGGCCTAAAGCGTTAACCCAATTTACTGTTGAGATTTAAACTCAGATAGGGTAGAAATAAATTTACATTAAGAGGCCTTTTACATTTTTTGCTCAAAACTACAATTCATATGAAATATTGAGGGCCTAATGCCAAGCAATGAAATAAGTTATGAAAAAAATCTTTATTGTAGTACTTAGACCGGTTCGTGACACTGTTCATAGCGGCTTTAAATTTTAAAATTTTCCGATATTGTTATAAAATTTTAGCCGATTTCTAAAAGGCGTTTTCCTTAAAATGCTCGAAATTGTAATTTTAAGCTCTCATGACTTACATAATTTGAAAGTTATTTCATATTTAAAAACACTGTTTTGTCTATTTTGTATTATTTATGTACACTACGGCTTCAATTTTCCGTTTTTAACTAAATATTTAAGTACAGCTAAGTTTTGAAATCACATAATTTGAACAAAATGGCCCGAAAACGATGTCCATTTTCTCAGATATATAATATAGTTAATAAATAAATACTTATACCATGATAAAGTTCACCTTTGCCACTAATGGTATTCCGTAAAAATATTGATGTAATTTACAGAAATTTACTAAAAAAAAAACATCGTCGAGACCACAGATTTAACTAACAAGAACCAGATGGAACGTATTCGTCCAACTAAGTGAGGCACGTTGACAGCTATGTGTGCGTGACATTTGGCGACTGGCACTGTACGGACACGCGCGTCTATGTGTGTGTAAAGTTGCCAGATTATGAATAATCTCCCACTATTTTACATATAGTTTTTGCAAACGAATATAAAAATATTACATAGGTAATATTTTATATTCGTTTGCAGTTTTGAAGAATTTACCATGGATTTAATTAATGCTTTTAAGGACGCGTTTACAAAATTAGTAGGTACAAAATCGCGTCACTACAGCGACACGGCGGCAACAGTACGTACTACGTACGGTAATTTGCGGAAATGTAGTTCAACTAAATAACTTTGAGACTTAGAATTTTTTGTGATATGTATCTATGTGTTATAGGCCTGGCTGTGCAAATTACGTACAAATAAGTTTCTTATTTTTATATACCTAAATGGACATTATTACTTTATTTTTTCCATTATGTTGATTCAGGATATATTTCGGTATTTAGATATTATTTTGTTTCTTGCGTTGAAATCTGGTAAGATTATGTGGACTGTTGGTATACCATCCCATTCAAGTGTTGCGACTGGAACTCATAAAAGAGTAGACCTAGTTATGCCAGGTTGGGGCTCATTTTATTTGTTTTAGTGAGACCCTACCACTGGTACTAGTGCAGTAACCTTCCAAGGTTATTCGATGAGTCTTACTGGTACTCTTATGTGAGTAGAGCTAGGCATGCCGAGTTTGGGCTCATTTTGTTTGTACATAAAAGACCCTACCACTGGAACTTATGAAGTAACCTTCCAGGGTTATTCGATGAATCTTGCTGGTTCTTATATGTGAGTAGAGCTAGGCATGCCGAGTTTGGGCTCATTTTGTTTGTACATAAGAGACCCAACCACTGGAACTTATGAAGTAACCTTCCAGGGTTATTCGATGACTCTTGCTGGTACTCATATGTGAGTAGAGCTAGGCATGCCGAGTTTGGGCTCATTTTGTTTGTACATAAGAGACCCTACCACTGAAACTTATGAAGTATCATAAGTTTCAGTGGTAGGGTCACTTATGTACAAACAAAATGAGCCCAAACTCGGCATGCCTAGCTCTACTCACACATGAGTACCAGCAAGTCATTGAATAACCCTGAAAGGTTACTCATAAGTTCCAGTGGTAGGGTCTCTTATGTACAAACAAAATGAACCCAAAATCGGCATGCCTAGCTGTACTGACATATGAGTACCAGTAAGAGTCATTGAATAACCCTGGAAGGTTACTTCATAAAATGCAGTGGTAGGGTCTCTTATGTACAAACAAAATGAGCCCAAACTCGGCATGCCTAGCTCTACTCACACATGAGTACCAGCAAGAGTCATTGAATAACCCTGGAAGGTTACTTCATAAGTTCCAGTGGTAGGGTCTCTTATGTACAAACAAAATGAACCCAAACTCAGCATGCCTAGCTGTACTGACATATGAGTACTAGTAAGAGTCATTGAATAACCCTGGAAGGTTACTTCATAAAATGCAGTGGTAGGGTCTCTTATGTACAAACAAAATGAGCCCAAACTCGGCATGCCTAGCTCTACTCACACATGAGTACCAGCAAGAGTCATTGAATAACCCTGGAAGGTTACTTCATAAGTTCCAGTGGTAGGGTCTCTTATGTACAAACAAAATGAGCCCAAACTCGGCATGCCTAACTCTACTCACATATGAGTACCAGTAAGAGTCATCGAATAACCCTGGAAGGTTACTTCATAAGTTCCAGTGGTAGGGTCACTTATGTACAAACAAAATGAACCCAAACTCGGCATGCCTAGCTGTACTGACATATGAGTACCAGTAAGAGTCATTGAATAACCCTGGAAGGTTACTTCATAAAATGCAGTGGTAGGGTCTCTTATGTACAAACAAAATGAGCCCAAACTCGGCATGCCTAGCTCTACTCACACATGAGTACCAGCAAGAGTCATTGAATAACCCTGGAAGGTTACTTCATAAGTTCCAGTGGTAGGGTCTCTTATGTAAAAACAAAATGAGCCCAAACTCGGCATGCCTAACTCTACTCACTTATGAGTACCAGCAAGAGTCATCGAATAACCCTGGAAGGTTACTTCATAAGTTCCAGTGGTAGGGTCACTTATGTACAAACAAAATGAACCCAAACTCGGCATGCCTAGCTGTACTGACATATGAGTACCAGTAAGAGTCATTGAATAACCCTGGAAGGTTACTTCATAAAATGCAGTGGTAGGGTCTCTTATGTACAAACAAAATGAGCCCAAACTCGGCATGCCTAGCTCTACTCACACATGAGTACCAGCAAGAGTCATTGAATAACCCTGGAAGGTTACTTCATAAGTTCCAGTGGTAGGGTCTCTTATGTACAAACAAAATGAGCCCAAACTCGGCATGCCTAACTCTACTCACTTATGAGTACCAGCAAGAGTCATTGAATAACCCTGGAAGGTTACTTCATAAGTTCCAGTGGTAGGGTCTCTTATGTACAAACAAAATGAGCCCAAACTCGGCATGCCTAGCTCTACTCACACATGAGTACCAGCAAGAGTCATTGAATAACCCTGGAAGGTTACTTCATAAGTTCCAGTGGTAAGGTCTCTTATGTACAAACAAAATAAGCCCAAACTCGGCATGCCTAGCTCTACTCACATATGAGTACCAGCACGACTCATCGAATAACCTTGGAAGGTTACTTCACTAGTACCAGTGATAGGGTCTCACCAAAACAAATAAAATGAGCCCCAACCTGGCATAACTAGGTCTACTCTTTTATGAGTTCCAGTCGCAACACTTGAACGGGATGGTATACCATCAGTCCAGATAATCTTACCAGATTTCAACGCAAGAAACAAAATAATATCTAAATACCGAAATATATCCTGACTCAACATAACGGAGAAAATAAAGTAATAATGTCCATTTATACCAAAGAAATTTACTTGTACGTAATTCGCACAGAATACGAGAAGTATCAAATTGATTTTAGCGAATATTTTGTATTCGTATATTGCTTTTTTCGTCTTCGGGCTGCAGCGACAAGCGACATAGAGTCCACTCCCGACGGCGCTCAAGCGCAGACTGAGATCTCATTGCAGAATTTGGATATATAAATCAAGAAAGTGGCTAAATAAAACGAACCTTATTGCCACATATTAAGACACACGTATGCGAGCAAAATAGAAGAAAAATGTAAGATGATTTTTTGCTTTTTTTGAGTCAATTTACAATATTTTGAAAAAAAATAATCAAATTGTTTTTGAGTTGACTATATTTACTACCCTATTCTATCTTTGAAAATCTAAATAAATGTAAAAATAGAGAGAAAATTGTACCCAAAAATAGCAGTATATGCCTATTTTTGATTTAAGAGGCCGTTTCGAATCGATTTTACATTAATATTAATTAAATATTTTTTATTTATTTTCAAATTGATTTATAGATAAAAAAGTAATCAATTTATCGTAATCATTAGTTTTATTAGTTATTATCTAAAATTGTCGTAAAATGTACCGGAAATATGTGGTTTTTTGATACAAGCGTAAACGCGTCCTTAATACGTAATGCTGTTGTGAAAATTATTCAAATAAAAGATACCATTAAAGTATGCTTTTATAAATACATTTCTTAAATGTAGGTACCGAGTTAAGTTTTAACTAATTTTATTCGTAAATTGAGAAATAAATAGATTATGTTTTCTGATTCATAGCCTCGATCCAGAAGAAATACTTATATAATACCAACTACATATATTTACGAATACCAATCATGAGGTTAAATCTTAGATCGGCGAATATGTTGTTTATTTTTTGTTTAGAAATTCTCAGTATAGTATCTGGAAATGTTTGGTTAATTGCAATAGGCTTGCGTCCTAAATATTAATTAACTAAAAACATTTTGTCATGCACACAACAAATTGTGAATATTTAGATTAATGCACACAACAAATTATGAATAAGAATATTCATAAATCATAACCAAAAAAAAAATTGGTTGCCTGTAAAGTCGGTATACGGGCGAAAGTTTTACGTGACAACGACTTTGAGTGGTAAAATAATTTTAATGTGAATATTCATTCGTATAGTAGGAAGAAGGATGAAAGACGCGTGCCTTTCACTTTTTATGTCTGTCTCTCTCGCTCTTAGTCGGGACGCGTGCCTCTCACTCGCTCTCATTGTGAGCGCATAACGTGAGCGGAGCGTAACGCAGTTTCTTGAAGTGTCACCCGGCAAACCAATTTATAAGACGTTGTCACGTCAAAATGCAACTAAAAATAAATAATGGCTGCAATCAATAATTTATGTTTCTGTACGTAATGTACACACGGCGCCAAGTCAAGCTAACAGTTGCAGTACGATTTTGATACTTATTCCCTACGCCATAAGAACGGTACAAAGATTTATTCTGTGACAAAGGTCAAAGTGTATAGTATATGGGGATCGAACTCAAAACAATGTATATACTAATGGAAATTCTATTACTATATTTATAAGAAAAAAGATAATCTACAATATACTTTTACAATACGTTAATGTATTTTTCATTAACATGACAATAATTATTACCTACATAATCAATTGACAAGTGCATTTTCCCTAATTCAGGGAAAACGGTGTCGACGTAAACTGGCAACACTTACATATTTTCTGCAGAAATACGAATTTTATCGAAATAATATTATAAAACAGTCAAATAATCCATAGTTATCTGTAAAAATATATTCCATCTTCCCGTTTTTTGCTTTTGGAAACAACTTTTACAATGTTTAAAAACGCAAGACGGCATTTTATGAATTTAAAAGCTGGATTGACCGTGGCGTGTGAACTGTGCGATGCTTCGCAGCGCACTGAGTCGAGTTTGTATTCGCTTTTCAATTTTGTATTTGCTTTAGTGGCCTCACGCAAGTGTTCCGCGCGCTCTGTCTGCCTTTTGTTCTGTAGTCTTAGGTCGAGACAACAAGAAATCGTATAATATATCATTGCACACGATGCATCGCTTAGTGCCGCGCGAGCGCTTGTCGAGGCAGGACCTGTGTCGATTTTTTTAATTTCGCGCCACGCGAATCTTATTAAAATTATAGTGCGACCACCACATTTTGATCAAGTAAGTACAATTATAACATTATTATTTTTCATCCAAGTCTAGTATTTTGAATAATATTTGATATTCATTTTTGTGTATAGTACATCGTTATTTTGCATTATTAAGAGTTTTTTTTTATTTGTAGCATGGCTCGAAAAGGTACTGTGTACAGATGTATTAGAAAGAAAAGGTATTCAGCTAATTTAAGAAATGCAAACCTAGCAAGGTAATATTCCTTACAAAATGATAGAATACATGAGTTTATAAACGATTCAGCAATACTTAAAATGTTCGTACTTTTCAGAAATAATATAAAGCTTGATAACTTGAAAAACAGTACTTATGTAAATGATAAACATAACGACGATATTACTCAAGGGTCATGTTCATCTGCAGTGGAAACGGTAATTATATTTTTCATTAACTTTCTAGGTACCATCTGGTATTTCGACATAAGTATTTTACGACCTTGATTTGGTAAAGTCGTATATGGTAAGTTTCAGTAGGGATATTTTTGTAAGAATTTTATGGTTATGTCCGGTTCAGAGTTCATTAAAGCGATTCATAGGCAATAGGCATCTTGTTACGCTGATTCTTCTTACTTCCGTGTTTCAGCCTACATAGAAATTAGCGCCATTTAGTCCACATGGTCGGCTACTTGGCGTCACGGCTAGAAACTAGTATTGTTTATTTTTTGTTTCTGTTTTAGATAACTAATTTCCAAGTGCCGGCGTCATCTATGAAGAATTTAAATATAATACCTCAGGACCAGCTAGTGTCACTTGATGAAATAGATAATATGAGTATGACCATTGAAATGGATTCACAGGATAATAGTGTAAGAATTTACAATCATTTATATTTTTAATGTGTATCATCTCAGCAGTAATATACATAAGTATAATAATGTTTGGCTTTTGCCCTGCAGGGGGACAACATTATAGGCTTTAAATAAAATTATAATAATATTTGTTTCAGGAAGTAGATCACGTGGTTCAAGGACGGAGAATAATTGATTTCCAGTACTTTATGGATCAAATATTTAATATAGAAAAACATGGTGAGAAATTTGGTTGCAAACTTAGCAATCTGAAATTTATTCAAGAAAAGCAAAACGGGCTTGTATCCAAATTTACTTTTAAATGTCGTATGTGTGGAACTATTTTGCAATTAAAAACGTGCAACGATAGTGCTCTGCAATTAGATGTTAACGCTGGAGCCGTTTCTGGAGCTATGTTAATAGGAATCGGCTTATCAAATATTAATGAAATTAATGCGTCCATGGATTTACCACCTATGCCCTTCCGATTATACAACACGATCCATGATGACGTTGCTGAAATATGGCGAATCACTGCCGAAGCTTTAATGCAGGAAGCAGCCAAAAAATAACAAGAAGCTGCAATAGCGCGTGGTCATGTAAATAATGCGGGAATAGCAATGGTGGCAGTAGAAGCTGATGCATGTTGGAGCAAACGATCATATAGAACAAATTATTCAGCTCTATCTGGTTGTGCAGCAATAATTGGAGAACACACAGGAAAAGTGCTATACATTGGGGTCCGTAACAAATATTGCGTAATCTGCGCTCGCGCTTATACAAAAAGTGTCCCTCCACGAAAGCATAACTGCACCAAAAATCATTTTGGATCATCCTCCAGCATGGAACAAGCAACTCTCGTTGATGGTTTTAAATGTTTTAATTGTTCAATCCAGAAAAGAAATCTTATTTATAACATTTTAATAGCTGACGGTGACTCGAGCACGTACAAGAGCATTCTGGAAAGCAGACCTTACCCTGATGTACCTGTACAGAAAATAGAGTGCACCAACCATTTATTGCGCAACTACAACGGCAAAAACATGCAATTGCTAAAAGATACCACCATTCCACTTAAAGAACGTAAACATTTAACTGGAGATCGTCTTACTAGGTTACGTACTGCGATCCGCTCAGCAAGTAAATTCAGAAACAATGAAAAAAATTCTACTGAGATTAAAATTCAAAATTTACAAAAAGACATACTGAATAGTCCACGTCATATTTTTGGTGACCACACAGATTGTCAAGATTACTATTGCACTTCGGAAAGAAAAGAAGAACAAAATATGGTACCCATGATACCAACTCTGATGCTTAAATTACAAAGAAACGCGTCTGTGTTAGCATTTAATTCCAGGAGCCTTTTACAAAATTTTACAAACAATCGGGCTGAACAATTTAATAGTATGGTGGCCAAAGCAGGAGGTGGCAAGAGAGTCAACTACTCTTTAAAAAGATCCTATGAAGCACGCTGCTACGCAGCAGTAGTAGCTTTCAATAGCGGTAAGCCTCAGTACACATTGTACAAAACACTGTGGGGCAAGAGCCCAGGCAAAGCTATAAAAGACATTGAGCTGCAACGGTGTGCTAAAAGTTCAAACCATACGAATCGTCCAAAGCGCTGTAAAACTCAACTGCATTTTAATAGGACTGACGGGCACTATGGTAGTGTATGTCAACGCCCAGATATGGACCAAGCCGATTATAATAATGCTAAGGAATTATTTTGAAATAATCTGCAACAACAAGCATTGAATCGTTTTGAAATTGAGCGTAGTACCATATTGCAAGCAGAAAGTACATTATGGGTCGAACTTCGTCGATGTATTTTGACGGCATCAAATTTTGGTAAAATCTGCAAGAGACGCGCTAGCCAAAATTCCGCCCCTCTAGTTAAAACTATTTTGTATAGCTACGACTTAAGCCATGTACCTGCAATCAGACATGGAAAGGAAAATGAAGACAGGGCATTGGAACAAATGGGTGTTCAAGAAAAAATTGTGATTCAAAAATGTGGATTATTTATTGACCAACAATACTGCTTTTTGGGAGCTTCTCCTGATGGCATCTGCGAAGAAGGGCTCATAGAAATTAAATGTCCGTCTTCGATATTGATCCAGAAGAAGCCGTTCAAAGAAAAAAAAAATAATTGCTTTAAATTGAGTAATGCCGGCGAACTGACTATGAATTTAAAACACGATTGGTTTTACCAAATTCAGGGCCAGCTGCATATTGCGGATAGAAATGTCTGTTTATTTGGAGTCTGGACTGGTCCTAATTATGCACTAAAAGTAGTGAGGGTTCATCGGGACAAACATTTTTGGGAAAATCAGATGTTACCAAAATTAACCCATTTTTATCATACCTGTATCCTCCCGGAAATTATTGAGTCTCGAAAAGCCAGATCTATGCCTCTAAGACAAATATTTTTATAATACTGTTCTGCACTTTTATGAACGAAAAATAAAAAATATACATAGATAAACTCGTTTTATTTATTCAATTACCATAATTACTACAGCAATCGGTATTGTTATACCATTTATAGGCTTGTCTTATCAATAGTGTACAGGCAGCCACAGCAATATGTAATACTTTACAAAATTCAAATGTGAATTAGTAATTATTACACATAGCGCCTTTAGTTGACGCTTGATATGTGAAATAATACTTCTATTAATCATTATTTATCTCAAAAGATACATTTGAGCTCAGCAAATTGTTTACATATTTGCGCGGGCGATTGTACATACAGCTACACATCAACCTATAAAAACCAATATAGGGTGTACTCCCTTAGAGTGTCCAACCTGTTGTTGAGAAGTTCAGCTTATACTGGTTTTGTATAGGTTGATGTGTAGCTGTGTGTACATATACCTATATAAGTTATGTATGAAAAATAAGTTATTTATTTATCAATAATAGAAACAAACTGTAATAACACCTTTAATCAGTATTTAACAAGATACATAATAACAGCATCCACATAATGTACATATTTATGAACTAAATACCTATTTACTATTTTACTATATGTATTATTCTACAAAAATCTATAAACATATTTATACCCCAACTTAGGTGCACTACGAGTATCAGCGCTCAAAACTATTGAGTCCATCGCAACATAGGCGTCATTTTTGTATGTGTGCGTAGCTTAACGCTAACTACTCACACACGCTCAACGCTGCAGTTATTTACCTAAATAAGAGCACAATATTTTTGTGATAGGCCTCTTAACGTAGAGTTGCTTGATAAGTGTACGGAGTTGTATAATGTTTTTGAGGGAGGATGTTCTCGTTAGGTGCGTTTATGTGTGGGTATCGACATGTTGACAAATGTTAGTGTCCATTATGTAGTAGTGAAGGCATAGTGTGACGATAACGGCTCCAGTAGGATATTGGAGCACGGATTGGCAATACGCCACTTCCCTGTGAACATGAGCGGAGCGTCGGTCGACGAGCTCTCTCTGCGGTTCATTCACCGAACTGAATGCTTGCCAACAACAGCGCACGCGCCACTCGCCCCCGAAATCCGACGCATTGAATTAGCTAACGCTTAACGACCACACTGCCAACCATTCAAATATATTACACACGTTACGCATTATCTGCTCGCCTATCTGATCCCCGCACAAAAATGTTGCGATACAACGTATCTTGTTTCTATTGTGAATATCGTGTGCTGCGGGCGCCCAGACTAAACAATATTTTTTATTAACATGCCGATCATCGTAAAATAGCTTAAATATCAAACTGATGTATCGAAGAGAGAGATCATTGAACAGATACGTGATGGACTGATTGTGCTACTGATAAACCGATAACATGTTTGGCTTAATGTTAATAAATTATGTAGGTACGTAGTATGGGCACGGCTATTGTAATCAGACGATCTCATTTTTAGGAATCCTGCTGAAGTGACTGTTCACATGCGAGAACGTCATGAGTTATTTAAGACACAAACAGGCATGCATAATTTTAACGCAACATAGACAGCTATTTATTTCGTGGACTTTAAAATAACATTGAAAAAGAATTAGCTATTACGAAAACTAAATATATTCTCAGAAAATAATTTCAAATTTTGTTTAGTCATATGTCACTTGGCTTTAATGGGAAAATCTGTTCTTTTTGTGATGATTAAAAAGTTGTGTAATCTGATGACAGTATGAGTGACCTTTGCTAAGATATTAATTATAAGCTTATATTGTATTGCTTAAAAAGCATAATTTATCAATGACGTCGAGAGCTTTTCGATTCCCCCCTGGCCAAAAAAATTTGTATCCAAATTGGAAGATTCCTCTTCATGGTAGTTTAATATCATCAAAATGCTGCTGGCTATGGAAAATATGAAAATGTTCTTATAAATCATAAAAAGCATTTTACACTGATTAACACAGCGCAGACGGAGCAGAATCCTGCACTACTCCGCCAAGTATAATCTTAAAATAATTAGCTGCAAAGCTATTTCGTAATTACAGTTAAAAATTTACGTATCAAGGCTGGAGTCGTACCAGTGACGCGACAAAGAGTCATGAGATTTGCTTCCGACGGCGTGAACAAAGCGCCGGCTCGCCGCACCGCCCGCTCACCAACAAAAGCCATATCGCTACTTATTATACAATACTATTTTTCCACGCGTGTCGGACTGCGAAACGGACCGCAAACTTTGTTTTTCAATTTTCTTCTTTCGTATACAGAAACAGAGGGAAACAATTCCATTTGGGACGCAGTTGCTTTAAATAAAATGTTTTTGGTTTATGCGCAGTTTTGCTGCACAGATGGCGGTTTTAATGATCATTTTGTTATCAATGGGACGATTGTTACGGGCCTAATACCCGTATGGGATATGTTTTTTGCTACAGAAATTTTATACCATCGGTAGAGCTGATGGGATGGGATCATGGGGACTCGCCTGATAGTTGATACCACGAATATCGATGAGTACAATGTAGCGTAAGCAAAAAAGAGTTTCTAAAATAAGCGCATTTATTGCAAATACACAACTACGCAATTCTCAACAGGAGCCCGGAGCCTTCAAGGACTATACATTATACAAGTCTGTCGACCACATATTAATTCATACAGCAACGTGCGCGCACGTAGATTTGTATGCAGATTTGTCTCCATCGACAACTGCAACTTCAATAGGTTAGAGTGGTCGATGGAGACAAAATCTGCAGTAATTCACATGGGAACCAATTTACCCATGAATTACAGCTTTTACTGATGAGTTTATCAGTTCGATGAACTGTGATCCCTTGCAAGGTTGAGGTGACTTTCAGCCAAGATACGAAAGTAAACGCTGTTGATATCTCTCCCTGTCACAACACTCGTCAGTCGCATTTTAAAAAAATACGTCCAAGCCGGTTGGGAGTTGTCGTCGACAGCTGAGTCGTGCAAACATTCACAACACAATACGTGGCGTAGATATATTTGGTTAGTTTGTATGGAACTATGTTAAACTCATACGGAAGTGGAGCCCGATGTCTGGAACAATGTATGTTGTCGCCGCGGCCACAAAGTCCGGTGAATGGGCGCTTATCAAAACATAGATTGTAAAAGCACATAGTGATTTATCTCGGAGAGTTTCCTATTTTTAAAGTGACATCGAGATGGAACAACGACAGTCAACCGATTTTTTACACAACAGAGATTGACTGCACGTGCGAAGAGGTGATTAAAAGGGCCGCCTCGCTGCCTGTCACTTCGCCGAGTGTCGTGGGTTCAATCCCCACACGAGACAACACTGTATGGGATCATAAAAGGTTTTTCTAATTGTTTCTATGTTTGAAAACTCCCCTGCGACACAGGATTTATTGTTGAAATAAATGGAAATCTAATTAATCATTGATCTGGCCTCATTTCCCTATGATTCAATTGCTGAATTGCATAAACTATCATAACTGTTTTTTTTTTACCTGAATAGCCTATGTGTTGGAAAACACAATGATGCATGCACAAATAGAAATAGGTTTAGTTTACTAGCAATAGTAGCAATACACAACTGTAACATAATTATTTAATTCCAATATCAACAACGGTAGTTAAAGCCAACGCCTCTGACTGCCTCACACAGCAGACCGCAGTCGTGGCGACCACTTAAACTGAGAGAGTGTCTGTAAAGACACATTCCGTCTGTCCACAGAATACAGTTACTAATGTCTGGAAGCTAGTTAGGGACTTTGCAGTCGAAGCGAACATAATCTGCTAATCCCTCAGAGTGAGGCTCTCGTGAAACAAAACAACTATAAATTTCACTCGAGTATGTTGCAAATCCTGATACAGTTTCAATGAATAATAGTCTGTGTGAGATCATGAATTTGTTTACTTTATTTTCTAGCGTATGGTGACATTAGAACATTGTGGCGTCCGTAATTCTTGCACATAACATTGGAAGGAGTCTTCGACGCTATACCACCGTTTTTAAACCACCAACTAAAATTTGTTCCTTTACAATAATAACACTTAGGTAACGTCTTACGAAATGGACATGAAACAAGTCGTATTTCTTTGGCAAAAAAATATTACGCATTCTGATCATGCCTAACCAATTACGAGAAATTAATCAACGTCAACACAACTTAATCAAATAACTCGGTAACAAACCTCTGATCCGTACACAGAGCACGTTAATTCCTTCATTACTCATTAACAGCACAGATAATATAATACAGTACCATTCTATTATTAATACTAATTTTATGAACGTCATTATAACAGACAAATATCTGTACAACTGAGCCAGTGATCCGCATAATTAACCAACCAAAACCAGATACGCGGAAGTCACATAAATTTCATACGTGCTGTTTATTAACTCCCTTTAGTATTGTACTTAATCCGTACGTTCGCTAGTGGCAGGTGTTTGAAATAGAATTAGTTTTTATTATAAGTCAAATCGATTAGATCGATTGAGTAACATTTTGTTTAGTCTATTGAAAATTTCTGACAATGGTCACACTGAACTGTCAATCTTTTCATTCATTGTCGTTTCCCGCGGTCAGCGAAAAAAGCTAGCTCTGGATAGATTTCGTGTTGTGAGCGTTTTGATCTTGTATTTAGAACCCGTTTGATTGCCACTTCCTTGATCAATAACTGGCACCGGTTAATTGTGATAAAAATAGTATTTTAACGAACATTGTAAAACTTGAGTGAATCCGATGCACGTGGTTGGTGCCGGAAGAATTTGCTGATTGAAGACGCTGCGTGGAGTCTGGTAAAGTAAAGATAATTCACTTGCTAATATTGGCCAATTTTAGTCTCGTGTGTGTCTAACTTGCCTCCAGGACTCCACTCAAGAACATCACCAGGAGATATTTGGTAAGTAAGTTGTTTAATTCTTAGCGCCAAGAAACTTGGCCCATGTGTTAGATCCTTTGTCTTGGGCTAAGACTGGATGAATTAATCGCTTCCACTGATCTGTGTTAAAAAATACCCATTCTTAGCCCGAATTCTACACATAATTTTTGGTGCAGAGCTGTAGTTGAAATTTAGCCGCTGTTGCATTACTGAGTATAAACTCAGATTGGTATGAGCTTGTATCTTATCACCTTGTAGACAGTATTGTAGTGTTTGTCAGTTCAGTTATTGACTAAAATACATAATATTTAATTGTATAAGTTGACCTAGATAATTTGAAACACATTGTCACATAACCTCAATCAGTAATTGTTGATTTGTATTGTTGAAAAATCTAACTTAAATTTGTTGTTGCATTAATAAGTCGGTTTGTTTGGATACATAACAGCTGTATGTATCAATAAATTTAGTAAATTTAGTTTATTGCATATATTCATAAACATAACAACCAACTTGACCTTGCCACTTGGGCGGGTCACATTAATAAACTTTGTTTTGTTATAATATAAAGATAATATTGTTAGGTAACACATATTCTGTGCTTACTTCCTATTGTATATCATAAATAACACAGTTAGTCTGTCTGTTGCAAATAATTAATTAATTAAGTTGAAGTTTCAACTTTATTAATTTGTTATAAGTTATAACTTCATAACTTTTGTGTTTGATTCTTCAATATATTGAAACTATTAATTTTGTTGGACAGTAGATACCTGTCACTTGCCTGCACTTGCAGTAAACAGGCTAATACTTTGTTGGTTTCAAAGAATTAAGAAAAATTAAGTTTTGATTGTTAATTTTATTTAGCGCTTGTCCGGGCTCTTTTGAATTTTGATTATGTCAGCTATCAAGGACTTGCGTGCGGCTGCTGGTGCTATTGCATCAGATTTGCGCTGGTTTGCCTCGGCCAATGCTTTAGTGAACCGGCCTGATCGCCAGCAGGCCTTACTTCAGAGGTACGAGCGGATTGACGATCGCCTGGCAAGTGTGGAACAGCAATTCCGCACTTTCAGCACTTGCTGTCTTGAAGTGTCAATCAATGATTTCACCGCTGACCAGCGAAATAAGGTCAGCGAAGACTATGCCCAGGTCTTAGACCTGTATGATGCTGTCTCCAATAGTGCGAGACAACTAGTTGCCGATAGGGAAGGGCAACCCGGCCTGAAGCAGGAGCTTCCTAGGTCAGTACCGGGGCTGGTGAGTAGGCTCCCTACTTTGGACCTCCCCCATTTTGATGGCTGCCTAGGAAGCTACCTGGGCTTCGTTAATTTGTTCGACAGCCTAGTCCATGATAGGGCTGACCTTCGGCCGGCACAAAAGTTGGCCTATCTAATGTCGGTTCTGGATGGGGAGGCTAAGGGCCTCATCCAGCATCTGCCCGTGTCTGACGAGGCGTACCAGACGGCTCGGGACCTAATTACCCGTAGGTACCATAATAAGCGTGGCCTCGCCGACACGCACATTGAGCAGATTTTGGGTTTGCCGACGCTCACCCGGGTCTCTGGGTTGCGCACCCAACTTTTGAACCCGCTCTTGGTGGCCATCAACGCACTTAAGTGCCTTGACCTGCCCGTGGACCAATGGTCCTATCTATTGGTGCACATTGTACTGAAAAAGCTGCCTGCCGACCTGAGGTCGCGTTTTGAGCAGCGCTTTGGTGGGGATAGCGCGACCCATCTGCCCCCCTTTGCTGACCTGGAGAAGTTCCTGGAGGATGAGTGCCGGGTCTTGGACAACTCCGGTGGTGACACGCCGGCTAAGTCGCAGCCGCCCAAGGTCAAGGAGCAGGCTCGCGTTCACACTCGAGCCAATGTTGACCGGCGCCCTCCTCGCTTTGCAGTCACGCAGAGCCCAGTGGAGTGCTCCTACTGCAAGGTCACGGGGCACAGAACGACCAGTTGTAGGGCATTCTTGGACCTTCATGTCGCCTCTCGTAGGCGCATCGCGAATGCCCGCCGCCTTTGCTTCTCTTGTTTGGGGTCCCACTACCAGCGAGACTGCCCAAACTCTCGCCCCTGTCCTCACTGTGGAGGACAGCATTTGGACATTCTCTGTATGAATGCCAGAGAGGTTGGCCGCTTGTCCAACCAGCCGACGCCGCGCACGGGCGGGTGTTTTGAAGGTGGCAGCCGAGGCTCACCGGCGCGTAGCCGAGAGTCGCCTCGCTCAATTGATCGCCACTCACCCCGCTTGGAGAACCGTAGCGTGCGCACGTCTTCTCTCTCTCGCGCACCTGAATGTGCGACCGCCCAGCGTCACCAGCACCATGACTGCTGCCCCAGGTATTCCCCTCCTTTGGCGGAGCGTCCCCGCCTTGACTCGCGCCCACCTCGTTTTGGGCGGGTGCGTCATTATGACCCCCCACAGATGGCGCGCGGATCGAGTCATCGCGCCTTTGAGGACTTCAAGCCGCACCCTCGTTTTGACTTGCCTGGTCCTGGCCAACGGTCGCCGCCCAGGCAACAATAGGTCATTGACCCCTGCCCTATAACTCCAACCTCCCCCATTGAGACCGTTATCCTACCAACGGTTGGTGTTAGGGTCTGGGGACCCACGGGGACCTCTGTTGTTGTCCGTGCTATATTGGACACAGGTTCACAAGGTTGCATTGTTTCCACTTTTTTGGTAGGGCAGGTTAAATTAAATATGGGTTCTTTTCCAAATTGTATACGGGGCATAGGGGACGTAGCCTCTAATGTTGAAGGGCAAGTTAAGGTTTTGTTTGGCCCTGTTGAATCTTCACACCCGAGGATTAAAACCTCGGCTATTGTGCTGAAGAATATTTTGGGTATGCATCCACAGAAGCAGCTACCTGCTGCTGTGGTGAATCTGACATCGGGATTGGAACTGGCAGACCCCAAATTTGACACACCGGGACAAATCGACTTGTTGATTGGCTCTGATGTCCTCGGTGGAATTTTGATTGGTGGGAAACGGGTCTTGGTGCCAAATGGTTTGACTGCCATCCCGACCATATTTGGATTTGCTTTGATGGGACCTGTACCTAGGGACCCCCCTCCACCCGAACTTGATAATTTGTTGGCTGTAGGCTCTGCTCTCTCTGATGCAGTTCAGAGGTTTTGGGAGGTAGAGGAGCCCCCTCAAGTTGCCCGTTTGAATCCAGAACATGAGGAGTGCGAGCTGTTCTTCCAGAACAACACTGGTCGACTCCGTTCTGGTCGGATTATTACGAGGCTTCCCTTCCTGTCTGTTCGGCCTCCGCTTGGTGAGTCACGACCTTTAGCCGAAAAGAGGTTGTTGGCCATGGAGCGCCGCATGGGTCGTGATCCGGAGCTCAGACAGAAGTACATTGAGTTCATGAGGGAATATGAACAGTTGGGACACATGTCTGTGTCAAATTTGGATTGGCGTTCGGTGGAGCATTACTTTCTCCCGCATCATGCGGTATTGAAGCCATCGACTGGCAAGCTGCGCACAGTGTTTGATGGTTCTGCGCAGACTTCAACAGGCGTATCCTTGAACCAGTGCTTGCATTCTGGTCCCAAGTTGGTCAAGGACCTTTGTGACGTCATCACCAGCTTCCGACGACATCAGGTTGTCTTTGTGGCCGACATAAAAATGATGTTCAGGCAGACGATTATCCACCCTGATGACCGTCGCTTCCAGCTGATCCTTTGGAGAGAGTCTCCTCGCGATCCCATGGTCGTCTACGAGCTCAATACAAATACGTACGGGTTAAGGTCAAGCCCCTACTTGGCAATACGTTCTCTTTGGGAGCTCGCAGACCGCGAAGGCCTACGTTTCCCAAGAGCCTCCGCCATCTTGAAGGACGATATTTACGTCGATGACATTTGCTCGGGCGCCTCCACAGCGGACGAGGCGATCCTCCTGCGGGACGAATTGATAGGTATTTTGGCCTCCGCTGGTTATGAGTTGCGTAAATGGATTTCCAACTCACCAGCGCTTTTGGAAGGCTTGCCAGAGGATCATCAGCAAGATCCACATCTATTTGAGATTGCTGACAACCCCGCCATGATGGCTGTTCTCGGCGTTCAGTACAGACCAGTCCAAGACATCTTTACGTATAACGTAGACTTGAAACTGCCTTGTTCTTGGACTAAACGTCTCGTGTTGTCTACTGTCGCCAGAACCTTTGATCCGAACGGTTGGATTTGTCCTATCATATTTTGGGCAAAATGCTTCTTGCAGAAGCTTTGGACAGCAGGATTGACCTGGGACGAACCTCTACACGGCACTCTTGTTGAGGAATGGACCTCTTTTGTATCCTCACTTCCTGCCGTCAACGAGATCTCCTTGCCTCGTCCCATCCTTCCTCCCGGGAAGTACAAGGCCACCCTTCACGGGTTTTGTGACGCCTCGGAACGTGGTCACGCCGCCGTGGTGTACTTGCGCACAGTTAGTGCCTCAGGTCAGGTGAGGGTTTCCCTGATCATGGCAAAGAGCAAGGTGGCACCCCTTCGGACATCTCTGACCATTCCAAAATTGGAGCTCTCGGGAGCAGCCCTTCTTGTACGCTTGTTGAACCACGTGTCCAGTACTTTGGGTAAAAGCATTTGCATTAATGGGACCTACGCCTGGACAGACAGCCAAATTGTTCTTTGTTGGTTGAAGGCTTCTGTCCACACTTTGGAGGTATTTGTCGCTAATCGCGTTTCCCAAATCCAGAAATCCGAAGTCAAACTTGTTTGGAGACACGTGCCAGGTGAACTCAACCCCGCTGATTGTGCCTCGCGCGGATGCTTGACGCCTAGTTTGATAGGTCATTCGCTGTGGTGGGGTCCGGAATGGTTGAGTCGACCAGAAATTGTTTGGCCTCGAACGCCAGTTTTGAATACTTCTAATTTGCCGGGTCTACGAACACTCGCTCTTGAGAAGGTGGAATGCGCCTTCGACCCCGATTTTTTGTTGAATCGTTACAGCTCCCTCGACAAGTTGTTAGGTGTCACTGCTTGGATAAAGCGTTTTGTTTTTAATTTTAGGCACCCACAACAGAAACGACTGACACCGTTTCTCTCACCACAGGAACGACAGGAGTCCCTCACCTTTTGGGTTCGTTCTGTGCAATTGGCGCATTTTGAAGGGGAGATTGCTATCCTCAAGTCGGGGAGATCGAAATTGTCGGGAGCTGTCTCTAAATTGAACCCCTTTTTGGACGAAACGGGTCTCTTGCGCGTTGGAGGGCGTCTCAAGAACGCCAACCTCCCTTACGGGGCTCGTCACCCCCTTTTGTTACCTAAGGACGGTCATTTGGTACGCTTGTTGGTAACTGACCGTCACCTTAAAAATTCGCATGCTGGTTGTAATGCGCTCTTGGCCATTTTGCAACGCGAGTTTTGGATCTTGTCTGCCCGAAGAATTATTCGGAGTGTAGTCTTTCGCTGCATCCCTTGCTATAAGCTCAAGGCTTCTACCATGCAGCCCTTGATGGGAGACTTACCGGCAGATCGCGTAACTGAGAGCAGGACGTTTGACGGTGTTGGCACGGACTTCGCAGGTCCCTTTTTGGTGAAAACGTCGACACTTCGAAACAGCAAGACTGTTAAGGCCTACTTGTGTGTTTTTGTTTGTCTCTCCACAAAGGCCGTACACTTAGAACTGGTCTCCTCGCTTACGACCGAGGCGTTTGTAGCCACATTTGACAGATTTGTATCCCGCAGAGGGCTGCCTTCCTTGATCCGTTCTGACTGCGGCACTAACTTCAAGGGCACCTATAATTATTTGAATGATGTTGTTAATTTCCTTGAAACCAACAAAGCTGATATAGGTGATAGGCTTGCCCGACGTGGGATAAATTGGTTGTTTTCCCCACCAAATTGTCCACACTGGGGTGGTATATTTGAGGCCGCTGTAAAATCGGCCAAAACACACTTGCGCAGGACAATCGGTGAATCTGTCCTTACATTTGAGGAACTCGCAACTGTGTTTTGTAAGATTGAGGCCGTTTTGAACTCTCGGCCATTGTGCCCGATCTCCTCAGATCCGAATGATTTGGAGGCCCTTACGCCGGGCCATTTTTTGATTGGTCGCCCACTTGTCGCCTTGCCTGAGTACCCCTATATTGATACGAGAACTGGTCGCCTCTCGCGTTTTGAATTGGTACGCCAGATTACTCAGAGCTTTTGGAAACGCTGGAACTTGGAATATTTGCACATACTCCAGCAACGCGTTAAGTGGACCGACAAGACCGATCCACCCAAGATTGGTGACCTCGTTTTGATCAAGGAGGCTAACCTTCCGCCACTCAGATGGCGCAGGGGGCGCATCCTTCATTTGGTAACTGGGGCTGATGGAGTTCCCCGATTTGCTGAGGTCTTGGTGGACGGTTCGATTCTGAGGAGAGCGGTTGCAACATTGTCGCGTCTACCAACCGATTAGCGGACCGGTAGGCCGGTCCGGGGCGGGTGGTTGTTTGAAATAGAATTAGTTTTTATTATAAGTCAAATCGATTAGATCGATTGAGTAACATTTTGTTTAGTCTATTGAAAATTTCTGACAATGGTCACACTGAACTGTCAATCTTTTCATTCATTGTCGTTTCCCGCGGTCAGCGAAAAAAGCTAGCTCTGGATAGATTTCGTGTTGTGAGCGTTTTGATCTTGTATTTAGAACCCGTTTGATTGCCACTTCCTTGATCAATAACTGGCACCGGTTAATTGTGATAAAAATAGTATTTTAACGAACATTGTAAAACTTGAGTGAATCCGATGCACGTGGTTGGTGCCGGAAGAATTTGCTGATTGAAGACGCTGCGTGGAGTCTGGTAAAGTAAAGATAATTCACTTGCTAATATTGGCCAATTTTAGTCTCGTGTGTGTCTAACTTGCCTCCAGGACTCCACTCAAGAACATCACCAGGAGATATTTGGTAAGTAAGTTGTTTAATTCTTAGCGCCAAGAAACTTGGCCCATGTGTTAGATCCTTTGTCTTGGGCTAAGACTGGATGAATTAATCGCTTCCACTGATCTGTGTTAAAAAATACCCATTCTTAGCCCGAATTCTACACAGCAGGTATTATGGGAATCCATAGCGATAGTTAGACTAATTTGATGATGAGAAAGGATTTCGGCGACCCTCAACAGTATTAGCGCGGTTTGGAGAGCAGAAAGAAATTACATGTCTTTTCATTACGTCCATTCACCTCTAATGGAAAACCTTCATTGTGGTAATCTTCTCATCTAAGGTATGAGACACTAATTTGATATAAACTGGCCGAAACTGTAATGGCCGGCTTTTATATAAACTAAGTGAAAGCGTTAGGTTCATACGTGTTTGCTGAAAACATTCGCGGATCTGTTCACTGTTTAGCGACGCATTAATAAAATGATTGTCAGGTTTTTTGCTTGGAGTAATCATGTTACTTACCACCTTACGAGCTTAATTGGAAGAAATACATTATTCTAATTAATTACTTATTATTAGGTTAAAAAAACGTGTCATAAACACTTCGTACGTACTTACGTCCTGTAGTCATTTTCTTGACATTTCTGCTAAATGCGAACCATTATGCTTTCTAAAATGTTCGATACTGTAAAATAAGTTTTCGCTATTTGTTATGCTTGTAAGGTTTTGCTATATAAAGAACAACAAATTAGACAACAAGCTGATGCCTTCACGATAATTGAGCTTGCTATCTTTTTAAGACCATATTTTCGATATTATATTGAGGAGTGTTTGCATACATACATACATACATAGACTCACGCCTGTTTCCCGGAGGGGTAGGCAGAGACTACGGAGGGCCATTTGCAACGATCTTGACATATCTCTCTAGTCTCTTGCTTCATTCACTCCCATCAGATTCCTCATGCATGCTCTTCTGTTCAGGGTGCTTCTAACCTGTCCTGTTTTAGGATGTCTCCAATCTGCAGGCCTATTCAGAATCTCACGACAACTAATCGAATCGTATGTCATCGGTACCGAAATCCAATCTAATGCGCTTTGTCAACGTTATTTAGAATCATTCGACTTCAGATTCGGTTGGATGTTCGATAAGTCAATTTGATTTCTATAACACATTATGGTGCGTTTACTGAGTATGCTTGAATAGATAAATGTACACACGAAAGTACAAATTATTCAAATATAATTAGCTTTGTTGAGGACTATTTTGATAATCTAGATTAAAATTAAAGCAAATTATATGACATCAATATTATAAAAAAATATTTATATTTATATAAATTAAAAATAAACACAACTATGTACCTATTCATGTCATTGAATGCAACCTATGAACAATACTTACTTCGTAAACACTAACCAATAAATAAAATATACCTAAAATGAGCAAAGAAGTTTTTGTAAAATCGTATTTTTTGTGTTTCATTCGAAAAGCGTGTAATTTTTAAGTGGTTAGGTACTTTATTTACCTATATAACTAATATGGATAAAGTTAAGAGATAGAAGTGCAAACTCCTCCATATATGACAGTAACAAAACGTGTTTAGTAAACAAAGTGATGATATCACGTGGAAGAAGACAGAAGCCGCTTGGGAAAGCATATAAAATAAATGATCGGTCTGGAGGAACATTCAGGTCGACCAAGACTGCAATACGTTAGCAGCTGTATCGTCAGTATCGTACCGGAGGTGGCAAGAAAACAGCACCTCCACTAGATAATGTGGACTTGGAAAGTGTTGTTGACTCTGATGAACTGCCAGCTCAAGAAAGTCAAGGTAAGTTTAATGATTTATACATAATTATATAAAATAGACCCATACTAGGACACAAACCTTTATTGCAGAACCATACTGCCGCCATAATTTAAAGGGGCACAACTAACATTTTGCAAATCAAGAGAAAATCGAGTTTAAAATATTTCTTAGTTTTTGTCAAAAATAAATTACAGTATTGTAGTTATTGAAAATGTATGAATGAAAATAGTAACATCTCTACATGAATTATATAAGACTATATTTACTTATTTTTTTATATTATAACTGTATTTATTCAATAATCTACATTTTCCCTTTCAACCTAACTTAAAAAATATAGTAAAAACATTAATATTACGTATAAAAGGCATAATTAACCAAATGTAACTTTCCATTCTAACATTTTGGCGGAAAAGAAGTTAAATATTGCAATGAAAAGCCATATTCATGCAATTGTGCCTTTCCATTCTAGCTCATTATGTTAAAATGATTTAGATAGTTAAATAAAGCAGTACAGCTAGGAAACAATACTGTAATATTATATAGTCATATCTCACGATATGACCTCTTTCTATAAAAAGTCTTAAACAATCGCGCAGTTGTGCCTTTTAAGCTTATGGTATCTCTGTTAATTTTGTTGCTAAAATACAAAAAAAAATTAGGCAAATAGACCTTCTTTTCCTGATTCCGAATATGTATATAACTCAATCATGAAAAAAATGTTACTTGTGCCCTTTTTTGTTAGCACGGCAGCATACTGCAAGAACTTAGGGTCCCAAGCCAACCTCACCTGCAAGGTGCATAGGGTTTCCACCAAGAACTTAGGGTCCCAAGTGTACAATTTTTCAAATTAATTTCACTTTTGTTTTCTTTGCAGCTAATGTACCAAGTGAATCACTACAAGGTATGGGAGTTTGAAGAAAATTAATGCGAGAAGGAGGCAGAGTTAAAAGGAGAGCAAGTGGAAGGAAGAGGAACATAATACAAAATAAAAAAATATTAAATGAATAAATGTTTATTTTGTTTCTGTCATTGTCATTGACTGCAATGTTATGTAGGACAATGCAGGCAACTATTATAGCTTGCACACAAGTTAATTTCAATGTCACCTGTTGTCGAAGTACAGGTAATCTATTCTTGCACACAGCAAATCATCTTTCAACTATATTCCCTATTCCTATTATGTGTCTCATTAAGTTTTCTGTGAGGGATGATGGGTTCAGAAAGGGCGTCAAAAGATATTGCTTCACTCATATCCGCTATCACCAAGAAGTAAGCCATCTCTAAATTGACCAGTTCCAAGTCATTGTTTCAAAAGTGAATTATTGAATATTATCTGATCATGGACAGATCCTGGCTATTTTGCTACAGTATCCAAGCATTTTAATAGGCTAAGAATGCAAAACCACTTGAACATTAATAACCAAATTTTCCTTTCTGTTTCTATAACTTCACCTGAATCACCTGAAATAATTAAGTTTCACTTTAATTTTAATATTGTACCTACTAAGCAGGTAGGTATACATATAAGTAAATTAACATGTGTCCTTGACGTGATAATGTTTAGAAAAACCATGCACCAGGCGACTATATTGTAACATGGGTACAATCTAGATCTCCTATGACATTTCATAAAAGCAATCTTGTAGTGTGGCTACTTCAGACTAGGGATGTTACGGATATGGAATTTCGGATAAGGATACGGATACGGATATTGGAAATTTTTTATATCGGTTTCGGATACGGATATGAAATGATTTCGGATTATCCGGTAGTTTCGGATAGTTTCGGTTACGGATATTAGATTTTTAAAGAATTTCAAAGGTAAATAGAGTACAAAATGGTTTTATTTAGGTCATCATTTGGTAGGTACTACAATCACCCAACGCACAATATTTTAGGTATTTAATTATTCATTTCGTATTAAAGAGAAAATATTTGGAATGCACATTGCAAGTATTTATTTTTTTATTTTAAAGTAGCGATAGCCTAGTGGAGATACCAACAGACTGCCATGCAGAGGGTATCGGGTTCGAATCCAGGGCGCGCACCAATGAGTTTTCGGAGTTATACACCGCTATTTTTTAATTAGTACAAAAACTTTAAGAACAGATTAGCGAAGATATTATTATCATATATGTGACGTAAGAAATTCATAATATCAATAAAGAGCAAAGTTATTATCATTGGTTTATTGTAGAAAATCTCACTTAAATCATAGTCATATTTTACAATCCATTCACTAATTCATTGATAATATTCCATCCTGCTCATTCGCATTCTCTCTGTCGCACTTATGATGTAGGTAGCCATAGAAAATAAAATTAAGAATAATAAATATAGGTAGTGATTTTTTAATTTTGTTAATTCTACCCTCTCCTTCATACTTCATTCGGGCTTAGGACCGGTAAAATTTATCGTTTAACAAGTAATTAAATACGGAGGTATGTAATTAGAAAGCAAACAAATATCAAAATAAAAGAAGGTGTTCTGGACTAAAAGAAAAGAGTAATTTTGGCGTTTTTATGAAATTAGAATCATCTGCTTTTTACAATTAATGGTTCATTTTACTATGATACTCGTAGTACTCGGATCGGTCATAGTATTAGTATTGCGTTTACCAATTATCACGTATTTTTGTGGACAGTTTTGAGACAGTTTTGGGACTTAGTGTTTTTATTTTTTAACAACATAAATATAATCAGTTAAAGATACTTAGTGCTGTGTTAAATTTTTTGTACTAATTAAAAGATAGCGGTGTATATTACTATAGTATTGAGTTGTTAATTATGGCTTGTCCCGTGCCTCGGAGAGCACGTTAAGCCGTCGGTCCCGGTTGTCATGAAGATCTTTGACAATCATTATAGGGCGTCAGTACCTTTAAAATAAATTGACACTAGTCTAAACCATGGAATATCGCTATCCCTTCGGGTTGCGGAGGTCAGACAGACAGTCGCTCCGTGGAAAAGCTAATATTCAGCCAAATCCGGTTAGACTAGTAAGCGGACCCTAGATTGAAACTGGGATTACGCTAAGAAGGTGATGATTGCACGTATTTATTTACTTATTATAATTTAAGTAAGTATAACATAACAATCTTAACTTTCTTATATTATTTATTATACTAGCTGTTTTCCGCGGTTTCACCCGCGTCCTGAGGGAACTACTTCGCGTACCCGGTTAATTTATAGCCTAAGTTACTCCTTGGTACATCAGCGCTCCGCCAGTGAACGTCCTGTCAAAATCGGTCCAGCCGTTCCAGAGACTAGCGAGAACAAACAGACAGACAAAAAATTCGGTATATGTACCGTGTATACATCCATAGTACCCAGAAGTAAAAAGCGGTTATTTTAATATTACAAACAGACACTCCAATTTTATTTTTATGTATAGATGTATAGATTTGACTCCGCCTCTATCCGAAATTATCCGAAACATTTATTTCGGTTTCGGTTACGGATACGGATATTTTTTTATTTCGGATATCCGATAGTTTCGGTTACGGATATGGATATCCTTAACATCCCTGCTTCAGACGTCGGGGAATTATAACTAAATGTAGTTGAGCAATAGCCGTAGTCACCACATAAATCAGCCTACCTACTTAGCGAGATACCTAAGCGTAAGTACTAAACTTGTTACTGTGGAAACTGCTTGATAGGTACCTAAAATAAATATTTTTATTATGTGAACTACAATAATGAATTACCTACTTCAACTAATGAATCGGTGTAACCTCTTGTTTAGATGTTCAATAGATTTAAGTAATAGGTTGTATTAGTAAAATCACTTGAATATGAAAAAAATACCACTCGTCTTTGCGATTTAGGGCTTATTTTATGTTTTAAAAAGTTAAGCACTTATTTCGATAGGTACCTACACGAAATCTGGCAAAAAAAATGTTTCACCTAGGTCAGTAAAGTAAACTTTTAAACACACTAGGTAAGTAATTTGGCTTTAAATTTGGCAGATGTCTTGGTAAGTAAGTAAGTAAGTAGTGCTACTGGAACGCGAATGTCGTGAAATAAATAAACACATGAAGTTACGGGTGCCTTTCAAACTTTGGTGCCTTTACAATCTTTACATTACATGGCGAGTAGCCTACTCGACAGTAGGTACTTATGGTTGGCGAAATAGGCCCAATTAATTAAAAGTATAGGTATTTGAGCTTAGGTACCTATATTTCTGCAGGTATGCTAGTACATTTACTGCCCCCACTTAAATAATGTTTAGTGTCCGATATCAAAGTTCGGACTAAGTCCTGGGCTAAGACTATAGAATAAAAGGCAGACAGAGCGCGCGGAATACTTGCGTGAGGCCACTAAAGCAAATACAAAATTGAAAAGCGAATACAAACTCGACTCAGTGCGCTGCGAAGCATCGCACAGTACACACGCCACGATCGATCCAGCTTTTAAATTCATAAAATGCCGTCCTGCGTTTTTAAACATTGTAAAAGTTGTTTCTAAAAGCAAATACGGGAAGATGGAATATATTCTTACAGATAACTATGGATTATTTGACCGTTTTATAATATTATTTCGATAAAATTCGTATTTCTGCAGAAAATATGTAAGTGTTGCCAGTTTACGTCGACACCGTTTTCCCTGAATTAGGGAAAATGCACTTGTCAATTGATTATGTAGGTAATAATTATTGTCATGTTAATGAAAAATACATTAACGTATTGTAAAAGTATATTGTAGATTATATTTTTTCTTATAAATATACTAATAGGATTTCCATTAGTATATACATTGTTTTGAGTTCGATCCCCAAACGATCCAAATATTCGTGTACACGCGGCTACTTGTCAAGCTATACACTTTGACCTTTGTACCGTTGTTAGACCTTTGTACCGTTCTTATGGCGTA
Organism: Euclidia mi; assembly: GCA_944739405.2. Taxonomy (NCBI): domain Eukaryota; kingdom Metazoa; phylum Arthropoda; class Insecta; order Lepidoptera; family Erebidae; genus Euclidia; species Euclidia mi. Next base: position 48,236,809 of record OX123187.2, read on the forward strand.
GGGAATAAGTATCAAAATCGTACTTCGACTATTAAGCTTGACTTGGCGCCGTGTGTACATTAAGTACAGAAACAGAAATTATTGATTGTAGCCATTATTTATTTTTAATTGCAATTTTTTTGGTTACGATTTATGATTATGATATTCATAATTTATTGTATGCATGACAAAATGTTTTTAGCTAATTAATATTTATGACGCAAGCCTATCTATTTATTTCTCAATTTACGAATAAAATTAGTTAAAACTTAACTTGGAGCCTACATTTTTTAAGAAATGTATTTATAAAAGCATACTTTAATGGTATCTTTTATTTGAATAATTTTCACAACAGCATTACATATTAAAAGCATTAATTACATCTATGGTAAATTCTTCAAAACCACAAACGAATATAAAATATTACCTATGTATTATGCAAAAACTATATGCAAAATAGTGGGAAATTATTCATAATCTGGCAACTTTACACACACATAGACGCGCGTGACCGTACAGTGCCAGTCGCCAAATGTCACGCACACATAGCTGTCAACGTGCCTCACTTAGTTGGACGAATACGCTACATCTGGTTCTTGTTTCATCTGTGGTCCTGGGTATAATAAATATTGGGGTTGATACAGAAAAAGGATAATTTTCTATATACCACGATACCACTCATTCTAAAATGGCGGGAATTTAAGTAACTAGGTACCTATTTGATTTTCATTCAATTCATTTATAAATATAATTATAGATAAAAAAAATAGTTCGATTAACAATCTGATGCTATGTAGCTGTCGATTATGTTTCCACAACAATTATCCAATTTTGCTGTCAACCTGCGTTATCGAAGCATTCTGAATAGCATTGACTTACGATAAGTATCTATTTATCGGGCGTTATGACGTCACATTCGATTCGATATCTTTGACGTGATTTTAACATTCGAAACGGTTGTTCTGAATAACAAACTGAAGTAATCGTACGATATGAAACCGAATCGTACGAAAACTGAGTTATCGTGACATTCTGAATCGACCTGCGGGTCAGAGAACGTCCGCCTAGGTCTTCCCCTTCGTCCTGTCCTTTCCACACTTGCCTTATATATCTGCTTGGTCAGTCTTTCGTCATCCATCCTCTCCACGTGTCCAAACCATCTTAGCATACCTTTCTCGATGCTTGTCACTACATCTTCTTTTACCCCACAACACTCTCTTATCACACAATTCTTTACTCTGTCAGTCAAAGAAACACCACACATACTTCGCAGTGCTCTCATTTCTACAGCATTTATTCTACTTTCATGACTCTTCTGCCATACCCAACTATCACTACCATACATAAGAGTAGGTACTAACACCCCTCTATGGACAGCCAAACGTGCCTTTTTGGACACGTTTTGGCTATTCATAAACGCCTTCAGAGCTGCATTCACTCTATTACCTGCATTAACTCTTCTTTCAATATCTTCTACATTCTTACCATCTCTTGTAAACAGCGTACCTAAATATACAAACTCATTCACTTGCACCACTCGCTGTCCATCGATCATAACATTACAAGCCGTAACGCATTCCTCCTTTTCAAAAACCATAACTTTCGTTTTACTTACATTTACTTTCATTCCTTTCCTCTCTAACGCACCATGCATGATTGTTACCATCTCCTGCAACTCCTCCGCTGAAGACGCAAGTATAACCTGATCATCAGCATAAAGGAGGCATTTGACAAGTAACTCATTCATCTTTAATCCACAGTCACTATTTTTCAAATCTTGCAAACAACTGTCAATGAAGAGGTTGAACAGCCACGGCGACGCTACACATCCCTGTCTAACACCTGTTTCGATGGTAAACCAATCCGTGTACGACCCATTTATCCTCACACAAGCTCTAGAATCTTCATAAAGGGATTTCAGAGCTCGTATGACGCTGCTATTCACCCCATACATCGACAGTACCGACCACATTTCATTCCTCACCACTTTATCGTAAGCCTTTTCCAAATCCACGAATGCGCAATAGACCTTTTGACCTTTGGCCAAGAATTTTTCGGCTATGCACCGCAAGGAAAAATCTTCTGACTTGATCCGTGCACCCCATACCCTTTCGGAATCCTGCTTGTACATCCCATATTTTCTTGTCGGTTACTTCCATAACTCTTTCAATCAGTACCTTCGCATACAATTTGCCAACAATGCTGAGAAGGCTAATGCCTCTATAGTTCTTGCAGTCTTGTTGCGAGCCTTTTCCCTTATAAAGAGGCACAACCACCGCTGTGGTCCAGTCATAAGGTACTCGGCCGGTGCTATAGCACAAGTTAAATAAGCGCTGCAGCTGACCAACTATGATGCCCTGTCCAGCCTTCAGCATTTCAACTGTAATCCTATCATATCCTGCAGCCTTACCTAATTTCATACTTCCCATCGCCTTCACAATCTCATCCACACCAATATCGCTTTCATCATTGCTATTATTACCATTAATTTCGTCGATCGATGTCTCTATCGCCGTTCTTTCAAATAGACCTTCAAAATACTCCTTCCATCTCTTCAGCACGCAGCAGTGTTTGAATTCTTCTAATTCTAATGTGTGAGGTAATCATGTTGTTATTTAAATTGAAAGTACCTACACTTCTAATTTAAATAAAACCGTGGCTGTCATGGAATGTCCGTGGGAACCCTGTAAGCGTCAAAAAAGCAAATTTACGCAATTTTTTTACAGGAATTCCTCCTGCATCGATGACATAGTAGTTGAAAGGGTTGCCCCACTACATAATCCAACTTGTAATCAAAGAACAGTTTGTTTAGGATGTTATGTATGTTCGATCTTTCAATGTTTGTAAGCTGCGTGTTAAACTAAAGAAAATATATTGTATTTAAACAATAACCTGTTATGTAGGTAAGCACGCAAAGCAATATTTGAAACATGACAAATAGGCTCCTCACGCTCGGTTTATTTTGTTATCATGTTAAACCAGCAAACCGCCTATAAAAAAACTGTAAATGAAATATTGGACAACGCACATGTGTAATCATGCTGAACGCCACTCTGAAGCATGCTGAGGACCAGAAACACGTGGAAGACGGCTTTCAAGATCTATAGGCCGATCTACGACCTTCAATAAAAAGTAACATTCGCTAAGATGTGAAATCAGTACTTTACACTATCTACCCTTACCAGTAAATTCCAAAGTCAATAATCACACAGAAAAATTGAGTACTAATTTCATCTCTTCCATGGGACCAAAATGCAAGCAAACCTCTCCAAGTAAAACGAATATTCGAAATTGGTTAACAAATTACGAATTTATGAGGTAGCAAACATAAAAAAGACAACTAAATTAATCTTCTCTTGAAGTCACTTAAAACAATACCAGACAAAACCGAAACCAGTAGCACAAACACAGAGGTCAATAGTCAGTTATTGTTATTGAAGGATATTATTTCCTGAGCGAGCCTTTCTTAGACGATAAGGAGCATCAGCCGATATTACCGGGTGTACCACCCGGTATTATCCGGATACAGCCGGTATTATCCGGATAGTACCGACAAGTTGACCGACGGCGCCCGACACACGCTAACTCCTTTGTGCAGTACGAGCATTCGGTCGCGGGATCCCGGGATCGCGATCATATTTTAGTCTCGAAATTTTCGGGATTCAATTCCATGAATCCCGGGATTTTCGAGACTAATATATTTACCAACTTCCATCGAGCCTGAACGCGCGTTTTCCGCTGCTTCATATTTGTGCAACAAATTAAGAAGTATGCTTTCGGATGAGACGTTGGATGCGTTGTTATTTCTTAGATTTTATTTTCGTGGCTTAAATAAGTAAATTATAGGTTTTGGTCCATTTGATATAAAATATGAGTCCTATAAACATTGATCTCTTTTAACAAATTTTAAGAAGTTGATTTTTTTAAGTTTATTGTAAAATAAAATAAAAACTTAGCAATCATTTATTAAAGTATTTTATAAGGGCCTAGTTTGTTAATTTTATTAGAAGAAATTATAATTTTGTTTTGTTTTTGAAGATTTAAGTAAAGATTTAAAATAAAAGGTTGACTTTGATATGTTTTACTTTCTTTTTGCTACCACTTTCTATTACCAATACAATCCCGGGACTATCCCGGGATCCCGGTATTAACTGTTGATAATCCCGAAATCCCGGGACTAGAAAAATCGACCGGGATCGAATCCTCTGAGTACAGCACAGACAGCAAATACTATGCGTCAGACGTTGAACGCTATATAGGTTATCATAGGTGAACTATTAGTGCAAAAGGACATATTATTTGATTATAGGACTCTGTAATGCTACTGCTACACCTGCGTTAGCGTTAACGTTAGTGGCATTGGCCAATAACGCGTTAGCTAACGCGTTAAAAAAATCGTATAGGAAATTAGTAATTTAACGCGTTAAAACGTTGGCCACATCTACGTAGCGCCTAAATTAACGCGTTAATTAACGCGTTAAGGCGCAGGTGTTGCAGGAGCATAATAGATACCTACTCACCTGCGCTACGGCGCACTAAATGAGTGCCGGGCTTGTGTGAAACCGATGTTTTCACAATTTCTGGAAGGATGGCAGACTACAGGCTGATCGGTCTGTGCCATATTGATCAAAATCAATGTGGTACAGACTAATCAGCGAAGAATATGGAGGGATCCGTCCAAAGCGTAGTGATAATAACGGAATACTAGCCTAACGACCACCACGATTATAAGAGCATACAGCCCATCGTTTGATCGAAAAATCGGCTTAGGAAAAACAATACTATTAAGTTTTTCGTGTCTGAAGTTGAAACATCTTGTTTCAGATTTTTTTTTATTATTTGACGTATGCGTATGCGTATTTGGGTTGTCCATATAAGTACCAGCACAGAGTCTGGTGATGTGCCAGGTAACGGCAATAGGCACGCCCCCTATTACGTAGTACCTAAAAATTCATGGCGAAATGTGGGTGTAGTCTTACACCTCTGCCTACCCCTTCGGGGATACAGGGGTGAGTCTATAAACAAAAAATATAAGAACCAAAGTTCATCCCAAGCTAATATAAAAAATAAGTTTCCTTAAAGCCAAATTACCAAAAAGTGTAATATTTTATAACGCATTTCAAAGTTGTAGAACAATGGCTTTTTAGCCTATCGGTTTAATACCCTTTTCGGCTTAAAAATTCTCTTTGGTCAAATATTTTCCCTTTGAGTGAACGAAAAATGTAGATATAGGTGAATGAAAGAGCAACCTTACGGGGAATATGATATTAGTGGTTGTTGGAAGGCAGAAGCCACCTCCGTATCTCATTGTTCTTTTTACCCGACTGCGTCAGGAGGGTTATGTTATACTTTAGCTTTTAAAGCTTCGTTGAGTACTCTGTGAGCATTGTACATAGTTACAAACGTGAAAATGGCAATTATTGTCGTAATACGGAGTAAGGCGGGCTAACAACTACTTTCTCTGTTTTATGGCTAGTAATATAATAGGTATAGCTTAAATTAAACTCGTATGGCGAAAATGTATATAGTTTAATGAAACTACATGTAGCATCTCTCCTTCGGGTCTAGCACTGAACAGTTAAAATATATATGACAGAGATGAAGCTAATGATCGTATTGAACAAAACCAAATTATGTCTTCTGGTAGACATAGTAGTTTTATCAAGTCTAAAATACATCATCGTTATCAGCCTGCCATAGTCCACTGCTGGACATAGGCCTCTCCTCCTTCTAAAATACCTACATATTCCAGATCAATCGGAGTGACCATATCTAAAATACCTATACATGTTAGCAGATAGATAAAATTCCTTAATATTTTGGTAGTCCAGGCAACTCCATGTCCAGGTGACTCTATATTTGTACTAGTACGTTACAAGTGGCTAATAATATTTCCGATAGTGAAGTGCTGCGAACACGGATGATGCCACATTAAGATATATGAATCACTCGTGTAAGTGGGCGACACCTCATTAATCTTATTAATTACTTTTACACACTCATTTTAAATATAATTTATTTCCGTCTATATTGTACGAATAGTTATTTATTGGTTCACACTTGAAATAGAATTATTGAAATTATAAATCAAAATAATATCTTATAACTTTTTCGCGTACATTTAAAAATCTGAAATACCTTGTGCTTACCTAAGCTTAGCTGTTAAATGAAGGTTAAGTCTACTCTACATTTTCCGACGATTATTTAAAATATTTCCTTAGTAGATACTACATCATAGAAGGAATTCTCTGTAAGTATATGTAAAGATAATGCTACAAGACCAGACTATAATGACTATGGATAGATTTCAGTTTGATCAAAATCAGTCGTCAATATTCCGAGTAAGTACATCAAAACGTTGATGATTCGGAGAAAATACTGACGTTTTCCAAAATAAAACTTCCACGAACGAGTCGTAAATGAATACAAGCTCAACGTGGTTTCACAACGTCCTTACAACATTATTGGAAAGTTTATTATTATTTCCCATCGATTTCCGGAACAATCATGCACGATAAACAGTTAATGAGGCATATGGGTGATAAATATACGGGTAATGTGATTAATATTATGTTCTAGTTCTTTTTAATAATATTATGTGGTAGGAGGGTAGGACAAATCGCACACGGTTATCGGATTCTTAATTCTAAACTAAGTAAAACCTGTACTATAGTAACCAGATAGTCTGATAAACTTACATATCTACTTATTGTATATTTTGAACAAATAATCGTACCTACTCATCGCTTTTTTTTGTGTTTTTCGTTTCTTCTTGAGACATAAATGATCTGTGCCAAGATAAAATTTGAGAAGACACTGTCTCCTGCAACACAGTTATTATTAGTGCAGGAGTCAGAGAATTCTAAAATATTGTAAGTGTATTTTATGTCAATAAGGAATTATTATTATATATACATTCTTTCCCGAGTGGAAATCGAACTCGACCTCTAGCTTTGAAATCAAGGTTACTAACAACTAGATCTGCTGCTCAAAATAGTCAAACAACAATATATCGTCAATAGGGGATATGCATGATTTTTTTTAATTGTTGCTATCGTTTATTCATGTTAATATGATACCGTAAAAAAAATTAGTCGTGGAGAAGTTAACATTAAGTTTAAATTAAATGTTGAAAATTGCAATGACATAACGCTAGTTTAAACACCCCCATTTTAGCGCGCTTTGTGGTGACGTCAGCGTTCTCAATGAACATAAGAATCTCAATGTTTGAGTTGTTAACTGTCAACTCTGTCAAATGTCTGGTACTGTTTTGACACTTTTGACATATCCTCTGCGAACCGTGTCGTCACGTTGGTGTTTAGGCAATAGCGTTTCATTTCGACATTTTAAAGGAGAAGTTGCAAGTTCCATATAAAATTACCCCACGTCCGACAGCTGAGAAAAATATCTCAAATAATAGATAAAATTGATTATTAATAAACTGCACACCTCTGATTGTCATCCTTACTGGCTATCATACTTAGAAATTGCTCCAAATATTGTTTCAGGCGCAGTATTAAGTACTTATCTTAAAAATATTTTACTTTCAATCATGCAATACCTACTACTCTAACGACCATAAAAAAGTGGAATAAAGATTAAACAAATGAACATATTTTTTTATAGACTCTAGCCTGTATCCTCGAACACTTTTTCTAAAAGCGCCCCTAACGGAGAGTAGCGATTGATAGAGTCCGCTAGGGGGCGCATTTAGAAAATGTATGGAAATTGTTCCCGACGACTTGGCTATCGTCCACCGTGACGTTCGAGTGCAAACTCGTACTAGACCCTCTGATATCATAATTAATTCCTCATATGTCTCGGAAAATCATATTAACTTCTTCGCCAGTTGCTTCCAACCTCGCAAAGGGAAATCTGCTGGTTTAGATTATGTTCTTCGACGTAATCTGCTAACAAGTTTGGTATAAGCATATTTAGTCTTATTATTAGACAAAACTCTTCAGTAGGTATATGTGCTTTATTACTAACCTAGTATAATAACTATTATCAAACGTGAGTTATTACAGTGTTTAATTGCTTTTTAATGCCATTCTAAAACTAAAATCAGAAGTTTTTATTACAGGTTTTCTACTACTGAATTAATATTTAGAGCAATTTTTTTATGTGCTAGCCAGTAAAGATGATTACCGGAAGTATATAATATTTTTATACTGATTTTAAGCGATTTTTTGTGATACTTATCTTTGCAGTCGGAAGTGGGACATTTTTGCTACTTCTTCATTCGCGCGTAAATTTTCCACCTTTTGTTAATTAATATTCGCGATTTTAAAGTGTTTAAATATAAAATAATGTTAGAGGTGTCTACCGTTTGATGTGGCATTTATATCAGTACTGCTGCACTTCAGAACGCAAGTAAACCCTTTGGACTAAGTTCTCATAGCAAGACTTTATTTGTAAAGCAACGTTCACAGGGTTCACTATTTGGATGGGTGACCACTTGTTCTTGCATTTATATAAGAGCGCTACCATGCGGGGCGTACATAAATCGTCTGTCTAGGTTCTTGCTTTAGGACAAGAATCGTAGACCATATCTATCGGAAGGCATCTGGCACTCTATAAACTCTAACACTAGAGCTGGCCACACAGTCACACGAAAAAGAACAACATAAAGAAAGTATTGATAGTGTAGGGCGTTACGTATGCGAGTATATCGCATACCTGTCGTCGTATGGAGTAGGTACAGAAATACTCCGTCCGGCGTGCGCTCACTATTTCTGGATAACAGCTACACCGCTAACGATGGATTTTGTTCCACCGATATGTTATGAAGCGCATGTGAACAACTCGACCCACGCGCCAAGAGCTGCTGTTTTTAATGGACATTGGACAAATTTTCGCGTAATCTACGGATATAGTTTCTTTTACAAATACGCTGCTCATATGAAGTGCTCTTAAACCGCATTTCCTTTTCTTTTTCTTTCAAATGAAAGCATTAGTTTAAAAGAGCGATGCTAGCCTTTAGTATGTTTCCTCTAAACAAAATTTGCATAGTTTGCGGTAGAAAAAACAACAAGAGCAAGAGCTTCTAAAGTAAACATTGAGTAATCAATGTACTGAAATTATTTTTGCAAACACGCAAATTTTGCACACAATGCAAATACCATCTTTGCGTAGAGACGGAAAACTCGACATCAAGCCCTATACGACTGCCTCGTTGGTCTCGCGGCATAAATGTGCCGTGGGATCGGGTGGTCCCGGGTTCGATTCCTGGGTCGGGCAGTGTTATCGGGTTTTTCTGTCACGAAATTCTCAGTAGCAGCACGGAGTCTGGAAATGTGCCCGGTACGGCAATAGGCTCGACAATATTTTACAATTAAACTCTCGCACTAACATCGAATACTCTACAAATGAAAAAGTCTCTCATGCGCTCTGTATTCGAAGCATCAGCCGTCGCGTCGTTAATGAATAGCTTCTAATGAACACCATCCATGTGGTTCTGTATGGATATCAGGACTAGTGCCGAAGTGTGAAACAATTTGTCGTAATCCAGCGAATAGCTCCAACCTTTTGATACGTTTTCAGTATGCTGGATAGCGAACTAGAAATGCATTTATTGCCAAAATAAGTTTTGAAGTTTTATGTAGAAATAAGCAAGATAGCTTTACACCTATTCAAGCAGTACAGTTTTTATTAAAGACAAAAAGATGGCCCGCACATTCTTCCCTATAGAAATTGACTGTCCTTTCCGATACCGAGGGAATTTTGGGAAAGTCCTCCTTAGTGCACCCCTACGGTTCTCAAGGAACATACAACTTTCAGCTTCTTGTGCCCAATTATTTTGACTGTGCAAATCAGTTAGTCAGTCAGTAACGCAAGAATTTTATATACATACTAGCTGACCCGGCGAACTTCGTACCGCCATATTTTATTTCTATAGATTTTTTTTGGACAAATTTTTAAATCTAAACCATTTTCAAGTCCCCTTGAACACACACAAAAAATTTCATTAAAATCGGTCCAGTTGATAAGGAGGAGTTCAGTGACATACACATGCACACAAGAAATATATATTATACTAGCTTTTGCCCGCAGCTTCGCTCGCGTAAATTCGGAGTTCTCTAGTTATAGTATATCATCTATGTTCGGGGTAACACAAATCTCCTTTATTCGGCGGATAGGTACTTCTATAATTGTCGTTTTAATTGTTATATAACTGCCAAAAGTATTAACACATACAAACTACTTAGTACTAAGACTTAGTAGGACCTCTTTGGTAGTACTCAAAATGATATCCGGTATCAGTCACGTTTCGCTAGAGTGGCCAATATGGCGACTGCGATTTGTCTGTCAGAACCATTAGAATTTAACAAAATACTCAAGGATCCGAATATATGTAGTCGACTCGAAATCTTTATTCTTTAAAGTTTTATTATTCAGGTAAGGTTTCGATGTACTCCTTGACGAAATTATTATTAAAAGATTTGACACTGCGATAGCAGCGCAGTCCGTCGGTTCCTATGTGAAATCCACAACTAATAACAAATTAAAAATGAATTAAAAAAACATTTTCCAGAGGACTAAATTGTGAATCTAAACCATTTTCAAGTGGGTGATCGACGGGCGAGCCGTAAACCGCGGTTTTGGAGACGACGGTCTTTACTCGCCGAGTCGCAGCTCGTCGGTGCTAAAGCAAAACCGTCGAGTGTAAACCGCAACTGAGGCAATATGTCTTGTTCGAAGATTGAAGTTTTGTGTTACCTCGGTATAGCATACCACGAAATGAAACCAAATATAACGTCCGTTATATTTGAGTCAGGTTCGTATTTTTTTTAAATCTCCAACAGTTTATTATCTTTGTTTTTGTAGTCATTTAATGTACATTGCCATAAGCAAGGGCAGTCTCTGAAGGCGTTTATAAATTCTATTAAGAAATCGTGACTACAGATTCGCAAATCCATTATTAAAAAAGTGTGCACGGTACGTCTGTTCGCTAGCGCTGTCGCGCAAAACTGTCGACTCGGCTCGTCAGTGTTGACCGACACGCGGTCTTGCGCAGCGTGCCGAGCAAAACATAAAACATTACCAACGAGCCACGAGCCAGGCTCGTTGGTTTTTAATACCGCATTATTGCAATGATCGACGGGCGAGCTTTACCGACGAGCCATAAAACCGCGGTTTTACTCGCCAGTCGATCATGGCCTTCGAGTCCCCTTGAACGAACACAAAAAAATTCATCTAGATCGGCCTAGTCGTTTAGGAGGAGTTCAGTGACAAACACACGCACACAAGAAATATATATTATATATTAGCTGACCCGGCAAACGTTGTTTTGCAAAATTTTTTTGTTTTTTTTTTTTTGAAAAATAGATGTTGGCCGATTCTCATAGATACCGGATAAGCACAAAAAATTTCATCAAAATCTGTCAAGCCGTTTCGGAGGAGCATGGCAACGAAAACTGTGGCACGAGAATTTTATATTATATATATATAAAGAAGATACAGACACAAGATACACAACTTCGACCGCAGTAAACTCTGAGTGTGGTCTACATTAATAGTGGTCAACAAATCATAAATATGATGGTGTTAATTACAAAATAGAAAGTCAACCATGAAGCAGGACTAAACCCGCGACCAACACAAACCGTGTCGCCGCTTTACCAACTGAGCTATTCGTGGCACCGCCTCACACGTTGAAATTTTCTTCTAAAAGTATACCAGGCGACACGAGGTGGACTTTTCTATTTGGAACTAATACATTTCTTTTTGTACAAGAAATGCTCAGAATATCGACAAATACGAGTGAGGTGTGAGGTGTAGATAGTGTTTCACTTTTGGCAACGTACGATTGCAATCTACACCACATTGTTTTAAACTATATTTAAGGTTTGCTAAGAAAGCGAGAACATAGTTTTGCCTGATCGGGAATAGAATTTACCGATTTCTTTACCCCGCATTTCTTCTACGATATCTTTGACATCTCCGCGTCAAACAGCAACGACCATGCCAGATTTTAAAGTCCTAGTGAAAGTTAAACCGTATATTGGAGTAAATAACTAAATTACTGAGTCCAAATAGTGCAAAAAATCATTATAATACAACATTGTAAAGCCCCTACATTCTGTTATCACAAGATCTCAACGGACTTGCGTGTCTGTCTTCCAACAATAGAATGATTTTAGATATATAACAAAGGTCTCGTTCCGAGGTAATGATTTCATTTACACGTTAATGCACAGCACATATAAAGCGTACAAATATGAGCAATAATAAAACTAAATATATTTATTGTGATGATGGCCGGTCACGCGATGCACTTCCACTTAAACATTAATACACCGCTTTATTTTTATTGCGCGCTATAAACAAAGAAATCATTGGGTTCTAATTGCTGACAAGTGGGAGAATGATGTGTCAGCCATGTCACAGATGTGACGCGGAGACGATAATTTGTGAAACGTGCTAAGTAGCAATAAGTAGTTTATATGCAGTGGAAACGCCTCGGCTACTGAGAACATGGTGATTTTTTCGACATCCTCCCATTCGACGTGTTAGCTTGTCGAATGAAGGAGATGGGAAAAAATGAACCGTCGTGTTGCATGCGCGGGTTGAATTTGGATTGTTTGAAACCGGGCGTGCGACGCGCGCCGCCGCACTGTCGGTGCCTAACATAAAGCAAACATACTGTGTGCTGCATTCGCAATGCGTTCCTAGAAGTGCTCACCTAGACATCACGCATACATCTAGCGAAAGAAAGAATTATGTTTATTGACTGAATGAGCTACACACACTCATTTAGAGCTACAGTTGTATTAATGTTTATACATACACATGTGAGAAACATAAGTCGTTGTCGTAATGTCGAAGGAACAAGCTTGGAGTCCGGCACATAAAATGCTTTTGATGCTACTGATTGTATCTGCAACCGGTTGAATGACGTTTATAATAATTTGTACAGAAAGTTCAGATAAATGATAACGTAATATATGATATTATTTGTCTGAAGTTTACCGTTAACATGCAAGGGATATCGTTTTAACAGATCAGGGAAATGTCATTTAATTTGTTAATTTATTACAATTTGTAAATGTTCTAATGAAAATTGTCCACTTCCCAAGTATACATTAATTTATTCATAGTGTTTACTCCTAACCATTAACTTTGTTTAAACCCCTCGAAGTTAATCTTGAAGGAACAGAAAATTATTTCTCGAAACAAAATCCCTTTGGGTTGTTTGTAAATTTTTAATTTTCTGCTTGTTGGGCAGGCATCGGGAACACTGTTTACTGTAAAAAAATCTTATTAAAGAGCGAAATAAGGTTGTCACGATCAAGAACCCTTTTATAATTTAGGCCGCAGCGTAAAAAGTTAAAGGTAATGTTTTTGTTGTTAATGTTGACTGGTTTCGGCTGTTTACTGTTCTGAGAGGAAGCGAGATAGGAAGGGGCCCGCGACGAAAGCATTTATGGATTATTTATACAGTATTTGAGCCGACGTGATTTCTATTTCTCATCGATGTGACGAAGCTCTTTGCAGATCTCCATCTAAAATACATAAAGCCCTCTGACACACAACTAAGTTTAAATATTGTTTTTTTTTATTATTCTAGAGCATTATTTATTAGGTAGTATCTAAACCTCAATATCTAAAATCGGTGGCTCATAACGTAACGACATATGCATGTTTGTGATTTGCAATATCAAATACATTCGACCCATCGAGACACAGCCAGATGGCACTGAAACTACAACGCGAGCAATTCAATCAAATACATGCATCTATGTATGATGTATTTCTCACTGTCTCCCAAAGATTTCGTTCGAATATTTTTCTCATTCACTTTTAGATTGAATCCATTAGAATGATTACGTTTGATAGAGATGTTTGAATCAAAGAGGGCAGATGTACCCCAGTGTGTCGACAATGGGATAGGCTTGCTCCGGGCGTGGTTCATTACGAGAGACGTCGACTAGTCTCCGGAATCTCTTTGTCCGTCCGTCACGCGTCTCATTCAATACATAGTTGTACTAATCGCGCGAACAATGCGCCACTTACATATTTATAAGTTTCTATTAAACCGCTCGAGGAAATTAATAAACGTGCACTTTCATACATTCCTTATTTTGTTCAATATACATAGAGAGAAACTATGCGATGTGAATACAGATAAATAATAATTATTGCGTAATAGAAGGCGAATAAATTATTCGATATAGATCCATCTGATGCACGATGAAGTTTTTCGGAATGCAATAATATTAGTTTTTATGCTCAAATAATTTACTTAAAACATTTTTAACGTAATTTTAACAGCACGTATGCCGAGTGTTGTTGCTGCCATCCCCACACACTTTTTTCCAAGACGGCATTTTATTTGAAAAGGTTTACCACAGCTAGAAATTTACCCAACCTTTTTTTGGTAATAAAACATTGTAATCCAAATTTGAACAGGGCACTAGAGCAAAAGAGAGAAAATAGGTTGCGAAGTTACATCGCCGTAATTAAAAAGTGGCTGCATTTTTATACGAATACCGAAAACTCGGCTTCAACTCGGTTTAATCAGGGTTGGTAACGTTCGATATCACTAGTTTTGCAAAAGGAAAATTTCGTTCGGGCATGTACCTAGTTGTTTGGTACGTAAGTATGATGAAAAATATCTTCTTTCTCCTAGCGTTATCCCAGTTTCAACCTGGGGTCCGCTTACTAGTCTAACCGGATTTGACTGAATATTAGCTTTTCCACGGAGCGACTGCCTGTCTGACCTCCGCAACTCAAAGGGATAGCGATATTCCATGGTTTAGACTAGTGTCAGTTTATTCAGAGATAGGTACTGACTCCCTATAACGACTGTCAAAGATCTTCATGACAACCGGGACCGACGGCTTAACGTGCTCTCCAATGCACGGGGCAAGCGATAATTAATAAATCAATACGCACATAACTCCGAAAAGTCAGTGGTTCATGGCAGTCTGTTAGTATCTCCACTAGGCTATCGCTGCCTATAAGTATGATGAAAAATATATAGTACTTATTATGGTTATACTTACGATATGTAAGTCTGAAATTGGCCAGAATTATTAGTCTAACCAGATTTGAAATTATATACCTAAGATGAGGTAACTTATACAATTTATGCTTTTTTTTTTTTCATTTTAGTGCCATTCTATTTTAGAAATTTGCTCCACAAAATCTCACAACAGTTCCAAAGAAAACACCATAAGAACAAAGTTGTATGCGTCGAATCAATACAGTTTCAAACCTCCCTCCTAATTCCAAGCCATCCTGTATAATTCCACAGTAGCGTGTGTTCGACTGAAGCAAAAGTTGAAAGCCATCAAGAGCAGCATTATGCAAAACGTCTAACGGGCAGACGTCAGCTTAATTTAGCCTACATGCATACATAGGCATTTGTAGACACAGATCTATTAAATTCGCCGGGATCGATACGGTTTAGCATTCGCACGGGTTGCCAGCATGTGTGATTAAGGCGGGTTCTCACCGCCGGAAGCGCGTGACGCCTCCTCATGTCTGAATGTACCCTAAGACGTGACTGGTGCTGCTAATGTCACGGGGAAAATGTCATTGCGTGTGTGGTAGGCGCTGGCAGACATCTTGGAGTGTACACCGGTATGTTAAGCACCTCGTTCATAAGAAATATGTAAATCCTTGAATGCAGATTCTTAAAAATGTAAAAATGAAAAAAATATATCCACATATTTATCATTATTTTTTCGAACGGTTTCTATGACTAGACTTATAATGAGCTTTAATGTTTTCTTAGTCTTCAAGTGATGTCAACTTCAACACTGTTGACGAATTGTGGCTGATAGGTTACGGATCAATATTCTAATTCATAACGTATTATAATTAACAATAATATTGTGATTAGCCGCGTCCAAACAGACTAAGCACACCCTATGAGGAAGCCTCGCGAGCCAATATCTTAGTCGGACGCATATTCAGTTTATACACGCGCTCAAAGGAGTGAGTTAAAAAAGGAGTTTGACTCGAAAACCTAGGCTAGCCAGTAGGTAACTCTGATGAAGCAGTGGCAGCACTTTCTAATATCTTTATTTCTGACACATCTGACACTTTTTTAACAAAACCAAGACCAATACGTACGTACTGTTAATGAGACGTCGTGAAATCTCCTCGGTCACAAGATATAGATTCATGATGGATACGCTACATTACATACAGCAAAACACATGCTCGGAATATACCAAACAGAGAAACTAGTCTGTGCCTATCCCTAAGAGACGTTGACACAAATCAATGAATTAACATACCTATTCACTAGACACTTTAAACGAGTAAAATTAACACATCATAACTAAGACTCGCCTGAATAAGTGATTTGCTACGCCCTTTACGTGACTAAAAGTTTCAATAAAAACTCATTTAGTGAACGGACGCCAGGCCAATAGGTTTAATTAAATGGTTCCAACGAGGAAGTACTAGCCTCTTACAGAATATCAATATAACGTAGAAGTATTTGTACAATTAAGCTTCGTTGGATAAGTGATTGTGTTGGTCCAATAAGTCTTTCTGGCGCCAAACAATTTTAAGGGCTCAGGCATCTGACTCGGCTTCTGGTCGCTTCCTTTTTCTGTGTTTTTCTGTGTTTCTGTGTGTAAGTGTGTTCACAGTCGGTAAGTCGTTGATTTTTCGTTTCTAAATGTGTTAGATAAATTATAACGCATTAAAGCTTATATAAATCGGACAATATAGTCGACTATATTCGAATTCTATTTTTTTTCTATTCGAAACATAAGGGTCCGTAAGATATTTGGGTTTTTCGGGTACGCGAAGTAGTTCCCTAAGGACGCGGGTGAAACCACGAGAAACGGCTAGTAATCGATATTAACGTATTGAAGTTATGGAGGTTCATTGAAAGTGCAGAAGCTAGTGTAAACTGATTAAAACTAAACATGAGAAAATTAGACTTTAAAATATCACACGTTATCAGAATTTTGCGATTATTTTTAGTAAATATATAAAGTCTAAACTAATCACAATCGAGATCGCCTTAACTCTATATCAACTTCTAAAATTTTTAGGTAAACATGTGATAGAATTTATGAACTTGCTATCCCAATCGGCAAATCATCAAATCCCAATTAGCTAAAACTGTTTGTAATCTCATTGAAAAGTGCCGTTCTATATTGAGTAGCCACGCGGCATTGCGTTTGATTGCATACTAAACACTGATTACTAATACATAATTACACAAAAACCATTGCAATACAAAACCTAAACTATATTTCATAGTAGTTGTTTATTGTGGCAAATTATGACTGAATTTCTTCTATTTAATGGGTACTTATCCTGCTACTGATTAGATTAAAAAATCGTACATTTCGACCAATAAAGACCACTCCAGTCAGTTATTATTCAAATTAAATAAATAAAGTAGGTAGGAAACAAGAAAATAAAGATTGTTTGATATCCTTGCCGTTAAAGCTTAATTGGCCGTAATGAATACCAATGTCTATGTTTACCTAATAATTTGCACACCAATGAAAAAAAAAGAGTAGTGTACAGTTCTCAGATCACTAAGAAGATTCTGGGTTAGCCCACATACATCCATACAGCGTAGGTTCTAAGTTCTTTTATGAGCAAGAGTTTTCTTGTAAATATTTATTTATTTTCAGTCTGTAGCGTCCAACTGCATGGCAAAATCCTCCCTCTCCTCTTTCCACTCATCTATTTTGTCATAGACAAGTCAAAATAAATTATTTTGGCTAAGAGTAATATTTAATCCTGGGTCTTGATCGTGAATAGTCGCAAACATCTGTTCCTCCAAACGCTCCGGCACCAACGAAGCAGAATAAAAATAAAATATTTCAAAAGTCAAACGAAAGGTCAACCATGAAATGATAAACTGTCACATCCCGTAATGGCATTCATAAAATAATTATACACCATAAATAATCCCCATGGGAATATCATACATGCACACTGTAATTAAGAGATTATTATAAAACGTCGTTTAGTCTACCGGACGACATAAATCTCGAAGGCAAGTACCCGAGTATTGAAATAACTACGATAATAACAGCACCCAGGTAACAGACAGACATTCATTTTAATATTACGCATTCGTTAGCTTTTAAGTGTTTTATGTTAGATAAGTAATAAGATTATAATGGGTCTTAACTAGGTCTTACTAGTGTCCCAAGACGAAAGTCTTTGACCAGTGTGTGTTAGCAGTGATGATCTACGGCGCTGAGACGTGGTCGCTAACTATGGACCTCATCCGAAAACTCAGGGTCACTCAGAGGGCGATGGAGAGAGCTATGCTCGGAGTTTCCCTGCGAGATCGAATCAGAAATGAAGAGATCCACAGGAGAACCAAAGTCACCGACATAGCACTCCGAATAGCCAGGCTGAAGTGGCAATGGGCAGGGCACATAGCGTGAAGAACCGATGGCCGTTGGGGCAGGCGGGTTCTGGAGTGGCAACCACGTACCGGACGACGCAGCAGGGGTAGGCCTCCCGCAAGGTGGACCGACGATCTGGTTAACATCGCGGGGAGCGGTTGGATGCGGGCGGCTCAGAATCGGTCTGTGTGGAGAACCTTGGTGGAGGCCTATGTCCAGCAGTGGACGTCTTTAGGCTGGCTTGATGAGGTCTTACTAGGGGTCTGTATCAAGATAGGAATTGGAGCATAGAACCAAAGTAATAGACCTGGCGTGTATGTGCAAATGCAGCCTTAGAGCATATTTTCAACAGACATCGGCATCGCTTTATACCTCACTGGATTTGTCCTTGTCTCTCCAAAAAATTGTTAGCCGTCACGCTTAATTACCATCTGGTAATTAAGGTTAACAATTTTTTGGCAAGAGAAAAAATTACAAGAGCATTACAAAATCTTACACTTGGTCTAAGGTAAGCTTGTTGCATCTGTTTCTTCCAATTAAACCTGAAGAGACGAACGGATGGGTTCCTTAAAACTACTAATTTACTATGAAACCCGGAAACAGGTATTATTTATCAAGCTAATCAACATTTTATATTTATTATTCTTAATAATAAATGCACAGAAGCCTCGCCTTACAGTCGTGAAAACGAGAGGCAGGAGCTGTGAATTGAATACTTCTCATTACATTTTATCGTGTACCACGTTGAAGTTACGATACATGGACAACGAAGACACATTTCGTACTATTTGGGCAGAGATGCACTTAAAATAAAATTGGGCAAGTGCGAGTCGGACTCGCGCACAAAGGGTTCCGTACCATCATCTATAAAAGAAAATCACGTTCGTTGTATGTATACTTAAATACTTTATAAGTTTCTACCTGTTTATTAAGATCGAGTAACAAATTGCTTAAAAATTACGTTTGTTGTATGGGAGCCCCCCTTTATTATTTACTTTTTTTAAATTTAATTATTTATTTTGAAAGGTAATATACAACTACATATTGTGTAAAAATTTAAAGCGTCTACCTGTAACAGTTAGTAATTTTGAGCAAAATATACGAAAAAAAACACGTTTTTTGTATGGGACCCCCCTTAATTTTTTTATTTTTTTTTATTTTTAGTATTTGTTGTTATAGCGGCAACCGAAATACATAATTTGTGAAAATTTCAGCTATCTAGCTATCATGGTTTATGAGATACAGCCTGGTGACAGACAGACAGACAGACAGACAGACAGACAGACAGACAACGGAGGCTTAGTAATAGGGTTCCGTTTTTTACCTTTTAGGTACGGAACCCTAAAAAAGATCACGTTGACATTTAATAAAAATTGTATATTCAATTAAAGATCAGCAAAATCTTTGTATACGTAATCCTGGACATCCTGGAGAGCATACATTCTAATAGCTTAATTGGTATTGGTATTACTGTATACCTACTATACAAATAACAGTTACCTCTAGAACTTTAATTCATCCCTTTACTAAAAAAAACTATTGGCACAATTCGGGCGACATACAAGAAAAAAATATTCGCATAATAAAGAAAATAGCAAGTTGTTATCAAACAACCTCTTTGATCCGCCTCTATTACTGTCGCAACATAAAAACCGACATGTGACAAATTGACATTGCGGCTGACGACAGCCATATTAATATTTTGAAACATCACGTATCCTATGTCACTCCCACAGTTAAGAAAAATACGATACGACGATAAAACGAGACAATTTATTAAAATCTATCAAGCCGTTCCAACGATTTCGACTACGGTATGCGCCAAACGAAAGTCCAAAAAAGTAATAGACTTGTGTGAGTATATTTAGATGTCAAAATACTTTTCAGTTAAGAACTTCTTTGAAAATGTTTTTGATGATGAGATGGCACTGGTATATTCTTTTAATCAAAATGGAGTTACAAATTCAATAGTTTCTCCTGAAATCATGTACCTAGTGTTTTTATTGATTTAGAAGTTGCAAGAAAAATTGTCTTTTACAACTTGTGTAAGTATATCGTGAGATCTAGCGGCAAAATATACCTTGCTGGGTGATCGCCTGATGTGGGCTGTTTAGGTACGAGGGCGGCACTGAAAATTTCGGGAATCAAGGAAGTGACACAACATTACTATTTAAAAATGTATTTATTGCTTTTCCGCGAAATTTGATACAGTTTTCCATACGATGGAACCAATCATTGAAGCAACCATTCCATTCGGAAGTTGGGGTCCAAAATGGCCGTTTTGTAGGCGTCCACAGCTTCTTCAGGTGATGAAAATCTCTGTCCACGCAATTTATTCTTTATTTTAGGGAAAGTATAGAAATCATTAGGGCTTAGGTCGGGGCTGTACGGCGGATGGTCTAATAATTATATGTTTTCTTGCTCTAAAAACTGTTTTGTTCTGTGCGCGGTGTGAGAACTCGCATTTTCGTGATGGAGGATGATGCGGCGGTTGCAGTTCTCTTTACGGAGTTCAGAAACGACCTGTGGCAAACAAATGGCATACCATTCTGCATTAACTGTTCTTTGTCCCTCAAGAGGAATAGTCGTAACATGACCGGTTTTGGAGACAAACGTGGCCACCATTTTTTTTGCAACACTTCGTGAACGAAACATTTTTGTTGGCTTTAACTAATTTTCGAACACCCAGACTCGTGACTGGTTTTTTGTTTCGGGTTCGTACGCGTATATCCAGGATTCGGCACCTGATACGATGTTGTATACAGCATTTAAGGATCCTGCGTGGAATCTTTCGAGAGTTCTGACGCACCAAGTAACGCGAGCCGCTTTTTGCTCTTCACAGAGCGAATGCGGTATCCATCTGGAAAACAACTTTTTTACACCTAATTGTTCATGCAAGATTATTTGTATTTGACTCATGCCAATGTCTAAAGTTGCCTGAATTTCGCGGTATGTCACATGTCGATCTTCCTCAATCAGCTTACGCACAGCATCAACGTTTTCTTGGGTGACTGCAGTTTTTGGATGACCTTGACAGGGATCATCACTGAGCTTGACACGTCCACGTTGAAATTCAGCAAACCAGCGATAAATTGTGGTTTCGGATGGGGCTTCATCAAATCATCCGGTCAACACACTGTTTTTGTATTAAACCACTTCGAAAGTCATAATAAATCATCACTCTTGAATTTTCTCGAGTCAATTCCGTTTTCTCAACGACTAAACAAGTTTGACAAAACCTTGTGACAAGACCGAGAATCTTTTTTTAAATAACTAAATGGTATTCGATTTTTAAAACCAAGGAGTTTTCAATTAAAAAGATTTTAATAGGACAGGAACAGTGGAAATATTCCATTCCCGATACTTTTAGTGCAGCCTATGTATATTTATTTTCAGAGTCCCTATATAGAGGCCTTGAAGTAAACACGCTTAATATAGCCGTATACTATATAATGAGGCGATAAACAGTCCATTGTGTAATGAGACGTCCCGGGGCCGGCGGCGACACGGCTCGGTCGAACCAATTAGTTACTGTTTACTAAAGCGTCGCTTATCCGCTTATTCAAAGCACATCGTTCAGTGGGCGTAAAATAATTGATATTTCCTCGCTCACTGATCATTATAATAGTAAAGCACGTCCGTATCATCGGTATATCTGGTTTTTCAATAAGCCGTGGGAAAGCAATGCTGGTCGCGCGACAAACGAGCGAGCGACTCGGCGACGCTTCGTACTCACCACATGCGTGTCCCCACCGCATCTGGTATACACAAGAACTAATTTTTTTAACTAGGGACCAGTCGGGCCTGTCATTATTCCACGTTTATCAATGCTAATGGGTAACGTAACGAAACTGAGTTCCACTTGCCTTTATGGCGTGTTTACACGACATGTTTATGGAAAACATCGGACGGTCAACATCGGCTGTTCCCCTGTTCTTAGTGTTTATGTTCGACACATTAATTGAATTTTATGCTTTTAATTTAGTTAAGATTTAATAAACTGCAAATAAATTCTTCACTGCTATGATTAAACAGTTACAGCTTTACGCAGGTGCTTTTACGAGTGTTTTAATGTAAGTAAGTGTGTATTGGATGTTTTAAGGTCTGCACGGTACTTTATAACACCATAATATTACAGATATAATCAATTCAAGCCATTATTTTTTAATATATCTGTATTGAAAGGTATGTTTAATTAGTTTTTAAATTGACTTCATATGTACTTATTTGTTTTGATTAAGAAGGGACATGGTCATTATTTTATTTCAATTATAACTTTAGAGGTTAAAGTAATTGAAATAAACATAAGGCGAAAGAAATATATTAAAAACAGTTTATTAATATTTAAAAGGTAAAAGTAATAAATAGTGGCGATAAGCGCTACGATCATTAATTCATTATTATACCTGCCAGAGCAAACGTGTCCTTCTAATCAGTAAAATAGTGCGCGAGTCTTTAAATTGTCGTAAATATAAAGACAGTGCTTTTTATCGCTATCCTTTCGATTTCAAAATAAAGCCGCAATATTATTATATTCGAAATACCGCACCCGTTCTTTTTTACCTTTATAATTAAAAAAAAGAACATAAATAATCACTTGACAGTGTGTTGCCGCCATCTTTGTAGTTTAAAAAAGGAAGCATTCGCATCCAAAAAGGTTCGTACATTCATCTATGGTCAATGGAAGCAATCAGTCCAAAATAAAATTAGGCATGCCACACACAGCCAAGAAAAACGAAACAAATAATACGTAATAAGAAAGCACACAAACAATAACGCTTATGTATAAAAGTAATAAAGTGAATTGGTCTGCATCCTGTTTCCGAAATGTTTCCCTGGGACATTTGTATGCTGTAGGTGATTGATCACCGACACTGCGCAGACGGACAACAGTATATTTACTTCACACACGACATGTACAGTACAGTAATTCGATACCTAGTTTACATTTGAAGTATTGTATATTAAGTAAGTACTCGTATATATTTATAGTGAGTTCTCACGATGATCGAGGTTTGGGATTGCTTCCCATGATTACTTTATGTACAGGTTTGGTAATAGTATAATAAATAAATGTTTCGCAATTATATTTTATTTGGATAATCAAATGTCAGAGTGCAAATGAAAAACACCATCAGATATCAGAATATTTCAATGACTTCTTATTATCAAAGCAATTCTATCTGTAAGTAGGTATTACAAAATATATAAAAAATATTTTAGGCAAAAGTTTGCTTGTTCCGTTTTCATGTCAAAACGACGGTACGGAACTTGATTGACTGTAGCATCCAAATATGCAGATTAAACTTTGGAAATGGACATAGGCCATTTATTTATTGCAATTAAAAACTTGCAGAAGTTGAAATAGGGATGAAGGTTTATTATGGGGTTTTTGAAATAGGGTATGAAGGTTTATTGTTTAGAATCGTTAGATCATGTCGGAGGCCTTCAGGCGGCCAACAGCAGATTTAGCCACACATTCATACGAAAAAGAAAGAAAGAAAGGAATCTCCATTAAGTACCTATTTTTAAATAAGGTAAGTACAGCAAGGTCCGTGTGGTGACGGATTAAGAATACGGAATGTCACCACCCCATATCATCCCATGGGTGTCGTAAGAGCCGGCAGAGGGAGCATATTATGCAGAGAACAGCACTGTAAGAGAAGGAAAACTTTATACAAAGCCTATACCAACCCGTTTGGCCAGCGTGGTATAGTAGGCCAATTCCTCCTTACAAAGGAGAGCCCTAGTCCAACAGTGGACTGTTAAAGGCTGATGATGATGAAGTACACCAATATACCTATTCATTTTTATTTGATTTTCAATATAAAACGTTACCTCCTCATTCGCGTTCGTAACCATGAGCAAAAGCTTAGTATCACATAATTCACCTACTCACATTCATCTCTACATTGCACCAAATCGATCTTAATGACATAGAAACAATGTACCCGGTAATTATTCCATTCATACCGCACATGTACAAGTAGGTAATGCGCACTTATTGATAACAGAACAATTAATCAAACCTTGATTGATTACTTTTATCATTGCGCTCAATAATGATGCATGTACCTACTAGTGTTTAACTTATTACTAGTAGTTCAGTATTATTGTTAGTTACATTTTTATCACTATGCTGTTCTAATGACGTCGGACCTGCGAAGAAAGCAAGTGTATTTATGTCAAATGACCATAAGGGATCTTTTCTACACACTGTTTGTTCGTGAATTAACACGACGAAAAAGGCACCGTACTGAGATGCATTAACCTCGTGTGCTTTTAAATCTGCACTTTCTACCGTTTCTACGTGTACTTTTAAATCCACACTTACTTCGTGTCCTTTGAGATCAGTGTTGTCTATTGCAGTCCATTTATTTATTTATTTATTTATTATATTCAGTTACTCTCAGCACTTACAGGTTTGTTGCCCAACACGCGCTGAGAGTCATTTAAAATAATTAAATACGGTAATAAATTAATAATACACTATATAGATGCAATAAAATCAATAGCATTCGAATTCATGTCAAGTTATACAATCATGTCAAATAATACATACTGCGAAGTCAAATAATTATAGTTAATTTCATGTGATCACATACCTACCTAAGTCATATTCACAATACAATTGAATTAATTATGTCAGAAATTACAATATAATAAAATGAATATCATGCATAGAGATATTAGAATAGAGTGGCAGAACAGTACCTAACTCAATACTGTGTCGTGTCCGTCGGTGCGAGAGAGAACACAACATTAAAGGCCCCCTGCATCTCTCTCTAACAATACATGCACAACATCAACATTACGCAGTGGCGTGCTACCTGTAACTATTATTTATATCAGTTTATCAGTAATCAATCGTTTAAAAAAATATAAACATTTTTGTCACTTCAAACTATCTTCGTGTATCAATAAAAACAAATTTTAAACTATTGATTACTAATAAACTGATTTAAATAATAGTTACAGGTAGCACGCCGCTGCGTAATGTTGATGTTGTGCATGTATTGTTAGAGAGAGATGCAGGGGGCCTCTAATGTTGCGTTCTCTCTCCCACCGGCGGACACGAATAGGCTCCACTCTGCCACTCTATTCTTAATATCTCTATGATATCATGTCGAGTAATACAATCATGTCAAATAAAACTGTGTTGTCAGGTAAATAATACTACGTACAATGTCAAATAATAATAATAATAAATCACATGTGATCACATTAATTAATACATTTTAAATAATTACTTAAGAAGGTTTGGCACTGTTTGTTAAATTCTCCCCTACTATTAAAAAATATGTCAGTACTTGGCTGTTGATTGACTAGGGCATTGAGCAGTGATATGGCCTGACTTGTAGGAGCGAACTGTGCGGTGTTTGTGCGTACTGGTGGTGCCGCGAGCAAGCGGCGCGACCGCAGCCGCGAGTACTGGTCCGGTGCAGACAGTCCGCAACGAGACAACGCCTCAGGATTGTCAATCTGCCCATTAAGCAACAAATAGAAATGTGCCATAAGTTGCCACTTACGTCTCAGCTCGAGAGTATCAATACCCACCATACCTGATACAAACAGAGACGGATATAGGTACGGATAATATCCGTACATTTTTTTATAAAGAAATCGGCAAAACTTTCGCTGCACTCGTTCTACTATTAATTTATATTTTGCCTCGTGTGGGTCTCAGATGGCAGAGTTGTACTCGAGCTTGCTGCGAACAAATGCGAAATATAAAGCAGTTAGCGCATCCCTTCCACTGAAGCGAGCAGACTGCCTCATGACAAAGCCGAGCGACCTATAGGCTTGACTGCACATCTTATTTATGTGGGTGTTAAAAGTTAACTTTGCATCAACAACCAAACCCAAGTCGCGAATTTCTGTAACGCGCTCCAGCGGACTGCCTGACAGAGTATACACAAAAGTGATCGGTGAATGCGATCGGGTAAATGTGATCGTTTTGCACTTTGAAACATTAAAGTCTAGGTAGTTGCGTTTACTCCACGCCTCGACGTTGTTGATGTCCTGCTGAAGCGCGGCACAGTCACTCACATCCTTCACCTCTAAGAACAACTTCAGATCATCAGCAAACATGAGGCATCGCGCCGAACTCACGACATTCGGCAAATCATTGATCATGATCAGGAATTGAGTCGGCCCCAAATTACTGCCTTGGATTACTCCAGAACTTGTCTCGTAGGACTCCGAGCGGCAGCCTGATATCTGGACATATTGAGTTCTGCTCTTAAAATAGTCTCGGAAAAATTTGACCAGATTTGGACTAAACCCTATAGCTACTAACTTATCCAAAAGAACTTTTGTTTGGACACGATCAAAGGCTTTTTTTAAGTCGAAGTAGGCCGCGTCCACCTGCCTACTTTGGTCTAATGCTGCAACAGAAAAATTTACAAGGTTCAACAAGTTGGTAGTAGTTGATCTACCTGGTCTGAACCCGTGCTGACATTCACTCAATTGTGGCCGTACCTGCCTACTTATATGTCGGTTTATGATGGAATCAAAGATCTTACCGAATGCCGAGAGCACGGCGATCGGCCTATAGTTCATGATGTCTGAAGCTGCCCCATCCTTCGGAATGGGTGTAACCCGAGAGACCTTCCAAAGCGCTGGGTATGTAGCGGTTCGTAGAGCAAGGTTGTAAATGTGCAATAAAGGTTCTCGAAATACAGATATGCAGTCTTTAACCAAAAACGGAGGAATACCATCTGGCCCAATGGACGAGGAATCCCTCAGACGCTTTACAGCGTATGTCACATCCGCACTATCAATGTTGTCCAGTGCGATACTGGACGATGATTCATTTGAAGAATAATATTGTTCGGCCGTGTCACGAGACAGTCCCACCCCGTCAGTGTGAAAAACTGACTTAAAAAACGTCGCGAACGCATTGGCAGCGTCCACTCCAGTCACAACTCTCCCATCGTATTCATACTCCTCACAGGTATACCTGGAAGAACGTTGTTCTTGTACGAATGTCCAAAATCGCTTCGGATCCGATTTTATATCCGCCTCTGTCTGTTGTATATAGGTTTTGTATGCTGTATCAATAAGACGTTTCAAGTGTTTTCTATAGTACCTAAACATATCTAAGCACCACATATTTTTTGAGCTTTTATACTTTGAATGAAAGTATGATTTGTCCCGTATGCATGTAATTATCTCAGGAGTGTACCATGGTGGGTATTGGTACCTCGAGCAAAGAGTAGATTGTTGTTTAAATGGTACATGACACTGTAAACAATTATTAATTTTGTCGTAAAACATGTTAACTGCTTGGTTAACATCATTAACAGAGAGTATATCGTCCTATTTTAATGATGCGATACTTTCATATAGTGGACAAAAATCTGCTTTCCTAAACTGCCAATGCCACGATAAAACTCCATGCGATGAAGCCGCGGGCGAGCCTGGCAACAGCGGAGGCGCGGGCCGTACAGGCCGCGCTGGACGGGGCACGCTCAGTACAAAGCTGAGCGGTGGATGGTGTGCGTCCGGTGGCACAAGTGGCACTGTATCTTCCCTCATATGCACACACTCGCTGCCCAGATCGCTCAAAACCAAGTCCAACATGTTGCCATATTTGTTATAGACTTTGTTATATTGTTTTAAGTTGCCAAACGCAAGAAGGTGTGAGAAATCTAACTTTACCTGTCCACTAGCTGAATTTAAGTTCAGATCTCCAACAATGATAATATGCAGTTTAGAATATTTCCTAATAACATTTTCTAGGACTGAGAAATATTTTCTATAATTCATATCACTTGAGTTAGGGGGAATATAAAGCGCACAAAACAGTATATTTTTAAATTTAAAATAAACTGTTGTCATCACCATTTCTATGTCGTCAGTATATCCATCGATGTCAATGATTTGTTTTATTTGGTATTGACACCGCACCGCCAACAATACCCCGCCCCAACCGGTATCGTTGGTCCGGTCCCGACGTATGACATTATAATCTCGCGGGAACACTTCCGCATCATAAACACTACTATTTAGAAACGTTTCGGTCAGAGCGAACACATCAGCTGATTCGTTTATTATGGCCAACTTACATACATCTAATTTCGAACGCAAACCTCTAACGTTCTGATAAAACAGTGAATATGTTTTATGTTTAGGCGGTTTTATCACTTTGTTTGCGAAATCCACTGCGCCACGGCTTTATGCAAACATTTTGTACCCAGTTTTCTGGCGCCAAGTACTTTGCACAGTGATTCGCCGGTACAGATAACTTGAATGACGCATAATCACCTCTCGATTTCAAAGACTCAACAGAGCAAGTATCACCTGGACAAATTTTCGTTAAATATGCAGTCACTTGTTCCACTGTAGTACCTTCCTTCACATAATACAAGTGTAGGTATGCTTTACGTTCCGCCGCCGCTAACGGGTGCGTAGAATCGGGGATAGCTGTACCACGAGTAACGTTCTCGATCGAACGTCGCTTGTTGCGGCGACGCACCTCGACCCATTCGCTGGCGTGAGTATCTTGCGACGAATCCGTATGAACATCGGCCGGCCCTTGCACTTGTGAGTTATTCGTAGTGAGTTGCTGTGGCTCCGCTGTGCTTGTAGTAGGGGTAACCGTTGGTGACGTCAGTGCGCATTGAGTAGTGGTGGCAGCGGGCCTAGCCGCCGGCTTCCGAGAATTAGCGGAGATCGCCGATGCTGCACGAACGCGCGCCTCGCGCACTGGTCGCTGCGCTGGCTCCGCTCTAGGATTACCCTCTGCGTTGGATTTATTCATTATCACTGAGTCACAGTTATCACCAATGAGTTTTTTAATAAGCTTATTCTGCTCATTTACAAGCTTTTCCAGCGAATCCACTTTGTTATGCAGCAAAAGCACTGTCTTGTTTAACTCGCGGATTGCAATTTCGGCACTTTTATCAGACATTTCTATTTTTACGAGTCCAATTAATCAGAGATGGAAATTAAACGTGTGTGTGAAAGAGAGGAAAAATTATATTTCCTTGTTTTATTGACAGCTTAAAAACGCTGATTTGGTAACATTTTATTTCAGATCACATAGCCTTATGAAGCTGATAATGATCATCACTAGGAAGAAGCATAGGAACTATTTAATCATGACATTGTGACAACAGTTACTCCTCCCTAGCATCTGACTCTTCGGTAGCTTTAGGTACGTCAACAGAAGAACAGAGCATCAAATCCGTAAACAGTAATTTCCAGTTAAACATTAGTCAGATATTTCGCATGCTGGCAACAACTTTCAAAAACAATATATCAATTACATGTCATAAGGTAAACCTATCCATTGGGTGAGACTTAAACAAATAAAACCATGATAACCTCTTGGGTAAATACAATGACTATATGAACGACATAGTGGCTTTAGCGGCCACACCATTTACAACTGCGATCTCTATAAGGGACAATTCTTAGCGGGATCTACAAATTATGTATTGTTTCGAACCTGTATGTTGTTCTTGTTCGTTAGTGGAAGGTTTTAAAACACCTATCCCGCAATACAGGATGTATCTCTAGTCCAGAGGTTGATTTTGAAAATCAAAGTTGTGATTCTAATCCAGCTACTTGCACTATACTTACTCAATAATATAGTCACTTAAGAGATTAAGATTATTCGACCTTCTGATACAAAAGTTATTCGGTAATTGAGTATACAATTTTGTACATTACAAAGTAGATTAAGTTTACATACATTGTTATACAAACAATATGTCATTAATCATTGAGTATTCATCCATCAATTCGTTGTCACCGCTGCAGTCCTTTTATAGAGGGGTACGTCAAAAACACGGTTAGACGTATTACGGTACTATAAAATAAGACACCTTATTTATTTAGGTTTATAATGGTACGAAACTTTGTTAATAGTCATTTTTTTTTCAAATCTAAGAGATGACAATGGCATCAGATGATACGTTCCGGTGACATCGATGAAGTTCAATACATGTAAAACATGATTAAAATTGTACTCTAATTATAAATTATTCATTATTATTTTGTCACTGTGTCAATAAATTTATAGGAAGGAACTATTCACTGTTCGCAATATACTCTTCGTAAATCATAGTCAAGAGTAACTCATACTTGATGTAAGCTTCGGAAGCTGGAAGGCATCCAAAACTTGGATAACAGTGTAACAGAGTGTGAACAAAATATACTGCTTTAAGAACTTCAAGAAATAAGTTTTCATTTCAATATTTTTTATCCAAAACACAAAATATATATTACAATAAAATAAGTCTCGTCAATCATAAATAGACAATCGTAACCGAAATATGCCGATAGATTTAATAGTTCAAATAGTTGTCGCGTTCGATTCAAATTTTAATATCGTATTCGACATTTGAAACGTTGCTGTTGACACGTGTATCGAAATTTTGTTACTACCCTCAATTTAGCTAACGGTATACACTTCATAGGCTTTATTTATTGCAAAAAATGAACTGATGCATGTTCGAAGTTTTGTTCTATACCTTAGCTGTCTGTAATTAAGTTACTTTTTGGAAGGTATAGACTACTAGTACATTTAAGGGAGGCATCTTTCCATAAAATTCTTTGGTACGAAAAATTACCTTTTTATTTTAAGTTTATTTATCTATAGTACTGGGTCTAATCTATTACATTATATATTATAACTAGAGGACGCCAGCAGCTACGCCTGCATTTTTTTAAAATTTACCCGTTTTGGCCGATCCCGTGGGAATTTCGGGCAATCCCTTCTTAGTGCACCCCTACGGTCCCCAAGGAACATACATGCCAAATTTCAGCTTCCTGCGCCCAATAGTTTCGGCTGTAGCGTGTCTGTCAGTCAGTAACGCAAGGTATATATTAAGATAAGGTCTAAAAAATGTTAGTTAAGTTAAAACCACACTAGGCACTCTATTTGCATGTAGGTATATGTATGTCACTGACACGTGCAAAATTAAATTGTTCGACGAAACATGCAACGTTATTTACTGCTCTCACTATCAATAAGAGTTGCGCCACGTATAACTTTTTAAACTACTAGAGTCCAGTATCATGATGAGATTACAATAATAACTCAAAATCACAACTCATATTTAATTTCACAAACGTACACCAATCAAATATCAAACTTAATGCAACGGGGCTCTTTCAGCGCACTAGGACCATTCATCGCGGCCGGTTAGAACGAATCAAGTGGAATGTTTCAATCCATCGAGTGGTTATCTTCACTGGCCCGAGGCTCGGAGGCCGTGGAGTGCCGTCTGACCTCGGGCTCTATATTTGTTGACACCGATACACAGCCACAATAAGACACCCCACACAATACATGCAACATTCGCCTGAGAATCGTTGACATTTACAATTCACTCAATATCCTCCTTTAGGTGTGGTGACATCTAATCTTTACGGTGGATGATTTTCGAAGGGATATCGTTGTAAAGTAGACATTTTTGGTTTCATCTTGCTTAAGAAAGATTTTAAGGATACCTATAGAAAATGTAAAAATTGTATCATCTACCACTTACCTATGCAATTTTTTTCTTACAACGATCAACACTGTGTAAGCAACATCCCCGAGCAATTAGTAAATATTTGATGCGACAGTAAAAATTATAATCGATAGGCAGAGGTGTACTATCCTACTTGACGAACGCTACATTTTAGTTCCAAAGAGGGAGAGGCAAGTATC
Organism: Euclidia mi; assembly: GCA_944739405.2. Lineage (NCBI taxonomy): Eukaryota > Metazoa > Arthropoda > Insecta > Lepidoptera > Erebidae > Euclidia > Euclidia mi. Next base: position 48,268,798 of record OX123187.2, read on the forward strand.
GACGAAGGAACACATACCCAGACGCTCTGCTGGTACTAAATATTTCGTAACAGAAAACTTCAATAACACTTCAACCAACCCGAAGAGTAGATACGTCCGACTTATGTAACACAGAACCAACTAAGTTAACTTAATATGAAGCAGTGTTAAAAACTGCCGAGGGAAAAAACTTGTGAGAACTAATTAACAGACACGTCCAACGTTGAACCCGTTGAATCTGGCAACTTACAAATTTTGCATAGAGATTCTTACATATTAATGCAGGTGGAATAAAGGAAGAGTTATTACAAGTTCTGCAGGGAGTCGAGAAAGCGAATCTGTAGAAGCTAGTTAAGTCACAAATGCGAATAGTGTTGTTTCCGCTTATGTGTTACACGAGCGACATGTGTGTAATAAACGTTTATAGCAAGTAAAGCTTCATGTTGTTACTCCGACCACTTACACCGAGAATATTTTCCTAAGAATCACAGCGGGACGCTGAATTAGGCAGACCATTAAATAAACGCGTGTTGGCGATGTTGATACATAACAGTAATAAAACAAAAAGCGTTTTATATTGTGGCGGTGTGCGAGCTGCACAATAGCTGGCCCACTTAAGTACGGTCCAGCGCTTTCATTCCGGAACGAATTTTCCGGACCTGTCGTAATAAGCATCCGCGAACAAACAAAGACATTTTCCGTTTTGAGCAGCCGAAAACATTACAGCCAAATTATGTATTTTAGGTAGACGAAAATTTTATAAAAATATTCACAGAATGTACCTAAAGGAAAATCCGCCGGTTAGATACATAGCTAGGTGAAAAGTTGCGTAATGAATAAAATCCATTTAGGCTTTCATTAGAAATCCGTTTAGGGTTTCATTCGTTAAGTAACTTTTATCAAACTGTAAATTAATAAAGGCTAAGCGAATTTTGTTCGTTAGATTGAATTTCATCGGACGCTCGGGGATTGAGTTATCAATAATGTTTTTAGTAGGTAAGATAAATATGTAAAGGGTAAGTCGGTTAGCGGGGCGGTCAAGCCGGTGGCAGCATTAATGGTACGTGCAAAGTGGAGACATTAGTCCTTGTGTCAGGGCAGCTCGTTACCGGCCACCTCTCGAGGGACCTCCGCCTGTCCCCTATTTGTCAGACGACCGCTTCACGGTGAATTTTTTATGGACATAACTTATGTCTTTAGGGATTTTCAGGGGTTAGCGGCGTCCGCAAACGTGGGTCGACGTTGTAATCATTGCGGTTTACTACATGTGTTTTAATGTTATGTTAGGCACTTTAGATTACATAAACGGGTTACAGTTTCAAGATTACCTCATGAAATATGCAACGGACGTGTAAATGTAAGCGCTAGACGAATAAATCTTTACAATAGGAAAACGCACAGCTGCGTGTCGATATTCGTGCTTGCGCGTGCGCACTTAAATTAAACACAATCGCCCTAGAAAAGAAACGTGCCCTGCCGATAGGAGAGTTCCATAGGGCACAGGGCTGTACCGGCGCTGATAATGGCTTTGACAAATACTTAAATTCAATCGTTCAACACGAGTGTGTACTAAACATGTTACTACCTCGGCAGCTTCAACGTTATGACATCGCAGTCTCACACATCTGTTGCCAATAAGAGAACAGGAAAAAATACATTTCAATGCTACGAACATACGAGAACACATCCTTGGCAGCACAATTTCGGGCGTCATTTCACGAAGCATTAAACTAACGACTTCATATTCACTATCCGCAGACAGCCCTATTTGTTAGGGCTGCGTGTTACCAGCATGTCCCGCCGGCCTGACTACCGAACCAAAACAGTTAGAGATCTCTGCCAGCCGGCGTCTCTTAACACAACTCTGATATAAAACTTTTTGTGTACACAGCCGCCTTGTAAGCGAAATCTGGGGGCACGGCAGTGCCCCCGCCAAGTCGAGCAAACAGTGCCCCCGCCAAGTCGAGCAAAAAAGCAGCACGGCCGTACCATCCTTTTCTCGAAGCAATTCAGGCCATTTTCGACCCCCTATAACTTCGTTGTGGATAAAGCTAGAAACCTGAATTTTAAGTAACCAATCAGGCATTGTATAAATATGGTATATTTCAAATTTCATTCAATTTGAACGAGAAGTTTAAGAAATATAACGAGTCAAATTTCTTGATTTTGTCACTCACTGACCGATCATCAAAAGTCTAAGGCACTTTTAGCAGACATAGAAGCTTCAAATTTAAAATACAATTAGTGTTGAGTGTATCAATCAAGGTAAAACTAAAATATTTTTCAATTTCGGTCCAGTTTTCAAGATACATCAACTGCATAAATAACTTTGTAATCCTATATAAACATATAAGATTACAAAATTACATTTGCAGTTAGGGCTTTTAATTAAGAAACTTAGTTGTTGGTGGACAAGAATTAGAAGGTACCGGAAATAAAAAAGTAGGACTATCTACAAAAAGAAATGAGATACTATAAAAAACAATACTTGTCAAAAAACCAAGTCTCGCTTTTTACGGTAGCAAGACTTGGTTTTTTTGACAAGTATTGTTTTTTATGGTATAAAGATTTCATTGATGTATTCAATGTTTACGCGCCCCCCGTCTGTGATAACATAAACAACGAATCAAATCGTAAAGGCCGCCATTAGGTTTCCGGAAAGGCAGTTGAAAAAAGGATTTCGATTATAGTTCAATCACGACGAGAGGAATACGTATATTGGAAATCAGTGGCGTATCCGATCGATTAGGTATTTGAGTCACCCGAGCGTTATATTGAAATGGACAGATGGTAGATCCGGTACAGGCGTCGCAGTGGGAAGTGAGCAAATTAATTAACCGCAAATACGTCCCAGCGAACGTACGCGCCGCCGTCGCCGAGAATAACAACAATAGTATGAGTAGCAACTAGCAACACACGTGAAGTGTCCGAGGAGCTGTGGCCCACAGAGTGTTGTGACGGTGCTTGTTCCGAGAAATCTAATTATACGGTATAATTTGAACATAAATTTAAGTCGGTGTTAACATAAATCACTCATGGGCTCGAAATGGAACGCAAAGTAAAGTAATCTTGGCATTTCCAGCGTCCTTACCCGATGAGTCCTTGGCATTCACATAATTCAATGTCCTGAAAAATAGTGAGGCACTGGAAAATAATAATTGGAGGAATGCGAAAGTGTTTGTAATTTAAGCGATGAGGAGTTTCTGCCGGGCCGCTAAGTTGGTAACAAACTTCGTCTGCCTCACGTTCCACTTTGTTTGCCGCTATCGTAGCTGAAACTTCAACTAACAAAATTGTCAATTCACTACTTCTACGTTAAAGAGTTTTCGGTAGAGTTTATAAACAGTATTTTCTTGAAATACTGAGGGAAATTATTACTTTAGTAAATTATTATACTTGGTATATCGAGATAAATTGAGACCTATAAGAATAAATAAAGATTGAAGGCATTATGAACTGGGTATCAATACAAAGTAGCTACAACGAAAATTGATTCGTATACTTATTGATTAACAGCACGAGAGAACAATTGAGACAAGGTATGATTTCGAGAAGGATCGATCTGACATTAGGTGTCAATAAGTCAATGCTACTATTATTGACAGCAGAACATGATGTCATGTTACCAATATTTTTCAAAGGAAACTTTCGGCAAAGCGAAAGACAAAAGTCTGTATGAGTCTCTCATCGTAACCACGAGTGATTAAATATGACTTCAAGTAAAGTAACACCACTCCAATGTCCTCGCATTTGTCTTAGCTTATATTTCTGGAACTGTCCGCATCCAGTTTTCACAACATATATTTTCCATTAGTGAATACCAAAGACTAGTGCATTCCAACAACTTCTAGACGCCTATTACGAAAGAGCTTGTTACATTTGACAAGGTAATAAAAAAAATCAGGGTCAACGACAACTTTGTATTATTATAACTTATTTCTCAAAAGCTGCCATTCTCAAGGAGAATCCATTAAAATAACACAATTGATTGCTTACTATTATTTATGGTCTGGTTCACGATCATTACGTTGACAAGACGAAATGTTAGACTGTGCTTCGCTACAGCATAATAGAAATAAAATGTCAGTCGTTGAAACAAATTGCTTTATAGGAGATTGAAATAATATTCTATTGTGTTTATTAATCAAATATTGGCTTCAGGACTATTTTATAGACGCAGTAAAAAGTACTTTAAAATATTTCGGAAAGATTTATAGAAATCGAGATTCATGTTTGTTAATAATGAAAAGATATAATATATTATGAATAATGTCAATTACTCAGTAGCTCTGATAAATCTCAGGAGCTGATATTGTTCACAGTGAACTCCTGTTTTCGAATAAGAGGGAATCTCCTATGCACACAGTACATCGCCTAAGACCTCCCGCGCACAGCTTTGTTTAACCATGCAGATACACAAAAGCGATTCAGACACGAGCCCCTTCGAACGCACAGATAGCTTTACTAAAACATCTAAAGTTTAGATGAAGCACTCAATTGGAAGCGATGATTGCGCAACCTCTCAAACTTATAATGGAAGCCCACACACAAACACAAACTATTCTAGAATTTTGCTTAATTGAAACGCCTAACAACCATACTCTAGCATGAAATCCACAACGCTTGAAAACAACACCAATATAACTTTTATTTTAATTAAGTCCAGTCCGCTACAATAAAATTTAACACAATGTGACCAAAGGCAAAAAACAGTTGTATTACGCGAGTGCCATCTGTACGATTCGTTGAAATAGATAAATCAAAAGAAATTAAAACAATAAAGATATAATTGGATGTTGCAATGGACCGCAGACCTCAAGTTCACGGACGGACAATGCACTGACATTTATGTGCTAGACTCGTTAGCAAATAAAAAGCATACCATAAACATTATAAAACTTTTATAAGTTATTCATAGTATGATAATAGTGTTGTCGCTAAAACGATTTTATAAAAACTGAATATAAAAACAACGTTATACATTGACAAAAGAAATCGTCACTATTGGAAGCTTATAGGTGATTTGCGTCAAGTAAGGAATGTCCAATATTAGATCCGCGATATCGCTTCGGTAGATCCCCTGTCTGCAATTGCTTTTAACGTAAACCACACATTGTATTGGAGGCAATCACACATTTCAATATAAATGAAAGAATATACCTACTAAAGTGACATGGCCCCTTATACGGGAATTGTGATTTACCATTTAATGGCTATGGCAACATTATTTCTACAAAGCTTTCTATTACAATGTGTTCCGTAGTGCACTAAAGTGAAAGAGGATTTAATGCGACCATAAAAGTAAAATTGCCTATTTTCATGAATCACATTATGTTTCACTCCCGCCCACTCGCTCAAACTACAATTCTGAATGGAAATGTTTTAGTTAAATTGTTTTCGTAAACACCTAGACTGCTAGGATGCGATACTTACTACGATTATATAATTTTTAATTAAGTTTACTAACCACTATTAAAGTGATGAAACCATCGAATGCCAATTAACTGAAATCTAGGCAATACGAACAAATTACTTCTTTATTAAAGATTTCCAAATAGCTACGAGTTGATGAGTGAGACAATAAATCTTGGGTAATTAATTTATTATAACGGTTTGTTGAAAAACACATTAAAGTTGAACTAGTTTAGTGTATTGCCCGGAGTGATGTACGTAAAGCAAAAACATAGAGTTGACATGACAAATAGTCGGCATCGCGTGGCGCGCATCCCGTCCCAGTAGACTGCCGCCGCCGCCGCGTCGCAGCCGTTCCAGCGACAGGCCAAATTGCACAGATCCTTATAGTTCGCAATTTATTCGAAACTCGGCAGGCTTGTAGATTTATATCGCCGTAGATTGGCGGCGCGCCTCACGCGAACTCCATACACTGAAAGCAATTTCAGCGTCGGCCACATGCGCTTCGCGACTCCTATCCCGAGGAATATAAACATCACTTATTTTGAATCGCGCGAGGGTTGCCTGTATGACTCCAATATAACATTGATTTGATTTGCACCGTACGATTCGCAGAGAAAAGAAACTTCCGTGGGCTCGTGTAGATAAAAACATATCACGTAATGTAATAAAGAAAATGTCGAGGCCGAAATATTAGCGGCCGATAGGGGACAGTTAAGGCTTATAGGGGAGTATTAGATGCCATTCCCACGCGTCAAATATTACCGGACAGCGTGTTAATGGATAGCGAAGCTAGACAATGCGTCAGTGAGCGAGCCATTAGCTGCACAATTAGTGCAATTGTCGTTAATTTATGATCGTGCACGTCCACAGCAGACTGGCGTGTGGTGGCAGCGGCGGCCGCGCCAAAGGGACAAGTGCTCCATTCAATCACACCAACTTAGGGTTGAAGCACATTTGTCAGAACATATGAAGCAAACGACCCGACATACGCAAATCCTTTGATGGAACATCAAAACGGTTCGAGTATGTAAGTCGTGTTCTTTCATGTTCTGGCTTTGGGCGACCGATACGCAACGCATCTTCCGTCAGATGTACGCAGACCTTTAACCGGCGAACGTTATCGCTATTTGAAGTGCACACTAGATTAGATAACACTCATATCGTTTTAAAAAGTTCGTGAATTATTGACACGAGTGATAGCACTAAATAACTTCCTATTGACCTATATTTACTTCCCTACATGTGATGTTTGTAAATTTGTAATATAGTGCACAGATATGCCCTCGATAAAGTTGCAACTTGGGGTCAATACAGACTTAGTAAGTATATGTTGTTTTTTTAAGACAACTCCCGCATTAGGACTTAATCCTGTGTCGCGGGGGACTTTATAAATATACAACTAACGGACACAATTAACACCTCGACTCGAAACAACAATTTATGAATTACAAAGAACATTTTTATCGTTAACATCAGCTGTTTAACATTAAAATAAATATTTCTTAACATTGTTCTTGGATCTTTTAAAACTACTATGTTTAATAAAGAATAGCTCAGAACGGACTAAGATTAGGAACTTGGCGCCATAGAAACTTTTGGTCAGCTCAAAAATACCTATCAAGCGATGTAACACACATAGCTATTGGAGGGAGGGCCCAAAATTTGCATCCTCCTTTGGCAAAATTAAGAACATGTATTGCAAACCTGGGCTTCATGTCGTATGTAAGTAAATAGAGTTTATATTTTTCTGTGAGCTTTGTTAAAACTGTAAATATCTGCTTGCTATTTCAGTAAAGCGGCGCCAATGATAATATACGTAATAGCTTAAAAATATATATTGAATACACATTTAAATATAATGAATAATTTATTTGTTTAAACGCCGTTTCCCACGCGATATAAAACTCGTTTCCCGGCGCTTCGCGATATCGTATTACATACTGGAATCATAATATCGATTGTAAAACTTCTCAGTTCTTATTAATTGGAAAGTCGATATTAAGCCAGTAACTTAAAACCCACTAATTAATTTTCTCTGTGCCCATAATAAAAAAGCTTTTACCATTTTTATCCAGTTCAATCAGAAGCGTGTCTAAACGAAATTATCTATTAATTTTGACGGGTGCAACACTGTCATAAGCATTAAACATAATTCGATATTCAAATAATCGGCTGGAATTACCCACAAAGTTGCCTCCGTAAAAAAATACTTTACAACTTCGTTTAATTTGATAATAAAAATGTTTATTGTTTTTGACAGGTGCAAGCCTGTCATTAGCACTATAGATAATTCGTTCATAAGATTTTTAATTAGACGTTAGAGCCTGCGTAAAAATTCTGGACATTTTTAAGTCGGTGGTAAAAATATTTATTAGTTTTGCCAGGTGTAATTTCATCTCACTGTCAAGGGCAGATAACAAATTAAAACTTTTTAATGCTCGTTTACAATTTTAAATATAAATGAAGTTAAAATTAATGCAATATTTTTTAAACATAAAAAGAGGTGAGTATGTACCACTACAGCGTTATCGGAGCGGCGTGCGACACGGTCCGCCTAGGGAGTAATGGTCACAAGCGATAACAACCAAGCAATATAGTTTTTACGAAGAATTTCCACAGGAACAGTAAGAGGCCAACATGTGAGGGTGTATGTATAATTTTTTTATAAAATGAAACAATGCCCGCGGTATGAATAAGTTCTGTATCACAATATAGATAAAATAACACCCAGACCCGAAATAACAATTTATGGATCACACAGTGTTGTCATGTGTGGGCTTGGACCCAGAATACTTGCTCCAGTGTAAGCAGCGAGTTGGCAGGTTCCACCAAATAACATAAGATGAGCTTGTAATATTGTAGTTGGCATTCATGCTATGGTAAGTGGTAATGGCTGGTCATCAAGCAAGCCTAACGATTGTGTACCACCAAAGAATTATCATCTTAATCGTCAATCTTGTATCTTTTATCGCTAAATCGTGACACTGAGTATATAATCGATTTTAAACTTTCGCGATTTGTATACATCATACAATATTATTTAGCGAGTCTTAGTCGCGATAATTTGTTTATTTCAAGCCAATTCCGCGACCACAACCGTTGCAAGCCGGTAGAAACGTAGGAGAATAACAGAGGTATTTATGCCTTGAAATAAACAAATTATCGCGACTAAGACCCGCTAAATAATATTGTACTGAGTATATATTTATCCCATCCAGTATCATGAAATATCGTTATAATAATCACTTTGCATAATTACATGCTATGCTGGACTACTGGCGTATCTATGTGAAATATCGAGCGTTTCGCATCCTGTCCTTTATTTAGATTAAGCTTCATTGGAGGTACAAGACTGGTATATAATACATCGCACGCTGTCGTGAGCACTATGGACGCAGCCTTGTGGATAGCGCCAACAAAAGTTTTCTCGGGAAATGGGAAGTTATTAAAAGAAGCAAAATGTCAAAGATCGTCGCTAGCATCTATCAAACAGATACCTGTATAGATATATGTACCTATTTCTGTTCCTATGAGTGTACATATGTTGTGCGTATGCGTAGCCAGCGTAAGACGTAAACTTTTAAAAATAAGACCGACGTTGATCGATTATAACGTAACATCAGTCAAATCGTCAAGCAATGTTTACATTTTGTATCCTCTCACAGACCTTTTACACACACCATCAAACTATTAAATACTCTGCGGAAAAACAACATACACTTTTGATATACACTAGTGACGATAAGATCGTGTTAATAGATTACACGGTAAATTAAGTTTGCCACTGTCATACCCTCGTTCTCGCAGAGGGACCCATCCAAACGCCAGATGGAACGCACCAAGATTTGAAGCAATAATTTATTATGCCGACGCAAAACCACATGGACCATGGGAAAATTAATAGCTGTTAATCCTCAAACTAATTGCCAAGAAAAAATTTGGGTATTGCGCGTTATTTTTAAGTAAATTCGTAGTTTCTTTGTGGTCTATGGTTAGAAATTAAAATAGTTTGTCTATGACGGTTGTGATCAAGTGTATGGATATATTATATTAATTACTTATTGTTAAACACAAGTTTCGCTATATGCTTTATGTGATTCGGATCTAGCAAATTTTTACAAGATTTTGTTGGTAGTCAACACAAAACAAGGCAAAATCCGAAATTAATAATTCTATTTTGTATTACTTTATTATAATTGGATGTTTGATACGATACGATAAAATAAACATGTATCTAACTACGTAGTAGTTTATTAGCGATAAATAATATCAACGGCTTATTCAAATTGAGTTCTAGGGTTCTTTTTATACACTATGATTTCAAGAATCTTCAATAGGTAAAGGTTTACAATTTGGGTGTTGAAATTCTCAAATGCCGTAAATATCTTAAAAGAAAACACAACTAACCTAAATAAGACCGAAATAATAAACATCAAAGGTATAGCGAGGTCGTTTATATTTTATTTATTATCAATAATATCTACAGATAGACGGTTAATTTGCAGTTGTAATAGTACGGCACGTAATAGATTTTGTTTACTTTATAAAACATTGTCCTTAAAAAAAGGGATTTAGGTTTTTTAGACTACATTTAGATTACATCAGGCCGATAGCATAATTACGACGACTTTTTTGTTAGGCCGATAGCATAATTACGATTTTTTGTACTACCTACACTACCTACTGCCTCCGTGGTCCAGTGGATAGCGTATGCGACTGTTGATCGGAGGTCCCGGGTTCGATTCCCGGGTCGGGCGAAAGTGTTAGTGGTTTTTCCGAATACTCAGTATCAGCTCAGAGTCTGGTGATGTGCCCGGTAACGGCAATAGGCTTGCCTCCTATAACGTGGGACCTAAAAATTCATGGCGAAATGTGGGTGTAAGAATTACACTTCTGCCTAGCGGGGCTACTGGCTTCGGGGATACAGGCGTAAGACTATAAAAAATAATAATAATAAAAATATTTCCCCGCGTTTCTGTCTAGCTGCTTAACACGTCAGCCACGATTACCAGTTTCAAAGCGCGTTGTGAGCTAAACAACGCGTAAAAGCATCGCTACGGAATCTACACAAATGCATTTATAGCGACACAGTACCATGCACGGATCTACTGCTAAGGACTAACGATTGCAATGCGACTATATCGCAACTGTTTTAAAATACAGACCGATAAAAAAGCCGTTAGTTTGAATGTTTAACAAAATTGGTTCAGAACGAACTATAGATTTTTTGGTACCTATTGCATGCTTCTACACTCTTTTTACACGTTCAGTTCAGTTGTCAGTCCTACTGGACATAAACAGGAATTACGTAGAAATATTCTGGGAAATTCAACCGCTAATAGATTCGCCTAATGAAATTGGATGCATCGGGTTTACCAAAAACTAGATTAGCCACACGGAATGTGAGCAGCACGTGGTGCGGATAAATTCGATTCGGCTAACACCAAATAGTGGCGAATAGCCTTATTGATTTCATTGGGGTAATATCTCAATCACTAAAAGGCTATCTTCTAATTAATTTACTGTACAGACTGAAATATTTCACGACTTCAGGAAAGGGTACAATCTTATAAAACGTATAACTTACGAAACACAACTATGATTGCACTATTCGATATAGTTTTAACTTTATTTTGCGTAAAACCAGTTTAACTACAAAGCAAAAGTTATTTCCCTTTAGGCATGGATGACTTCTTAAATGTAACTGCATAAGGCCCAATGAGGTACAAACCAATTGTCATATGCTGGCAAGGCACACTGGCAGATTACAAACCTACATACCCTATGAAAAATTCCTATAAGATTTTGTGCAACTGAGCATCAATACCGAGGACCTCATGAGAGTAGTCATAAACTTACTTCTATCACGAACAAACAGCTACGCATACAAAGCAATGGATAAAGTTTACAAATAACAATACACAAAACACATGTCCAACTATCAGCACACCATTACATTTTAAACCTTTAATTTCAATAAACAAAAGAGGCAACATTGTCCATTTAATTATGCAATCACTATCGTCGGCACTACAACGTGAATTTTAATTCGATCAATTATTTCAATATTGACAGCACGAACCAAGCTGGGTTTCAATTATTTCCTCTGATAACTTTATTCCTTATAAACCCGGACTTCCTTAAGCCGATTATACTTATTGGTTCTTTGAGCTGAGTATAAAATAGTATCTGGTTGATACATTATTGGATTTGTAACACATTAGCCTAGCTTGTTCGCCCGCAGAGCAAGAAGTCCTTATTACAACCCCATATTGGATTTGATTACTGTTTTGCCTCACTAACAAGTACAAACCAAAATATAGTTGGAAAACAAAAAAGTGTTATAATGTAATTATGGCATGTTGGTTCTGATTAAGTTCGTTGCGGGTTCCAAGACAGTTTAACTTTCCCCGGGACTTCAGGAGTCTCTAAACTCGTTGTCATCAATGGTCATTGCTGCTGAACCATGGCTACTCAAGAGACACAGTAGTAGGAATGAGGGCGGGACTAGTCCGAAAAAAAAAGCCTGTTGGTAAGATGATAAGTAACCCTTACAAGTGAGCCTACCAGTGAGTCTACCAATCCGGAGCAGTCACCATAGTTAGAGCGGTAACACGTATTCCACTATGCAGCACGAGACAGTTTAAGCAGTTGATCTTAGCTGCTTTGAATTCCACGAGGAATTTGTGAAGTTTTAAAGCCGCTACACCCGGCGGATTCCCGCTTTAAGACTTCGCTACGGTACCATAATACGTAAATATGACAGCTAGAAATAAAGACATCAAATGCATTTTAGCCGATAGTATTTAAGTACATGACAGTGTAATCTATTAAAAAAATTTCCGAGTCTTAGAAGTTATTTATACGCGTAGTTTTAATGACACACCCTCTAAGCATAGGGATTGTCCCTAACATGAAAATGAGATGTTACAAAAGGAGACTATAAACTAACATTTTCATGGGCAAAGTAAAATCGTAAAAGAACCGAAACTCATTTATTGCCTTCTCTATGTTTTCATTTGAGTATAAATATAAAACTTGCTGGTTTTGTGCTTCCTTATCAGATAATAACAATAATAAATATTCGAATTCCGCCATGAATTTGAAGTATCGCGATCATTAGAAAAAAGAAAAGTAATGAATTCATCATGTAATGTCAGGTTGGCATGCGATAGATTAAAACTGATTATATTAATTTAAAGGTTTCATTAAATAACCATGTTAATGTGACACGGAAATGTGTATTAGAGTGAGATAATTTATCAAACAAGGAAAGACTGCTGGCAAAAACTGTTCCTATAGAAATAAAAATAATATAACTTTAAAAAGTTACGTGTTTGTTATGGTTGCCCCGGTGTTGAAAATAGCAATATTAAAATTTTTATGTTTAATATTTAGGGTCCATAAAATATAATAAAAGCATGTTTCACCATTCAGTATTATTCATTTATTAAATTCAAAACATTTTCCGAATAGTACTGCTGCGGAGCGGTCGGGCAATTTCGGCAAATCCAGAATAAACAAAGCCAGTGTTGGTTTAGTAGTTTTTGTTTCGAAAATATCAACTGAAAATATTTAATTATAAATTAAAGCGGTTTTAGCTGAACCGAATAATTTATAACAATAGTAAATACTGAACTCAGTTCCACCACAAACGTTTAGTTGTGTTATTGTACTGAAAAGGCCTTTTCAGTACAATAACCACCAATAATAAGTTTTACAGTCAAATTGTATTGTGGAACTAAAAGTCAGACCTTTTCATTCACGAAGCTGAGTGGTAATACGTGTCTGCGCACACAAATAATGATAAACGAAACCAAACAGATAACAATATAATATTTATTTGGAATTTCTTTAAATGTTTTATTTTTAACTATATAGTATTTCCACTTAAAGTTTATTCCTAGTTTACCCCACTATTTTCATTTTACAAGTGACGTCGTATAGGTACGTTTGAATATTAATACAACAATTCAGGTTAAAAGGGTAAGACCTCGGAGCATTCTCTGGCCAAATCAGAGACGTCGTGGAAAGGTCAGGTTAAGAATACACGAATTTACTCCCATGCAGGAATAATATGCAGACAGTGAATAAATCAAAACATTTGTGTCGGGATCGGATCGAGTGGAAATCCGTATTCTCTGCTTACCCCTTTGGGAAATATATAGGAAATATATTTCTCTATAAGGAGATAAAGTCGGCACGGGCAAGTTGTATGAATGTAATTAATTTCTGACCCAAGTTCAATGTAAACAGATCGAGCGACGTTAGATATGCTCCGAGTCAGATAATTAGAATTGCGCTTAAATAATTAATTTATAAGGTTCACAACCCCCGGAATGATGTTATAATTATGTGGAATATCCTGCATATTAATGTTTCTGTTATCTGCTATGTATCAAGGCGCCATGTCGTCATTGCTGGTTTACATTACTTACGTATTTATTTGTCTACTTTGGAATTTAAAAAGTTGTGATTTAAGCTTGTATTACTCCGTGGGTCTTGCTGGCGCTTGTGGTAAAGACTGAAGGTCAGTGTCTACATTCTTGGGATAGTTGTTGTTATGTTAATTACGCAGGATCAAGTACGTTTCGGATACGTCTTATGTCAGTTTCTGTGGTTGACCCTTACTCATAAACATAAAGATTATGCCATTACTAAACTCTAGCACTTTAGTAACTATACCTTCTCTTCACGTTTAACCTCACACGGATATGGCATAACTATAAAAAAAAAACCAAGAGCACTTAATATTATCTGCGGGAAATGAGATTGTCATAGGTTATTCTTTAACCTTAAAATGTTGTAAGTGTTTTCGAAACTAAATCATGATTAATAAAATAATTTACACTCAATAATTCTAATTATAGTATCGTATAAATTATAATGTATACTCGCTACTGCATTCTGTAAGACTATTGGTTCTCACACCCACACACGATACTGTTAATGTTAAACTATACGGCGACAATATTAAGGTATACGTTACCCGGCATAAGCTGGCCTACCTTTCTATGGCGAGATTAAAGAAAGATAGGTCTGCTTTAAGTATAAATTACTTCCAGCCGTGTATTTAAACTAAACATAAATAAAAACTTCAGCAATAAATCTACAAAAAAACGAATAAAGGTAAATTTTATCACGTTGCTTCAACTTGTTACTCGTCGAAACAGTATGCAACAGATGAACCGTATTACGGTTCGTGCAACACTCATCTACTTTTTCATATCTGTAGGTATGAACCCGCTGGGCAAAAACTTTACCATCAGGTAAGAAAGAGATTTAAAGAAAAGTTAATAAAAAAAAACAAGTTACGACAACGGGTACTCAACTCTCTTGCCGTATTATGATAAGTATAGCAAGTTTAATTTTTTATACATCACGAGCTAAAGGATAGTACATCTTTAATTAACCAATCACCAATTGAAACAAATTGAGAATACCCAGACTCTGTATATCATGTAGAAATGATTTCACAGCACCCGTGACGGCGCGGTCCCACTCCGCTTTTCTAGTCTTATCATATTCAACGGAATGTTACCTTTAACTGTGTGATATCACGGTGGGTCCAGATGAGAAGAGTCTAGATTACCAGCCCTTTAATACCACTAAGTGGCTTATACCTAATAAAGATAGGTGGAGAAAGGCTATGCCTTGCAGTTGGACGTCACAGATTAAAAATATGAGAATTTACGCTAATCACTTTGAATATTTATCGCTAATGTTTTCTTACTTCGTCTTAGTTAGATGTTCAAACAAGGGAATAGTTTAGTGTGCTCCCTGCTCATTTTGAGACCAAAACTATACGAATGTACTATGAATGTGTATGTGTAATGTGGGATACGCACACAATGAATAGGTATTACTTACCAGTTAGCACCTGTTCATCCTGTATGTACAGTTGGTAATATATTACATCAAATCTATAGTTTACTAACAAATAAATCATACTAAAATGTCTGTTTGTAATGTCATCAAAATGATAAACATGCCACAATATACATACTTAAGAACTTAATTAGTAATTTATTCAAAGTAAATACGATCCTAATAAAAATACATTTCCTCTATAATTGTGCCTGAAAAGAAGGATTAAAACATCGTGGAAAATTTAAAACCTAATAATCCAATAATTACGTGGGCGAAACCCTGGATATCTAATTGAAATAAAACCTTTACGCTTTCTACTTTAATAGTGGAAGATGTCAACTTAAACCAAGTCAATACCATTCAGTCAATATCAAAGATCATTCACTAAATAACTCTAAATTCACTTCGACAATAATAAAACAGCGTAGGCCATTTTATTGTCATTTCATAGCTATATTATGGAGAATCACGCTCATTCATATCAACTCCTAGGTGGTCGCTCCACAAAGCACACATCTAAACAAGTTGGAGGTTCATTTAAACTGATAAACGATCTACTTCCACAAACACAAAGTAAACCATCAGCCATTGCGTTATGTAACACATAACATAATCTAAATATGCCAATGTTATAGGGTTGGCAACTGCCAATATCTATACCGAATCACGTTGTACTATAGATGCATTATACTATAGATAAACACCTTGTACTATAGATAAATATATATTGCATTCAAATTCGTCTTACGTATAAATTAAAGCAGCGATAGCCTGGTGGGAATTCAGATTACCGCGCAGAAAATCTGGGGTACAAAAAAACATCGCGCATTTCGACATTAAGAAATGATGAGAGTATTTAGTTGTTAGTTATTGTCTGCTCAAAGGTGATGGAAAGACGTCGGTCGTGAGGAAAGCTGCATGTAGGTAAGTCTGAGAGCTCTTCACGATCTTTTCGAAAAACTACTCGAAGTCTGCCAACACACATTTGGCCCGCGTGGTGAATGAAGGCTTAATCATCCGTATATTCAGAAGAGGTTGGTGCCCCACTTTGACAACCCTTTATAACAAAAGAAAATCTTCTAGAACCAACCTCTCATATTAAGAAGATTTGTGTATTTAATTAATATTTACTTTAATGGCTATTGTGATAATACTGATAATATTGTTTAGCAATCATCATGTCAGCCTAGGTGAGGTCCACTGCTGGACATAGGCCTCCCCCAAGGTTCTCCACACAGACCAAAGTTTAATTTTAGTTTTTGTTTGTTTAGCAATACAAAAAGGTAATTTCACAAATAGGATTAACAAACACTCTTTATATAAAATAAACCTTTTTATTACGTAAATGTTATCCGTAAAATTATAATACCTAAAAGAACCCACTTAGCGTTATTCCTGTATCCGGAAGTAGGCCCTTAACCTGGCAACCCTGTCTCACATAGAGGTCCGTTCACAACGTCCACACGTTACGAGGTGAACGAACGATTAATTCCCGCCGAGTGCCAGTTGTTTATCAAAACTAAGTAATAAAGATATCTGATGTGTCTCCCCGCTGCGTCCGCGTGATGAATGTGACGTTTTATTGCACTGACGGGGACTCTCGCTTATGAACAGACAACTGACACATTCGAAATGTTCACGGGATATTGCAGTTTTACGTATTTCAAGGTTAAACATAAAATAGATTTGTTTGAAGATAATTTGTCGTCAAGTCGATAAATTACGCAAGACAATATATCAATAAATCATAATAATAATATATTAATGAGGAAAGTCTGTTCTGAAGCTTCCAGGCAAATATTTTTGGGTAGTATCTAAGGTTGTTTTACAGAAACAATAAAAAGTATAGCATAAATGAATACATTTGTATAATCATGTTGATTCTTCTGTCTAACCGTGTTATGAACTGATAATATCGTAAACGAACACACTCAAAACCCATTCCGCCTAAACCAGCTTGTCAAACAACAAAAACTGATTTCAAATCGGTTCATTTGTTTCGGGGTTACAATGTAACATACAAATTTATTCGAACAGACGAAGATTAGACTTACTGGACACCCACAAAACGTTTTACGTAGACAACAATAGACTCGGTTTAATGTTACTTTTTACTGAACGAAGCAGACGCTGTATTGGCCAATGTGAAAAATAGAAAAAATATGATATCTTTTTATTCAATGGCAACTGATCGTATCATAATATACTATAATAGAATTAATAGATCGTTAAAGACGAGCCTGCAAAAGACCTCATGAATTCTGTTGTTATCAAAATGATCTCAACACTTTTAAACCAAAAGTATAAATGGACGAAAAATATTTCGGCAAAAATGTTTCCACCAAAGATTAGAGCGTGTATTCATCAAGATTAAATGTTTCATATCGCACTAAAGTCTGTTACCCAAAGAGAAAATATAAAGAATTTTAAAATTAAATTTCATCCTTAGGAGAGATATCTTGTAAAATAATATCCAGCGGTCAGCAACAAAAGCACACTCGTTTATAATATTTCGCATGTAAATATTTTTAGCACTGTGTGGCACAAAGGTTTTTTAGTGAGCATAAAAACATTGTACGCTCGAAAGGTTAATATATTGTAAATTTCGTTAGGGGACAGAGGCATGTACAAATACATTAAATCATGTGTGCATGTGGTTTTTAAACGTCGCCGCGTCGGTACATGGTGTGGAAGAATCGCGCCAGTCGGCATCGCTCGCTCGACAAACAGGAACGTGACACCATTACCATATCGCGTTACTACAAACTATACACGAGATCTGAATCTATTGTTGCAATGCAAAAACTTCAACAAATACCAACTAAAATAACTATTGTTTGTAATTCTCCGAACACAATTCCGTTTTATCAATGCGCATTCGAAGACGGCACGCTCCGATGGCTCGACTAGTAGGACAACTCGTACATATTAAAAGAAAACTCCCTCTTGGAAAAGTAATAAGTTTTGAGATGCGAAAATGTGAGAAACGGAGGCAGATTCTTATGCTCAGCCACATTTACAACTGTCGAGCGAGTTTGTTTGTGCGAGCGGTTCTGTCGATCAGTAAATCTCCGCAAACGTTTGGAGAAATATAATAGGGTAATACTTGGAGAAATATTAGATTAAATCTACCGGTTAAGAATATTGGAAGTAAAGCTATAGTATTACACTTTGCTACATTTTAAACCAGCCTTTTCTTTTTAAGTTAAAACAGTTTATTCATTAGCTCCATGTCGTCACGTGTGTTTAACAAACACACATGGAATTTCAAAACTAAAACGAAGCTTAAATAGTGACAGGATCCTTGGTTTAATCACGGTAATCCATTTCCTTTAGTTGACTGTTGAAACGTGCTTGGAATGGCGACTATTTTTTATATATTTCTCACAGCGCGGTCGTTTAGACAACGGTATTCACTTAATGAATACAAAAAGTCGAATGTTAGAAAGGAATAAGAAAGTAAGGGCTAAGACTTTTAGACATGAAACAATAGTCGATTGATACAAGTACATGGTAGTAAACTATTCACGGATGGATGTGGTGGTGGCCCATGATCGGTCTTTGTGGAGAGAGCTTCTATAATCTAAAGCTTTAATTAATAGGTATTGGCACTGATCAAATCTTCGATATCAAAGAGAATCGTAGATTAGGAATCACGATAACCAATCTCTGTCATATTCTACGTAGGTACATATTTAATGTACTAACTTTAGTATGCTAATCGCAAATATAATTATGATAATAATATAATAGCAATTAACTCTGTGTAATTTTAGACTTAAAAGGTCATCACCACTTAGAAACTAGAAATGGAAAGTCACAAAAATAGTCACAACCGTCTTATCTGAGTACCTGGGTGAATAATTTGTCTTGAAGTCCATTAGTGTAACTCTGTGACCTAAATGAAATAAACAAATTTGAATTTGATAAAGACAACAAAATAATAAACTCGAACAATTTGTAACGCGATTACATCCTGAACACTTAGAAGTACTGACATCTTTGAAGATAAATTCTCCAAATAATATATTTCCTCTTAAAACGCTAGAGCACACCAATACGTCACAATTCATTTACATGTTTATATCTACAAACATTATCATTAAGGCGGCCTTCTCCCTCGATGACATTTATTTGAACAAATTCAACGCCTTAACAAATTGTCTCCGATAAAATTTGTCCAAATTTATGTTCCTACGGTACAAACAAATCGTCTCGACTTTTGCCCCGCACTAATAGAGCCCGGAAATTATTTTTCACAGCTCCAATCAACTGACACAACCTCTTCACAGATTTAACCATTTATAATTCAGAGGAATTGACATTAATAAACTCAAGGCGAAATCTATCGAATATAAGTGACACTTATTAAATATAGTCATTCGTTAATAAACATTGTCTAAACAAATTTATAGAAGGGCAATCCTTTGCTCTTTCATGATCTCTCGCAATTGGAGTATTTCCGACGAATTGACCGTCTGAATAAAAGCCTTTGAAAATTGCATTGCATTTCATAATTTTATGAATGGGTAGTATTTATGAGCTTGCTCGCATTTGCCTTGTCAAGAGGAAAAGCGGGCGCTGCTTTTTCGCCATTTCCTCTCGTATTTCGACACCAAAGTAAATAATGTTTAATGAAAATTCACAGAAAGATCTGTTGCATCAGTACTATTCGTTGTATTGGTCGAATATTTATTGTAATAGCAAACTATTTTTTGCAGGCTTATTGGTGAAGAGGACTACTAGGATCTACCTAACATTATTCATGAAAACCAAAATAACTAAATTTAAATACAACACAGTCATGTTGACTCGATTCTCTAAAAGAAACTAGGTAAGTACGAAACCTCGCTAGCATCAATAGGAATAATGCACCCTTACGTGCACTTGAACCCCTCGCTCAGTACTTTGGGGTGAGCCATCTGAAGAACAACTTTTATAACAGCAACATGTTTCGAAAATGGCTCCTTGTTTTATCGTTTGATGTAAAAGTTTGTATTTTAAGTATTCTTGATATTCCAATCAACATGATCTAGTAGGTAAAATTACTCAAACATCAATAGCAAAAAACTTATCCAATTAAACAATACAAACTTAACAAAAATACGTTAACGAAGATACGTTAACTGAAGTTTTCGTCATTCATAATAATGAATAAAAAACAAAACATCTTTCTTACGTTTTTATAATGATTATACTACTAAAATGAAAAGGCAAATATTCGCTTTCCACTAAGAAAATTGGATTGTTGAAGTAAAAGTATGGCCTCAATTAAAATAT
Organism: Euclidia mi; assembly: GCA_944739405.2. NCBI lineage: Eukaryota > Metazoa > Arthropoda > Insecta > Lepidoptera > Erebidae > Euclidia > Euclidia mi. The sequence continues at coordinate 48,289,342 of OX123187.2, forward strand.
TATTAATTGACTGCAGTGGTTCCTTTGTTCCTTGACTCAACGATAATTGTTCCGAAAAGGTTTATAAACACGCAAAAACAAAAACTAAATTAAATTACTAAAGTAGCAGTTTGCAAAGTAGAATACCTACCTAATTTATACTGCGCGACCGCAAACTATATTTAGCATACGGTAGGTAGCTAACAATAAATACAGTAATCACTCGTTTTATTAGGAGTAAAAAATCAAGTCATTTCACCGTATTGATTAAAAGTGTATACGACATTAAGCCAGCAACAATTTACTTACAAAATAAATGTTGTTAGACGATAAAGATAAAGTGGGCAGTTATCAGATCACCAGCTTCCGATCGGTGCCGAGCAGAGCCGACCGTGTGTAAGCGGAGACATATCATTTGAGTTAATTTACGATTGGGTTGATAACACCGCACGGCACCGGCACCGGCCCATCCGAGCGACGTGATAGATCGAGAGCTAGATACCTACACTATAGACAGAACCGCCTCGTTAAACCACTACCAATTGAAACACTGATACCACTCTAATATTGACGCTATTAATGGAATGAGTTCCGCGTAACTGCAGGCTAGTTAGATATTTGATCAGATGACAGCGACGATACCGACCCTCTTTAAAGGAACTCATTTCGAAATAGGCACAAGTCCGAATAACTCGCTAGGATTCTCTAAATTTATGTTGCTCCATTTGTTCAAATAGACAGAGGAATGAATGTTTGCACGTTTGAAAGAAAACGTATATCTTTTCGAATAGCGTAATATCCTATCTCCCATTGTGCGAGTACAATACTTTTAATCTCGTACATACACACGTTACGCATTATCTGCTCGCCGATCTGATCCTTTTTTTTAATTAAAAAAACCTGTCAAATTGACTTCACGCTGCCTGATGGTAAGCTGACAGTGAAGTCCTATTGTGAAGGCCACCATCCCCAATTGCTGGTGAAGCAATGTGACATGGCGGCCCTCACTTTGACGGCCTTGAGAGATACTTTTTCACGCCCCGCTTAAAGGACCCAGGATCAAGGGTGGAAGGAAACACGTGAGCTGGCAGTGAGTTTCACATCTTTATGGTACGGCAAAGATAAGATGTACCGAACCTTTTCGTACGTGACGGTATCTGTTCTACCGTGTAAGCGTGGCATCTTAACTCGGCACGTGTTGTTCGGGATAGGAAAGGAGAGGGTGGGATGAGTTGAAAGAGTTCTTCTGAACACTCACCGTGATACAATCGGTAAAAGACAGCCATTGAGGCTACGTCCCGGTAGTTACAGAGATTCAAGGGTCTTAGTAGCCTCCAGGTCAGCTATGATACGGACAGCACGCCGCTGCAACCTATCAAGGGCATCTATTAGGTACTGAGCGGAGCCTTGCCAGAGATGAGAGCAGTATTGCACGCAGGAGTGAACCTGAGTCTTGTATAAAAGACACAGCTGCTCCGACGTGAAAAACCTCCTCACTCTGTTCAGGACTCCGAGTTTTCGAGATGCCGATTTAATGACACCCTCAATGTAGTTTCTCTGGTTGGAGATTGCGGCATATATGATAAACCGAACATGTTTGGCACAACGTTATAAATCATGTTGGTATAGTATGTTTGTGGTATGTTTTTTTAATTTTTTTTAAACGATTTTATAACGATTTGCACACATACTAAAGATTATGTAACGGGTCTGAATCGTGTTAATGAACGAAAAGAGAGATGAAATACCTTTCTATTTTTCCCGACGTTTCGGCATGGGTTACACCAGCCGTGGTCACGGGATGACTGATGTTCGTCAGCGCTGCCTCCGAGAAGTGCGGGTTTTGGAAACTACCCTCACTTGGTCTTCACTATTATTAACATTTATATGTTCGGAACTGTCGGTAATTCGACACACAACACTAATGGTATCTACACACTGGGGCATAATGTCACCTCGTCGGTGTGTACATTTGCTGAGGACAGGATTCCAACATGTAGATAAACGGTAACCATCCTCCCGGTTGAAATTTGCGTGTTTTTGGTTTCAACCGCTTCCCGTGCTATTCTTGAAAAATAGTGACGGTCTGTGGAGAGAACCTGGGGCCGATGTAGCTCAATCCAGTGATTGGATCCTGACTCCAACAAATGCTCAGCTATGGCCGATTTGGTGGTTTGTCGGTTTTTGACGGCCGTGATGTGTTCCTTAACTCGTTCGTCGATGGTCCTTTTTGTTTGCCCGATGTAGGAACTACCACAGCTGCAATCCACCTTGTACACGCCTGGTGTTTGAATCCTTTGGAGTACGATACCCATGCCGAAACGTCGGGAAAAATAGAAAGGTATTTCATCTTTCTTTTCGTTCATTAACACGATTCAGACCCGTTACATAATCTTTAGTATGGCTATTGTTATCAGACGATCTTATTTTTAGGAATCCTGCTGAAGTGACTGTTGACATGCGAGAACGTCATGAGTTATTTAAGACACAGACAGGGATGCATAATTTTAACGCAACATAGACAGCTATTTATCTCGTGAAATTTAAAATGACATTGAAAAATAATTAGCTATTACAGAAACTAAATATATTCACTCTGTCTCAGAAAATAATTTCAAATTTTGTTTAGTCATGTGACTTGACTTTAATGGGAAAAGCTGTTCTTTTTGTGATAATTAGAAAGTTGTGTAATCTGATGACAGTATGACTGACCTTTGCTAAGATATTTATTATAAGCATTAATAAATATTCAATGACGACCAGAGATTTTCTATTCCCACGTGGGCCAAAAATGTTTGTATACAAATTGAAAGATTCCTTCGTTGCCTTTTTCAATCAATATCATCAAAAACCCTAACTGTAGACTATGGGGAAGATTGAAAAGGTTCTAATTATTAATTAATAAGAAAATGTTATAATAAATCATAAAAAGCATTTCGTACTGATTAATACAACGCAGACGAAGCAAAATCCAGCACTACTCCGCCAAGAATAATCTTAAAATAATTAGCTGCAAAGCTATTTCGTAATTACAGTTAAACATGTACGTATCAAGGCTGTAGTCGTATACCAGTGACGCGACAAAGAGTAATGAGATTTGCTTCCGACGGCGTGAACAAAGCGCCGGCTCGCCGCGCCGCCCGCTCACCAACAAAAGCCATATCGCTCCTTATTATACAGTACTATTTTTTCACGCGTGTCGGACTGCGAAACGAACCGCAAACTTTGTTTTTCAATGTTCTTCTTTCGTATACAGAAACAAAGGGAAACAATTCCATTTGGGACGTAGTTGCTTTAAAATAAAATGTTTTTGGTTTAAGCGCAGTTTGCACAGATATACTACTACTACATCCTGAACAGATGGCGGTTTTAATGATTATTTTGCTAGCAATATGGGTCGATTGTTGCGGGTGTAATGCCCGTATGGGATACGTTTTTTATTTCAGAAATTTGGATGGGACCCGCCTGATAGTTGATACCACGAATATCGATGAGTAGGTACAATGTAGCGTTAGCAAAAAAGAGTTTCTAAAATAAACGCATTTACTGCAAATACACAACTACGCAATTCATGACAGGACCCAGAGCGTTCAAGGACCATACATTATACAAGTCTGTCGACCACATATAGATTCATACAGCAACGTGCGCGCCCGTAGATTTGTATGCAGATTTATCTCCATCGACGACTCCAACCTATTGATACCCATGTGAAGTACGGCTTTCACTGATAAATAGGTAATAGAATAGGTTTCCAAACAAAACACAAGTTTATCTGTTCGATGAACTGTGACTCTTGCAAGGTTGAGGTGACTTTTTCAGCCAAGATACGAAAGTAAACGCTGTTGATATCTCTTTCTTTTTTCACAAGACAGTCGTATTCTAAAAAAACTACATACGCAACGCATAAGCAGTTGGGGAGTTGTCGTCGACAGCTGTGCCGTGCAAACATTCACAATACAATACGTGGCGTAGGTATATTTGGTTAGTTTATGTGGAGAACTATGTTAAACTCATACGGAAGTGGAGCCCGATGTCTGGAACAATGTAATTAATAAAATGGGTATTTTTTATGAAATATTCACAACCTACAAAACATCGAAGGTAGAGGAATAAAAAAGTGGATTATGTTCATCAAATAACTATACGTTAATTGATATTTATCTAGTTTTCGCAGACCGATAAAACAATAATTAAGTATATACCTAATTTGTTACTATACCTTGAACTGGTTTCACACCTGTAGGGTAAGGTATATTGTTGAGCACGAATAGTTGTCCAGTTACATCTCTGTGTCCTGGCACCGATCCCTGTGCAATAGTCACTTCCAACAACTCCTCTTTGTGTGATTCACTGCCTGTCGTAGCCGCGACACACAACACAACCAGACGCGTCCACCGCTTCATTAACTACAACAAAACATTGCTGCGTTTGGAGGAAACCCTAACGATGTTACTATATCAGGAGAGAGCGCTGGCTCCGTTTCAGTTGATCTTTTAATGATTTCGAAACCAGCCGAAGGATTGTTTCATAAAGCCATAGCCGAAATTGGTGTAAATCTAGCGGCCTTTGCGATACAGAGTGATCCTCTACAAACAGCTAAGGATCACGCAAAAAAAAATGAATTTCGAAGAAAGTGACTATATCTTTGCACTAGAAAAATTCTACAAGACACTTCCAGCTGAAACTTTAGGGGCAGACGCGTTTTACGAAGAACCTGATTCTACTTTCATGTTTTCGCCTTGCATAGAGCGTGTTACTAGTGATGGAGCATTTCTAACCGAATCACCTCTGAATATCCTGAAAAAAGGTGATTTCAAGAAAGTGCCCGTATTGTATGGGTTCGCTAACATGGAAGGTTTATTCCATTTACCACAATTCGATTCATGGAAACATGGAATGAATAATAAATTTTCCAAATTCTTACCAGCTAATTTGAAGCTTGAAAACGAAACCGAAAAAGAAGAAGTTGCCAAACAAATCAAAGAGTTTTATTTTGGTGATCAGCCTGTTGATGATAATAATATACTGTCATATGTGGACTACTTCTCAGATGTCTTGTTTAGTTATCCTATGTTGAGGTCGGTAAAGCTGTATGCTGAGGCAGGTCATAACCAAGTATATCTATATGAATATTCTTTTGTAGATGAGGACACTCCTGTAGTGCCATATACTAATAATATACGCGGGGCTGGACATCGCGCACAATCGGATGCTATTAGTGATGGCACCGGCGAATCTGGAAAATATATGATTATGAGGAAGAAAATGCGTGAAATTTGGCATACCTTTATCAAAACAGGGTAAGTTTATGCAATCCAAACGAATGAACTTCAAGGTTTTTAGTTAGTAACTAATATTTATATTATACATTCAGGTTCGAAGAAGTATTGGACCTCAGTCTAACATGAAAACTCACTCAAGTTTATTAACTTCAGTGCGTTTTCATGTATGTCTGAGATGAGAAACATAGTGACCTCTAAATGTAGTTTAATGTAATACCTTTATGTTTTATTGTCGACTATAGTAAACCTGTGCCAGAGGGCTCGAGTCTTCCGGCGTGGCTGGCTGCAGGCGCAGATAGATCATCGCACATGTCGTTAGGAGAGGTGCTGGAACTTCGCGGAGCCTTGTTAGAGAAGCGCTCTTGCTTCTGGGACAACATCTATAAAAACTACTATAGAAAACCCATACCACCATCATATTAAGTTGCCGTAATCCATACATTAAAAATAAAAAAAATTGAAATTGATATATTTTCCGGAAAATTCAACCGCCAGGCCCTCAGTACTCGTATCATGTACGGTGCGCCATTTCTATACCCAGTATACCTACCTATATGAAAGTTATTCGCAGCTGCAACAATTTCTGCACGTGTTTTCAGAATTACTGCGTTGAATTACTTAAGATTTTGGTGTTTCTTGTATAACTATAAGTTGATAACACTAGGCACATGCCGAATTAGGTACTATTTTGACCACACACTTTACTTGCTTTAATACTGCTCTTTATTTAAATTTTATTTTATTTTTCCTTATTTTGTTTGTTATTTTTTGTTTATATAATTATGTAATGTTCTTTTTTTTTTCTTTTGGTTTTTCTTATTATTATTATATAAATATTTTTCACTTGATATTGTTTGGGTACTATTGCTTGTCAAATTGTGTGTATGCTAAATAAATAATATTTCATTTCATTTCATAAACGATGATTTTTCCAACATAAGCGTTTCTTGTTTGTCTGTATTCGTAACACAGGATTTATTCCTAGCGCGGGAGTTGCCCAAAAAATATTAAGTATTCGCTCGATTGGTACTTTATATTACTATTCTAGACATAACATGGTTACATAATTACCTTATCATAAAATTGATTGACTTGTTATTGTTTGAATATTAACACGTAGCCCTCATCTTCAGGTTTTGAAGTGCAAAGGCCAACATATTTACGTAGTTCAGTATTCAATCTGTCTCGTGAGAGACGATTTATACCGACTTGCCATAGCCAACCATATTAACTGCATCCAAGCTTACCAGTATAAGAGTTACTGCTGGATCCTTGACTTAAGAACAAAGTGGAAATTCCGATAGTTTCACCGAATAGTAAAAAAGCGCCAATGTATTGCGCCAATTTGCTCGAAGTTGTGACAAAACAAAATTTATCAAATCAGATAACATTATTGATGACATAGTTTTGATTACCACTTACTACGATAACCTCTGTCAACAGATAGTACCTACTTATCAAAATAACGCGGATAGGTTACTCAAGTGAAATCCGACATTGACGTAGGCATGTCTTATAATAATATCAGAGCAGACACCCACTGAATATAGGCAAAAGTAACCTCATAGACTATTATGGCCATATTTCTAATGTCCAAATTAACAATACTTGTTATCAAAGGCGCTTTCACTCAATTTCTCAATGTTGATGTAAAATAATTTAGCTTTTCTACTACCATATTACGTGGAGTAACATATAATATTGCTGCAAAATGTAATAATATACAACCTCTTTTTTGTGACTCCTTTAGGGGGTGTGAGTGTATAATATGTATTATATAAGTATATACATGTTTTATTTTTGAACAATAAATCATATTACCTACGTGGCTCGCGACTCATCATCGATAAGGTTCTTTCCTCAATTATTGATTTACTACTGTTTATAGTATACTAGAGGACGACAGCAGCTACGCCTGCATTTTTTTTTTTATTTACTCGTGTTGGCCGATCCCGTGGGAATTTCGGGAAATTCCTTCTTATTGCACCCCTACGGTCTCCAAGGAGCATACATGCCAAATTTCAGCTTCCTGCGCCCAATAGTTTCGGCTGTAGCGTGTCTGTCAGTCAGTCAGTAACGCAAGGGTTTTATATATTAAGATTATTTAAAGTTGCGACATCTTTTATAATAATGTAAATCAGATTGTATTGTTGATTATTTTGATTAGTATAGAAAACTTAATATTATTGTGAACGGAATCAAATGCTTTACTCAAGACCAAACAGTGAGTCAGTCACAACAAGCGAGTATGAAGCGGTGGACGTGTTTGGTTGTGTTGTGTGTCGCGGCGGCCACGACAGGGAGTGAATCAGACAAGGAGGAATGGTTGGAAGTGAAGATTGCACAGGGAGCGGTGCGAGGACACAGAGATGACACTGGAGAATTGTTCGTGTTCTACAATATATCTTACGCCACGGCTCGTACAGGTATAAACAAGTTCAAGATATGGAAAATCATTACAAGTTATATAATTACTAAGAAAAATTCGAGCCTACTCATTGAAATGGACAAAATTATACAAAATACTCTTAGTCAAATTTTGAGTATAGCACTGAATGACCGATTATGGCTACAGGCGTCCTTACCTGCACGTTTTGGCGGCCTCGGCGTTCGCAAAATTTCCGATGTTAGCCTACCAGCATTCCTGTCCCTCGGTCCACAGCACTGCAGAATTGACCCGGAAAATCTTAGCTCCAACACTGGTCGATTCTGAGGTGCCGTGTAAGACTGATGCCATGAATGCTTGGAGAAGAGCTTGTCCAAGCACTGAGTTACCCGGAGACCTATCCTCTCAGAGGCAGTGGGATGGACCGCTTTGCAGCAGAATACGAGAAAATCTTCTTAGCACATCGTCTAATGCTGCAGAGCGTGCTCGTCTACTGGCTGTGGGAGAGTGGGAGTCGGGCCTCTGGCTTCAAGCACTGCCATCGTCCAACATAGGTACCATGCTGGACGATACGACCTTCCGCATCGCCTCTTGCCTCCATTTAGGCGCGCAATGTGTTACTCCACATCGCTGTCACTGTGGAGAGGCTGTCGACAGCCTTGGTCACCATGGCCTGTCGTGCAGCAGGAGCGCAGGTCGTATTTAACGACACAGCAACCTTAATGACATTCTTCGTCGGGCTCTTGTCACCGCTGGCATTCCAGCCCACCTTGAACCTCAGGGCCTGGTACGCGACGACGGCAAAAGACCAGACGGTATGTCTTTAGTGCCATGGAAGTTGGGTAGGCCTTTGGTATGGGACGCAACGTGCGTCTATACCCTCGCGCCATCACATCTTCCTAGCACAGCGGGTTGTGCGGGCGCTGCTGCTGCTACAGCGGAGACCCTCAAACGGCGCAAATACGCAAACCTAGTAGGGGTTTACGTATTTGAGCCGTTTAGGGTCGAAACGTTGGGGCCATGGGGTCCAAGTGCGAGATCTCTTTTTAGAGACCTCGCAAAGAGACTGGTCGACGCCTCGCGTGACCAGAAGGCTGGGTTGTATTTGGCCCAGAAGTTCAGTATCGCCATACAACGTGGCAATGCTGCCAGCGTTCTGGGCATGCTCCCAGTTGACGGCGATGTGGATGAATTTCATGATGCCCTCTAAATTATTTTCTTTTCTTTCTGTATATATTTATTTGTATTTTCTGTATATATTTCTTTGTATAGTATTTTAAGAACTAGTTACTTTTTCTTTATACTTATTTTAATTTTAAGACATACTTAAGTTGCTTGAAATATTTAAGTTATAATATATATTTATGATAGATTCAACAGATAGAAATAACACATAGATTACTAAGTGATTACATATTTTTGTTTTGTTTTTTTATATTTGTGACTCAGCACACTGCTTGTTATAAAATATTAAGGTACTTCTTAGAAAGTTTCTTTTTTTAATTTTGTTTACCTACTAATTTACATTGATGGCATAGTTTTGTTTGGTGTTATCTTCAAAAGATTTGTTCTCTATCTCTGATAATAATGATGTATGGAATAATGTGTTTATATAAATAAACAACAGTTTCTAGCTTAGGTTTATAAAATGATACATAGTAGCATTAAGGGCTCTGAAGATTGTCAGCTAGTCTTATGTAAGGTGTTAATAATATTTGTAACAACTTATCAATAGAACTCAACATAACAAATAAGACATAATTGATTTTGTTCACATATATTATTGAAATGTATTTGAACCATAAAAAGTAACCACCGCTATACTTTTGTAGCAATAAAAATTATAGAAATAATATATTACAAGGCACGAGTAAACATCGTTAAAGGTTATTCAAAAATACGAGTAATAACTTTTGAGGTTGAAGTACAGTAAACCCAAGATTAGTGTGACCGCGATGTACGACCAAGGTCGAACCAGTTTGCAGCGCATAACTTTGTTATGTCATTTTTTGTGCGATGACCTAATGGTCTTTCGACGAGTTCAAATTTGAGATCTCACGGTTAATTTGCTATTACATATATTTATTTTCCTCATCAACATTGAGTACATTATTGCATAAAAAGGAATACATTTGAAACTGAACACTAAGTGCTCCTTTACTTAAATTAGGGTATTTATTATGTACCTACTAGGTATATTATGCGTAGACGCATAATATACCTTCTATATTCTTCCCTTCCGATTTTTGTCTTACAGGCCCCTCTTCCACCACCAACATGGATGGAACCGTACGATGCCATCGACAAACATATAGTGTGCCCACAGCTTGAACTCAAAGCTTCCATTCCTTTCTCAAAGCCTGATAATTTAAGGCAAGAAGAGAACTGTCTCATCTCAAATGTGTACGTGCCCGACACTAAGGAGAAAAAAGTCTCTCTTTTCTAGTATCTGTACACGGTGGCGGTTTTCATATAGGTTTTGGGGACTGGCTTACAGCAAAAAAACCTCATGAAAAATAAATACCTTATTGTCGTTAACTTCAATAACCGTCTCGGCATCCACGGTTTCCTTTGTCTCGGCACAAAAGACGCTCCTGGTAACGCTGTCATGAAAGATCAGGTCGCTTTGCTTCGCTGGGTACAGCAGAATATAGCAGCCTTTGGAGGCAATCCTAATGATGTCACTATAGAAGGATGCAGTGCGGGTTCTGCTTCTGTAGATCTCTTATTGATTTCTAAAGCCGCTGAGGGACTATTCCATAAAGCGATACCAGAAAGTGGTGCCAATTTAGCTTCTTTTGCAATACAAACTGATCCCTTACAGAAAGCGAAAATTCAAGCCTTAAGATTCAATTTTACAAATGTCAATGCCATTTATGAATTAGAAGCGTTTTACAAGTCGTTGTCTGTATGATTAGATAGTAGATATCATGGCACCTACACCTGATACAACTTCTATGTTTACACCTTGTATAGAGCGCTCCGTTGTTCAGGGTAGGCTTCTGCCTACCTCGAACAACGGAACGCCAATTGCTTCTATCCTTACAAACCTCACGCGCTTTCTCTACATTAATTACTCTTTTCATACATGCTCGCCGGTTCCGGGTGCTTCAGACCTTTCCGTTTTTCAGAACGTCACCAATTTGTTCGACAAATGTCCTACGAGGTCAGCCGCGACCGGCTTGCCCATACGCGTTTGCCTTATATATTTGGTGCGTCATTCTTTCACCACTCGCTCCACGTGTTCAAACCATCTCAGCATTCCTTTCTCAATTCTCGTCACAACTCTTCTTCTCTGGTCACATCGCTCTCGTATTACTGCATTCGGAATTCTATCAATCAGTCTCACCCCACACATACTATGCAGTGATCGCATCTTAACTGCTTTCATGCTTTTTCTGCCATACCCAACACTCACTACCATACATCAGCGTGGGCACAAGTACACCATTATGAACCGCTAGTCGCGCCTCTTTCGGCACAGTCTGATCGTTCATAAAGGCGTGCAGCTCTCAAGTTTATCAAGAATCGGATAAATATAGTTTCCATCACGAAGCGTTTCCTATTTTTCTCTCTTATTTAGAAGATGTTATCACTCCAGTATTAGGTTGGGTCAAATGAATGATAAACCTATATTCAACAACGGGTTTGGCCTTTCGGCGTGTGTACGTAACGCACTGCCGAGACGATGGTCTCTGGTTCGATCCCCAGTTACCCCGGGCACACATCTCTGACTTTTCAAAGTTATGTGTGTATTAAAATTGTTAATTATCGCTTGCTTGAAAATGTGCCCGGTAGATGGCAATAGACTCGCCCCCTATCACATTGGGACCGAAACATAACTGGCGAAGTGTGGGTATGTAATACACCTCTGCCTACCCCTTCGGGGATAAAGGCGTGAAGTAATGTTATGTTATGTGTTATGGATTTTGCATTGATCGTGATTGCGAGAAGACTGATGTGAGCTCAACAGTACCATCGCAAAATACCTGCGGGTTCTGGCAAATAGTCCCTGATTTTCGACATAATACTAAATTATTTTCAGTCTGCAAAGAAAATCGATAAGATGTTGAGAAATTATTTATCTTCTTAGCACCCTAGATTACAATTTATAATTTACATTACTAGATTACGAAAGAACAGTTTGATTCCAATTTTATAATTGCAAATTTTCTCGGTTTTCACACAAATTCGACGGGATATGACATATTTATATATGTGATTAAACGCGCCATGTACATCGCCCCTGCCGCGCCACTCGCCGCTTAGACCGATCTCGTGATCAGGCTGTATGAGTCTCAAGTAAAATAATGTAAAATTTGTATTTCAGTAAGCCCATACCGGAGGGATCATCGTTGCCCGCGTGGCCTCCAGTAGGCGCAGATGGGTCACCGCACATGGCATTAGGCCAGAAACTGGAACTTCGAGGCTTGATGCATCCTGAAAGAAATCAGTTCTGGAAAGACATTTACCAGAAGTACTATGGAGAACCAATACCACCTCCATAGCCACCTCCTAGAACTCGTGCCGAGTTATAAAATATGTGTTTTTACATGTCTTTATCAGTCTTAGAAAAAATAAACAATCTTAAGATATTGTGATACCTATCTGTGTACTTTTTCATTTACTTATTTAACCCTTTCAAGGACAGTAAACGAGACACGGTAGAAGTTTTAATGTTATGATGTCTATAGACGTCAACTGTCCTTCAACGTGTTAAAAGTGGACTCGTTACTACCACCATATGGACTACGCACTTTGCATACGTACATTTATGATCCAAAAAACATTAAGTACAGTTTTTGCTATCACAGTCAAGAATATAAAAAACCTGCTGTACAAAATATTTCAATGACTGATATTGAATGAAAGTCTTTAGCGACGAACCCAACCTGTTTTAAAAATAAATAAACTGCTTTTTGAGTAGTACTTACTTGATTTACAAGGAAAACTGATACGAATATTAACATGATATCTAAAGTGCAACAAAAAGATTCCGAGATAAAGAATAAAAGGCTTTCACTTGGGACCGTTAATCATGTTCCGTTATTTCAGAATAATTTTAATTTTATACGTATCTTGTTACTTGTAAGTAGGTACAACATTAAAAAATTATCAGCATTAACAGAACATCTTGAGTTTGTCATCATGACACAAAAAAAAAACAATGTAAAACAATGCTAAAAAAGCATTGTTTTACAAATCTCTGTGATTTCTAATTTTGACTCAGTTAAATATGTTAAAGACTTTATTTAATCAAAAATCACGACGCCCGTCTTGCGGCACCCATTGCGTGATAATCTTCGCCAATCGGCTAGGATGCATCCGGATAACGTGACGCGCCCAATCCCACTTTAGGTTGGCAGTCTTTCATCCCACATCAGCAACACCTTTGAGTGATCGCAGAACATCATTAAGGCCTATTCAAACCTGAGCGATATTCGCTGCCGCTGTGGGTAGAGGTACATACCGCGCGGGTTTCGCTCAGGTATTTAGTATCAAGTACCGCAGCTAGAGCGACCTTAGCGATATTCGCTGCCGCTATGGGTACAGGTACATACCGCGCGGGTTTCGCTCAGGTATTTGGTATCAAGAACCGCGGCGAAACTCGACTACCGCGCGTTATTCTACCCACAAGGATAGCGAATACCGCTTAGGTCTGAACAGTAATATTACCACATACCCACTGGATTTTCTCTGCCGCAGACGGTAGCGAATACCGCTTAGGTCTGAACAGGCCTTTATGCACTCGATCAACTATCTTATATCCGAGAATGCGGAACAGAGGCAGACCCCGAAAACGATGGCGTGACGATATAGATCATTTTGACAGAAACTGGCCCAATTTGGTAGAAGATAGGGATGCTTGGAAGAGTGTAAGGAAGATCTTTGCCCAGCAGTGCGACAACATAGGTAAAAGAAAAAAAAAAAGCACGACGGATTAATATTTCTATATATATATTTCTATATCAACCATGGGTGTCGGAAGAGGGGTGTAAAGAAATCAACAAAGTAAATAGTAAGTATCTTTGCGAAGAGTTGGAAAACTCAACACTACCTATACCAACTCGTTTGGCCAGCGTGGTATAGTAGACCAGATCTTCATATTGACTGACTAGCTACTGTAAAACAAGTTTATCATCATCATCACATCAGCCTTTAATAGTGCTAGACTAGGCCTCTCCTTTGAAAGGAGGAATTGTCAGCAGTGGCAAATATAATGTGCAAATATAAAACCAATACAATATTAACACATTAAGCCAGCAAGAAGTTTAGTCAAGCGTTGACTAACAAGCATATTATTGTTCGCAAACCCCTACATCATAATCGAATGGCACCTGCTCTATTGTTCACAATAAACCGCTAACATATCGCCACTTTGGGTGTCATAACAGCAACAGGAGTATTTCAAGCCAAACAACATTCCCGGATCTAATTTCCGAGATCGTAAACTTCAGAACTTTATAACAAAGGGCTGCAGTACAAAACTTTTAAATCGGTTGAAGCGATAGACGAAATTTATTATACAATAAACGTGTTGGAACGGAACTACTCAGCTTAATAGAGACATAACACGACTCTGGTCACGTAGAGAGCGCGTAACTCAGCGAATTGTTGTGAATCCTAAGATAATATTACAGAAACGGTCGCACCCGGGAGACGAGAGTGGCGGGCCTCATCACAGTTTCATTTAGACGGGTTATAAATCAGCTGGCCCTGCGAGTAACCCCCTCTTCCCCCTTAGCCCTCCACTCCTCATCCTGATACACGCGCACTACACTCACTGTTTACTTGAGCCCGAAAGCTGCAAAGTTAATTATATCGAAGCCTTCGGAAGTTAATTAAGTTACAGACTTATCTTGGCTGTTAGCCCATTGTTACGACTCGACTTCCAATCCTATATTGGCTCTGCGAGAGGCCGCCAAACCTGTTTGTCTCGTCATTAATTGATTTATATTGCCAGTGACTAAAACGGGACTGTGCCACACGATAAAATGAATATTGTCTCCTTGCATCCTAAGCTGATTTCCAGCTCAAACCTTGGACAATAGTCTACTTTACTTGAAAATGTAGTGGATACATGAAAACACTACTGACTTACACTTTTGTTATTGCGTCGCTTACAGACATGACTAGATAGCGTGTGTAACATGTGAGTAAAATATTTCTACCGACTATCTAAAAATAAAGTTGTGTAAGGGCGGCGCGTCTCCGGCGCGGCGGCGGCGTCGCGCGATCTCCTGTGGCAGCGCCGGGGTTTAAACTTAATTGCGGTGACGCCGTCCCTCACTCACTTTTTTGTCGAAGCGGTGAATGTGTCGAACTGTCGTCTCAATAGCTTGTCACATTAATTGAGCGCTTACGGGGGCTAGCGCACCAAACGTTACACCGTGATTTGTTAAAGCACCTTACGAAACAAACCGGCACCGATTCGCTAGACGACATTTACTTTTCATTTAAAAATTAATGAGTTGCTGCGTCGCCGCTCATCAGCTTGATTACCTAATATGATATTTCCGGAGGTGGGATCTTTATACGTAGCTTTACTTGTGTGCTATATGGAGTTTTGCCGGCGGGCGGTCGTGTGTCAGACTCCCATGAGTATTCGTATATCTGGCGTACATCCGGTTGATCTGAAACCGCTCTAATGTGGCCTCGAGGGAATAATAATTGCTTTGGTTAATTAACGTCAACGGCGGTGGGAAGAGCTGTCTGCCCGTCAACTTGTAGCCATCTTCTTTTGGATTAGGTAAATCAGCATAAATTGCTGTTGTCACTTAGATGTTCTAAAAATAATACTTAGTATGCAAAAGGCAGCTGTTTTGTGCAAACTTGTTTGTAATTAAACGTATGGTATAAATAAAACAAAAATGGAAAGCCCTGGCAAAAAGATAATAGTTTTGAATGTGGAATTGAGACAGAACCCTACCGACATGACGTAGCCTAGCCTAGACCTAGACTTGCATCCCAAAATATACCAATAAGACCTTATTATATTTTACCATTCTGATATGTAGTAGGTGTATCTTCATTTGCCATTCGTAATAGATCGATCAATAAGACAACAGCTATTTTTTTAAATTTTACCATAAATTACTATTATGATCGGTAATAGTCCACTGAACATTGTTGCCGCAGTTAAAACAATTTAACCTTAACTAAAATATTTTCTTATTTTATTCAGACAGAATGAAAGGAGGAAAAAAAATTTAAAATTATTTATTGTAGGACCAAAAATAATTGAATTTCTTTTGACAAAAGAGCTGAGTGATATTTTATAATTAATTATTGAAAGCATATTGAAGGGGAACTAATCTGTCTGCAGGTCCGCCCTTTGAAGTTTCGTCGTCACGATAATCAAATGTCAGTACTTAACGGCATACTTGTCTATTGTTGAGGCATATTACTTAATAATTCAAGTAATCATACTTTTATTTATGTAATCATAATTATATTATTCATATTTTATCTACCTACTTAATAATTTATTTAAATACAACGACCGCACTAGGAATGTATCTATGCTGTCGCAAGGGGCTTCGCAAACAGTCAACTAACGGAAAACACGAAACAACAATTAGTTGATTACCCGAAATTATAGGGATACTGTCCCGTGTGGGAATCGAACCTGGGTGCAATATTAATAAACGGCAAAGTCGGCCACTTAAACAACTCTGTCTTACCAACAATCTCATTCAGTAAAATATACTTATCATTGAATTTCTTGTTATGTGCCCCAATAAATCAATTAGGTAGTTTATTATCGAGTTAACTTATTTACATACTTTACATACTATTACAACTACGCTAAGAACAACGGTCGGAAATTTATTAAAACAAAACAACTTATTATTAAATTATTTATTGATAATATTGTAAATAACTGTATCGTAAAGTTGAAATTTCGTTGTAAATTCCGAGAGGTAAATTAACTTGAGTACATATTTAGATAAGCCGACACGACCGTAACACGCATTCGATTTTTAACATGTGAACACTCTGAAAGATAGCTGCATGATTTAATTTTCTTTCTTTCGGTTAATAGAGTGTGATAGCTAAAATAAGTAATTAAGACTGTAGTTTTTTTATTAAATCGATGATGCAAAGTTATTATAGCATATGTATATTTCAATTTGCACACGCATTATTATGCTATGATACAACATAGGTATGCAATAAAATTTCTATGCCTTTTCTTTTTCATTTAGAATCAGGCCTCAAGTGACAAGCATGGTATGCCAATCCCAGTTTTAGGTTTCGTTAAACTAAATAACCAATTTATATTACAGAATTTGCAACATTCCAACTATTATCTCTTTGCTTCCAGGGCCGATTTTGGGAAATGGCAATTTCACTACAATCTACATGTATTTTTACAACCTCTGTAGAAGAAAGACATCGAACCGCACTCTATACTTTCTTGGGCTAACCATTCTATAAAAGCATTTAAAGCGCAATTATGCTTTGGGTACCTTTTAGCCTGCGATCAATTTCGTCTAATATACGTATCGTATCGCCGTCGTGTCGTATGCTGTAAATCCATGTTCCTTGTAGCATCACATGAACGTGTAGCATGAGATAAACAGCAGCGCCGGCAAAATTTTATGGCCTTCCAGATACTTTTGGCAGAGTATCGGGTGTCAAATAAATAACAAGTTAGCGAGCCTTCATACTTTCATAATATATTTTCATTTTAAAATATGAACGTAAAAATACACGCATTAGAAGATTATGTTTACAGTATGTGTGTTTTGTTTATGGTTTATTTCATGTTGATGTATGTTCATTTTTCTTGTAACTATGAGAAGAGATAGACCAAAGTCGACAACAGACCACTGACCAAGAGCGATGCCGAACTTCACATGTCTTTTGAGAACTTATCGAAGAACTCTGTAGCAGCAACGAAAAGTCGGTGGTGCGCGCCGTGGATTCGAAAAAGATACCGTCTGCACGGCAGTGTGTTGGTATCGCCGCTAGGCTATCGCTGCCTTTGTATACTACGAAATCAAACGCACAATATAAATTCAAAAAGAAACTTACACCAAAATATCTAATCAGTCACATGCCTTAGGAAAAAACCAACAAAAAATATTATTAATATTGATACGTTTAACCAATATTGGAGATAGTGAGGGGAAAACCGGCAGCGTGTCAATCAACAAGGTGACGTATCACTAGGGGCTTATTGGCCACATAACATGACAGCCCACCTGCCCCTATACATAAATAATACGCCCCTCTATCGCAGAGACAATGTAGATGTACGGAACAACGATATTGTTACGTGGGTTAGATATATTATGCTAGTTGTGTGTGTTTGCATCGCGTTAGCTTCAAAATACTCGTCCTCAACTGCAATTAGTATAAAAATTTTTTTATTCGTTTGAACTTGTTTTTATTTTTATTATAGGTACTCTATTTAGAAATACATACATAGACTCACGCCTGTTTCCCGGAGGGGTAGGCAGAGACTACGGAACGCCATTTGCAACGATCCTGACATACCTCACTTGCTTCACTCACTCCCATCAAGTTTCTCATGCATGCTCTTCTGTTAAGGGTACTTCTGACTTGTCCTTTTTTCAGGATGTCTCCAATCTGGTCAGAGAACGTTCTCCTAGGTCTTCCCCTTTGTCCTGTCCCATTCACACTACCCTGATATATCTTCTTTGTCAGTCTATCGTCATCCATCCTCTCCATGTGCCCAAACCATCTTAACATGCCTTTCTCAATGCTTGTCACTACATCTTCTTTTACCCCACACCACTCTCGTATCACACAATTCTTTACTCTGTCGGTCAAAGACACACCACACATACTTCTCAGTGCTCTCATTTCTACAGCATTTATTCTACTTTCAAATCTCTTCTGCCATACCCAACTTTCACTACCATACATAAGGGTAAGCACTAACACACCTCTATGTACAGCCAAACGTGCCTTTTTGGACACGTTTTGACTGTTCATAAACGCCTTCAGAGCTCCATTCACACTATTACCTGCATTAACTCTCCTTTCAATATCTGCTTCATTCTTACCATCTCTTGTAAACAACGTACCTAAGTAAACAAACTCATTCACTTGTTCAGCTCGCTGTCCACCGATTAAAACATTACAAGCCGTAACGCATTCCTCTTTTCCAAAAACCATAACTTTCGTTTTACTTACATTCACTTTCATTCCTTTCCTTTCTAACGCACGATGCATGATTGTTACCATCTCCTGCAACTCCTCCGTTGAAGATGCAAGTATAACCTGATCATCAGCATAAAGGAGGCATTTGACGAGTAACCCATTCATCCTTAATCCGCAGTCACTATGTTTTAAATCTTGCAAACAACTGTCCATGAAGAGATTAAACAGCCACGGCGACGCTACACATCCCTGTCTAACACCTTTATCGATGGTAAACCAGTCAGTGTATGCCCTGTTTATCCTCACACAAGCTCTAGAATCCTCATAAAGGGATTTCAGAGCTCGAATGAGGCTGCTGTCCACCCCATTCGTTGACAGCACCGACCACATTTCATTCCTCACCACTTTATCGTAAGCCTTTTCCAAATCCACGAATGCGCAATAGACCTTTTGACCTTTGGCCAACAATTTTCCGGCTATGCTTTGCAAGGAAAAAACCTGATCCGTGCATCCCGTACCCTTTCGATTTAGAAATACCCAGGGCTTTTTATCACATTCAACTATTCAAGCTAAGAACGATGTTCCACTAGGTACACCGTAACCCACATAATTGTACTTTTATTAAATATCTATTCCAAACTGTCTCGAAGAGATCACATTTTGCGATAAGACCAACTAGTTATGCAACTAGTTTTAAGTTATTTTTACCATTGTAATTCTATATGTATACTAGTGTATAATTAAGTGTTAAGGCTCCACACACTACTACAAGCCGCGTGCACCCGACGGCTTACAAAGCCGCCGGCTTTGCCGCACGAAGAAGCCGCCGGCATGGCTGCCCGGGTATACCGGCGTGCCGCGCGGGTTGCAACTTGCTACTTGTGTGTGGTCGTTCTATACAACTGGAATGATGCCCGGCGGATTTCTGCAGCAGATGCCGGCGGCACCGACGCCCGACAAAAGCCGGCGGCACGTGTCGCGCGCCAAAAGCCGGCGGCCCGTTCCGCCGGCACTGCGTGTAGCAGCTTTTAATCAATCAATCAACGATGCAGAGAGAAAATGAATATTAAAGAATGCTGTAAATACATTAATGATATTAGTTTTTATTTTTTTTTATTTATTTAACTTCTTGCACTACAAAAATGTGGTACATATGCGGACTTAATGCCTTAGGCATTCTCTACCAGTCAACCTAGGGTGGTGCAGAGATAACATAACAGTAGGTGCGACATTAGAAAATGAGTAATGATATTAGAATAATATTTTAATAAATACAAGGTATAAGTGTAAATAAATAGTATATATTTATAAAGGTACATAAATATCTAGGTAATTATATAATTATGAATAAATACATATGTAATAATAATAGATACAAAACATACATATACAATATACATATATATATAAATAAAGATAATCAGTTAAACTTGAGATGATTCTGCCAATTTACACAATAAATGATTGCGAACCTTCAGCTTAAAGGTGAACCGATTATTGCACATCCTGATTTCGAGAGGGAGCGCATTCCATAACTGGACAGATTGAACGAAGAAGGAAGAGTTGACAAACCCTGAAGTATGAGAGGGACACAAAAGGAGACGATTATTTGATGATCTTAAATGCTTGTCATGATTGGAGCTTAAATATTGAAGATAGTGACTAAGATAAG
The DNA here is from genome assembly GCA_944739405.2 of Euclidia mi. NCBI lineage: Eukaryota > Metazoa > Arthropoda > Insecta > Lepidoptera > Erebidae > Euclidia > Euclidia mi. The sequence goes on from OX123187.2 coordinate 48,309,800, forward strand.
AGGGAAGAGAGGGAGAGTTAAGAAAAGAAAAGAGTGTGGTCAGCGCACGTAAGCTACGGCGTTGGCGAATAGGTAACCATTTAAGTTGGGAGCTATAATTAGATACATGATCATATTTGCGAAGATTATAAACAAATCGAATGCAGTTATTAAGAAGCCGGTCTAGTTTATTGAGAAGGTCTGCATTCAGGTCAAAACAGCACACATCACTATAGTCGATTATCGGAAAGATTAAAGTCTGCATGAGCATTACCTTGGTGTTACTAGGAAGAAAGTTTTTTAGCCGATATAATGAGCGTAAGGATCCCGTAACTTTTTGACTTATGGATGTTACGTGAGCCCGCCAGTTGAGATGGCTATCCATGTGCAGGCCAAGATTTTTCACAACAGGGCTGAAGGGTATCCTAATCTGATTAAATATGACTGCCGGCAATGTTGCAAAATCTAACCTGTTTATGATACGCTGGCTTCCTATAATTATGGCTTGGCATTTTGCAGGGTTCACGGTGACACCAAATTGTTCTGACCAGTCGTGTATGGCGGACAGGCTTTGGTTAACTTCTTCGATGGCCGAACCGATACTGTCGATGTCAGTTTGTACGTATAGCTGCAAGTCGTCGGCGTACAAGTGATACGAACACTGAAGATTTTATGTATATTAGACGTCACCTGTGGCTGCACCCGCGTGAGTTATACGTGTACACTTAAACCTTCCTCAGGAAACACCCTATCTATTGATGAAAACCATACAAAAATCCGTTCGATAGTTTTGCGTTATTGCGTTATAGGTACAGAGACAGGACACGGGCGGTAGGGACTTACAGTATGATAGATTGATAAAAAATCTGAGATAATTTCAGTTACCTATGATTAGGTACTATATTTATTAATTACCTTCAAAATTATCTACAACCACCCCGTGAAGTAATTTGCAAATTAACGAACATCATAGACAAGTCTAATTGAGCCTGAGTCACATATATCATATTTTTTTAAACAGGAAACATTTTGCCGTGTGACGTACATTCATTGGGCGACTGATACGATTGATAAAATCGTAGCATTGGCGTGTTCTCATGGGACCCCGGGCTCCATAGATCATTCAATATTTAATATCGGATGAGTCGTAACACGCAATATCCGGTGTCTCTGGACGCGATATGCATGCGGAACGGAAATGGGACGCGCTTTTATTCTTAATATACCTACGTATTATGTTGCGTGTCTTGTTTTTTATTTGTCGACACTTTTTTGAATGTGGAAACTCGTGTTAGATTAAGTTTAAACTCGTGTGATTTGTCATCCTCTTAGCGTTATCCCAGTTTCAATCTGGGGTCCGCTTACTAGTCTAACCGGATTTGCCTGAATTTAATTATTAGCTTTTCCACAGAGCGACTGCCTGTCTGACCTCCCGCAACCCGAAACGATAGCGATATTGCATGGTTTTGACTAGTGTCAGTTTATTTAGAAGGTACTGACGCCCTGTAACGACTGTCAAAGATCTTCATGACAACCGGGACCGACGGCTTAACGTGCTCTCTGAGGCAAGGGACGAGCGATAATTAAAAATTCAATTGTGATTTGTACACATACGGGTATGTAATCATTAAGTTTATAACCCTTGGTTTATTAGAAGTAAAGATGAGCCTTTTTATAGTGTTTATGTGAAATGAACATCAGTCGTGCTCTGCTCTTCAAGTGGAACACACCTACATCTTGTTTTTTAAAAACCCTTTGCCTTCGCACAATTAACAGGCGAAGTTGATACGTCGTGATCTAAACGGTTGAAAGCTTTAAGCATGTCTCTTAAATCAAGTATCCGCGACATGAAGAAGACCCTACAGTGAGTGAACAACGTGGCGAAAGCAGCAACAGCAACCGCGACAGCAACAGCATGAGCAGCTTGAAGACCAGGCAATGGCAATGCTCGTGGGGTAAGCATATACTCTGTTTATTCCCGAGATCCCTTAATTACTCTCCTATCACATTCAAAGCATCTTATGGTGAACCTAGTGTGAAAATTTCTAGTGTTATGATAATAACATGAGCATTATTTGTTTAATTAGAAATAAATTAAAACACGCAGCGAACCTAGATCAGGCCGTCATACTAGCACAGCAAGAAGAAGAAGACCTCAGAGCAAGACAACTACAACAGGGTAAAACCAACCCTGCTAAAATAACTCCTAATAAGTTTAATAATAAATTAGGCAGAAGAAGCAGAAGCCCGATATCAGATCGACACTTATCACCTAGTGATTATCTATAGCACAATAAAACTTAGAGATGTATGAGTAGATACATGTAGCAATTACTGTACTCTAAAATTAAAACAAAATAGATCAGTACATTTAACAACTGCCTCATAGATAACGTAGAAAGTAAGTTACTTTATTTAGGATTCGATACTTTAGGTTTAAAGACAAGTTACCAACAAAAACGTGGCTCAATAAAAGGTTTAGGTTCAGTAATAAAATCAATAAGAGAAAACCTCGACCAAAAGATGCTATTAAACTCGATAACGAAATAAGACCAATACAAGTAACCCTTAACTGTATAAACATTATGCAGAATTTTTTGAAAATTTACGAAAGTAATTTAAATATAATCAAAAACAATCAAATATAAATTTACAGGGCTAAGATAAGATACTCCGCGCGAAGGACTGAATTCGAAACCAATTTCTTAAGGGCTACCTACATATATTCAACCGAATTGAAAACTCACTTCAGCAACTTTACGACAGACTAGGAACTCTAGAAAATTCAATAACATTTTCACACTTAGAAAAGATGCATCTTCTATCTCTAACAACAACAAAACTATCCTCATACCCAAAAACCCATATCTTATCTTGGGAAATAACGAGTTCGCGTACCCCCACGAGCTCTGTAACAGCATAACAGAAGATGAAGTAATCTGCAAACACCTTGAATGGAGGATAAAGTACGCTCTACACAACTCAGAAGAAATTACTAAAAATACTATAAAACAATAATAATACCATCAACACCTAGTTGGCCATCCATAACAATATACAGCCTGACACTCTTCACTGGAGTCGGAGTAGCAGTCAACAACAAGCTCTGGTGTAAACCTAGATCGGCGCAAATCACAGGTCAGCAATAACCTGAACCTGAGGAAGCCCAGCTTTGGTCGCAGCCGCCATTGCGCCTCCATCTTAAGGGTGGAAGAGTTATGTCCTCGTAACAAGGTCGTTACACAAGGACCACCTTTGTTAATTAGGTAATAATATTACTTCACACATGATTTCCTGGTACTTCATCATCAGCCTTTAACAGTCCATTGCTGGACTAGGCCTCTCCTTTGAAAGGAGGAATTGGCCTACTATACCACGCTTGCCAAACGGATTGGTATAGGGTTTGTATCAAGTTTTCCTTCTCTTACAGTGCTGTTCTCTGCATAATATCCCTCTGTCGGCTCTTACGACACCCATGGGATGATATGGGGTGGTGACATTCCGTATCCTTAATCCGTCACCACACGGACATTTTTCTGGTACTTGATACAGGAAAATATTATCATTAAGTTTATATTACCCTCTGTACATCAGATGTAGAGATGAGCCTTTTTATAGTCTTTATGTGAAATAAACATCAGTCTAGCTCTGCTCTTCAAGCAGAACACATCTACATCTTGTTTTTTAAAACCCTTTTGCCTTCGCCCACAACTTAATGACAGCGATATTCAGTCAAACGGTAAGTTTTATCTTAATATTAGTCAAGGCAATAATTGTAGATCAGATAATTAGCTTTTTCAGCTGAGTGCGAATTATTGTAGGTACCCTCGGATGTATAAATTGACCGCACTAATGCTCAAATAGCTTATACTTAAATCTCTTGAAAACCACTGTAGTAAAACTCCAGTTATATTAGAATATAGTTTATATATTTATATTTCAGATATACTTTTACACTGTACAGATATTATAATATTTCCGAAGAGCCACCGTCCATTCGGTACCGTCGCCAAGAATAGAATACCCGCTCTCGCCAACCACCAATTTGAATTATTTCGATAGTGATGTGACTCGGACGAGTCAATCGACTACAAATTATTAAATTCCAATCGATATTAATTTTAATAAAAATGGGGACCTTACACCACTAAGTATACGTTTACTTTTTATGAACTTACAAGACATAACGTTTTAAAAATGACTTTTTCGAGTGATATTTGCACCGAAATTTTGATTTTCATCTGAAAATTGACAACTGTCAGTTTATCCCTCTGCAGCACACTCATTAGTCATTTGGCCGGAGTCCTTCATTAATCTCGGTCATTTATCACCTTCATAAATGTCCAGTACTCAACTTAAGCTCTCTCTTATTTCTCCATCAAATAAGAGAGAGCTTAGGAGAAGGAGTAGCGTAGGAGACGAAGTGTGACAAATGTCTATTAACGTATAAGTATAGCAGTAAGATCAATTCATCGATCTTTAATAAAAAACATCGATGAAAGCCCTATGTGTAACATCACGCTATGAGCCACAGGTACGGAGCAGTTTACATTAATAAGGCGGGTATACCTACTACTATTACCTACCTACCTACTTAATATACTTAGTTTTATTTACTATCCCATTATATAATATGACCTTTGTTCTAAAAATCCCTATGCAATCAACATCGTCCAAGCGTTGTTCGGGTTTAAGTGCCCAGCGTCCGGTTACTAAACTACCGTCAGAATGTTTGATTTTCTACTTTGCTACAGAGGGACTATCGTCTAAATTGCGCAAACCAAAGGTATTCACTTACTGCTAAAACTGAATTGTTTGTGATTTGGCATCACAAAATCTTCGCCACCCAGTGAATCCATTCTTCTTTCATTCGCGTAGTAAATCTTGAACGTCGGCGCCATGTCTTTTGATACATAAATAACAAACGTATTTAAAAGTGACGTCAGCACATTCGCATTAAGATTTAAGACATTCTAAATCAATCAACATGTTCTGCAGCACTTGAGAAGTTAATTAAGTACTTGTACTTTTCTATAATACAAAATTCAAACGTTCGCACATTATGAACTGACTACCAAATAATAACATTATTATTTGATGGGCAGATCAAATAAAATAATAAATAATAAAATGTCAACCATGAAAACCGAAAGCAACATTAAAATAGTATTCTTCTCTTTGCGGCCAAATTTGTAATGTATCTATTCTACTACCATGAAAAATTAGTTTCACCAAAACAACAGCTTTACTATCTGCAGATTTGTGTAGCCTTATCACGAACTATTACCATCAATTGGATCTCTTCCTCGCCTGTCTATTACTAACAATAGAAGCAAAAAATGTATTTTAGGCACTTATCTACAAACACCAGGTAACCTTTAGAAAATTTAAAAACGTAAACAGACTATAATATGCTACGATAAAGTTCTGCTACAAATATGTTTGTTTACGATCTAAGGAGAGCCTAAATAAAAATGGTTATTTCTTGGTAATGGCACGGGATTTCTACTTGTTATGATAATTACCTACTTCGAATTGGCCGCAAACATCCTCCCTGTACCTGATAAACATGGCGGATTTAAAAAAAAGCACCGTGACCATAAACAGGTGGGCGAGTGCGTGGACAGTTGAACACGGACGTTCTTTATTTAAATAGTATGTTATAAGGTTGTTGAACTGTATCGCACTTGCTACCATATGCTCTATGTGCATATCCTGTATAATCGGAAAACATAATTATGGTGCATTTGTTTAACTGGGTGATGACTTTGTCGTCCATAGCAAAAGTTCGATTCCTGAGTCGGCAGTATCTTTTATCTGCTAGTCAAGTACACAGAGAAGCTAGGAAGCTACATACGTAGCTTAAAAATGAAAGAAAGAAGAAAAGAAAGAAGAAAGAAAAATTATTTATTCTCAGGGTGCAATGGTGCATACAACAACAAGACAGACAAGACATTAAGAAAATTACATTAAGAGTAAAAGAAAAAAAAATACAAAACCACACCACCATACACAATAAAAAAAAAACAAAAGAAAATTATAAAAAATAAAAGTACTTAAACAAAAGAAATTAAGAAAAATAAAATATATAAAGAACTGGTGGGTACGCCGCACTATGAGCACCACTGAGAAAGGTAGCCAACTCAGCCTATGCTGGGCGATAGTCACCCAGCGCTGATTTTCAGTTGGCAACCTAAGTGACTCACGGACAGGGGTGTGCTTGTAGCAACTATAAATAAATAAATTATAAAATAATAGTAGAAATATAATAAGAATATAATATAAATGTAATTTATAACATATTTAATACAATATATACACAATATAAGTACAGCGACACCATCACGTGTCTCCATAATTATGCATCCAAAGAGTATGCACTACGTATGCATCGTGAGGTGGCACATCACGCCGCATGTGCATCATTCGTCATGACGTGGCACATCACTAACAATTCTAACAAGCAGTGATGCAAAAGTTCCCGATTTATCGGGAAATCTACCGATTTCGGCTCTTCCCTCCCGATATCCCGATTTAGCCACCGTTTCTCCCGAATTTTTAAGGCAAAGGTAATAATGAAAAGGCAACACCAAACATAACCTGGTAACATGAAATAACTGCACGGGGATTCCTCAAAATGTGTTTGATAGAGATAAACAGTAGCTGTCACATACATAGCGTGACTTGATTTTCTGTTTATAAAAGACGCGTAAAATCAAGCAACTTTTGCAGAGGATAGTTATAGGATGGGTGACCATCAGAGCGCTACATTGCTTCGGAAGCACTTAGGCACGTAAGCACGTCAGTCCCGATTCTTGTCTCGCGATAAGAATTGTCCGACTAAGCTTAATTATTTCTCGTTGGCTAAATACTCAAATGTTAAAACATAAATGAGTGACTATAAAATACTTCTGCGTCTTACAATTTTATTTAATGCACAAGCGCAACAGACAAACTACTTTTGTTTCACAAATATTAGCATGCATTACCTATCCTAACAAATGGCGTATTAAGACACACACATTTACATCAGAAAAGTAAAAATATGAGAGTGTCATAATTTCAATATAGCTTCTTTATCGTGATTTTCATATTTATCAAGCAACGAGAGCGAAGACATAAATCAAAATAATACTTCGAGGATTTCTTCGCGTCGCCGGCACGCGAGATATCTCGGAGTCAGACCACAACGCGTAACAAAGCCGTAATCCACCATATTGGACATGTGCGTGTTACCGCATTACGCGTTATATATCTCAACACTACTATTTATGCGGCTGCGAATGTTTTTGTATAGATAATAACTGCATGGCAATGCTTTATGAGTCTAGGCATTTTGTTGCTGCTCAGTTAGGGTTCGAAAACATTATAATACAAATAAATTTCTTATATATTATTGCACATAATAAATAAACTTCTCTCTTATTTCTGCTAAGCTTGGGAGTCTTAGGACTAGATGGTGAAGTATGTATGTAATAGAATATTATTATTATTATTGCTCGAATAATGCATGTGGTTATGTCTATTTCTGGCGGGTTCCACAACAGTTTAACTTTCCCTGAGATTTCAAGAGTCGCAAATTCTGTGTATTTTATTGTCACTGCTGCTGAGGCTGGATAAACATGTGATACAGTAATAAGAAAGAGTATGGAATTAGGAACATTATACTAAAATACTTAGTAGCATCTATTACCAATCGTACATCCATTAAGAATTAGCACACACCGTCATGTTTCACATCCTGTATATCATCATCCTGTTCTGTATCATCATTCTTCACCCTAATACCTATCCCATAATCTAGCTCTCTCCACAAAATAACCATGTTCACTTTACCACTAGCACTATCAACTTAGCCAGCATTATATCACACAATCCTTTCCCAAAAGCCTACTCACACAACGGACGTCAAATAAAACAAATCCAGCTCAAATGACGTCACATGAAAAAGCTCGTTAGCGCGTAATTTCTTCGCGTAATATGAAACATGATACACGAGTGCGCGCCTATACAACCTACATATATGAGGATGAGTGCTGTTTATGGCCACGGTGTACTCGCAAAGCCTCTTTGGTTCGCAATACAGTACAAGAGTACATCTAATACGATTACTGGCCACAGACCGAAGAGGCTTCCTTTTAAACATTTGCCTATACATATAACGTGACAGCTTCAGATGGAGGCCCGATAAGGCCCGATAAGTTACAAAATATACGTTGAGTGATTTGGTTAGAGTAATTGAATTCATCTTTGATGTGAGTCCAGTCTAACAGGCTTCGCATGTCACCAGAATAATTTGGTCAGGCTTTTAGGTTCACTAATATTATCAGACGCATAGGTTTTCATAAAATAAAGCAGATAAACTCATTGTTTGCTACTTTGTACTTTAAATTGATATAAAACATCTAGACGCTCTGTTTTAAACAACGTTTAACACAATTTGGGAGTGGTAGAGAGTTTTTCTATTACTATAGTGCTCTGCTAGAATTAATAATGTCTAGTTTTACCAATAACTGCAAACACGACGAGACTAAAGTTTAAGGATCCTATTTTCTTAGAAACAGGCACTATAGGTATACTATGCTTTTATAGATGCGTCCTACAATTTAGGCACGCTGCTTACCCCACAATTACAACAAGAAAGCCAAGTATAAACAGTTGACGACTATTGACAAATAGCATCAATAGAGATCAGAGCTACTCGATCAACGATCAATGAAGCTATAAGGACAGTTTACACGGGGGGATCGCGACAATTTCTCGTGACGGTTCAGGTAAGGCTCACAACTACCACTAAAAGATTTTCAGTGTCGTTCATCGGACACGTGATTAAATTTGAATACAGGACTCGCACGGATCGGCTGCGCAAATGTTCCTTGTTTATTTTGGTTTTATAGGGTACGTACATAGTTCTTAAATGTTTACAGTAAGAATTATTGTTAAGTGGATTTTTGTGCAAAAACATGATAATAATTCTTCCTGAAAAGGGAGGCAACTCTGGCCTGGCTAAGAAATGGTTCTTTGTGGCCTGACGAATATTACTTGCATCGTATCGCGTGGGAAACTTCTTCAGGATCACCACTTCACCAGTCGTCTCTAGTCTTCGTCGTTCTGTCGGTGTCCATTACATGCCGCCAGTGTTTATATTTTAGCCATTGTATAATAGACTTGTTTCTGCTCGCAGCTCCGCCTGCGTGGGTATTGATTATCACAACAAACTCTAGCTTTATGGTCTACGTCCTCTTACGCTCCGTAGCTTTTCCGAGAAAGAATAACAAACATCCACCCATCCACCATCAATCACCACACCACTACATCTCCGTGTTTCAAATAGTACTAGGATGAAATCAGTTGTAAACATGTATACATAACTACCATTAAAATTATAACTCTTTGACAAGTATGTCATAAATGAGGAATGATGAGTTTATTTTATCTTCAGTACCAGCACAGTCAAATAATCCATACCAGGGGTGTTACGAATATTCGCATCCGCATCCGCAAATGCGGAACATTCGCATTAATTTAGACATCTGCATCCGCATTCACATCCGCATCAATCAATGCGGAGTTTTTACGGATGCAGATTCACATCAAGAAGTAACTACATGTAAAGAAAGTGGGCGGAGCCAGAGTGGCACGTGTTTCGCGTTTGTTTTGGAAATTTTCTTCTTTGGAAGATAACAACTTATATGCAATTTCAAAATATTGAGATTCTCGCTATAAGCGTATTTTTTTCAAACCAGTCACCGAAGAAAAATTAAAGATTAAATAATGAAGATGGTAAGTGACCCTGTCGTCACTAATTCTAATAAGAATGGGAGATTCTCTCGATCCTGAACCAGCAACGTCCTGTACGGGTAAGAAGACTTGTTTAAAAAGCGATCTTAGATTCATCGAGCAAAGATTAACGTGAAGGAGAACCAGACAACAGTAGCCGCGATGCTCTTATCCGCAAAGAATTTGTTACTTATTTGTCGTAACTAGAAAAGACTGGCTTTAGATGAAAATTTACTTAATTGGTGGAAAGTTAACCGTTGTGAATTTAAAATTCTCTCCAAATTAGCATGCAGATATTTATCAGCTTCACCAGCCAGTGTTCCCAGCGAACAACTTCTTGTTTAGTGCAGCTGGGTTAATAGGTATAACACTTAGAAACAGGTTGTAAGCTGAGAAGGCTGCAATATTGCTATTTATTAAATATAATTCACCAGTTTTTAAGTTTAATTATTAAACAAAGATTTTTTATAACGAAACTCGAAGCTCAAAATTCTGTTGTGTCATAAGTAAAACTAAAAACTTGTAATTTTTTTTTCTAAAAATATGATTAAATAAATAAAAAGTTAAAATTAAATTGATTTTCAGTTATTTATGTACTTAAAATTTAAATAATTATTCTTTTAAAAGCCCAAAATCCGCATCCGCATCCGTATCGCATCCGCATCCGCATCGAATCCGCATCCGCGGATGTGTACTTCTAATAATCCGCATCCGCATCTGCATCCGCGGATGTCTAAATTTTCGCATCCGCAACAACCCTGATCCATACAGTCGTTCGACGAACGCGTCTAGACGGGTCAATCGTGCGGGGGGCAAGAGGTGAGACGCGGGAAGAGCAGTACCTACTTACGTATGTCGCCTTAGTTCCCAACTAGGTACATATTTTTGGGGGCTGGCGCGTGCTTGTTTTTTGTTCGTTTCTTATTTATTTGCTTATGAATATTAATTTAGATACTGCATACGACTTGTACTGTGAGACATTGCAATGCTTTATGCTGCTTAAAGATTTAAAGAAATTAGGATTTAAAAAATCTGCGATTTCATCAATTTACTTACACCAAAAAATAAAATTTCATTAATTATAATAAAGTATTTACATTATTTTGAAATGTATTTACCTATAACCACTTAAAATAATATGCGCGTACCTACTAATCTACTGACATTTTACGATATCTCATGTTTGGCCCAGTCACAGAATAAAGTAGTAATTACTGTGCGTAAACAACAAGGCAGACGTAAGAAAATATGCGTTGAAATATTCGATTCAAGTGTGATTTTAATTTCTTGCAATAAGTACCTAGTATTTTCGTATTAGGTAAGTACCTATCACATATTATTATGTATCTTGGTAACGGCGGCGCGGCTTAGCTCAAAAATAACCATATTTTTGGCCCCTTTTTATTAACCCCACACATGTTCTCCGTAACCTCATAGCCCGGCGACCCATCCAGTAAATGACCGTGGTATCTATTGCTTTACCTTGACGTAGTTTGCACGAAAATAAATCTGCAAAATACTACATATCAATATAGGCTATGCAAGCTGATCCTACGGTTACCCATCCATTAAACGACCGCTATGACAATCGCTTTATTTTAACTTGGTTTGTATGATAAAGACCAAATGAAAAATGCTTCATATTCTTAACCGCCTCCCACGACACCTGTGGGATGAAATAGGTGCTGACTGTGTATGCAAAGCTGTCACCGCACAAAAAATGCTAACTGTTTTATAATAATTATTTATCGTTAATTATTGTAATATAATAAATAAGTGATTTACAGTATAATATTCATGTAACGTAGCAATTGTTTTATTTTTCTATACTAGATAGACGGTATTTGAATAAGTAGGTATTGTTTACACGTGGCAGCCCTAGCCTCCTTACCCTTGTCTAGACGTTGTCGGCTTTTTCTTCGAGATCAAAGGCGTCAAACTACTGTATGCTCTTTATACTGTGGTACCAGGATCAGGTATGAGTATTTTAGTATGAGAAAAGCATTGTGATAATAGGTATAGGCCAGACAGGGAGGCTAAAGGTTATAGAGTTAGACTAGTCTAGACAGGGAGTAATTATTTATTAGCTTCTGTCTGGGGTGAGCAATCGTCCGCTTAATTAAAATGTTAATAGAGCTGTACTTACTTAAAATTCTAATGGGTAATGATTGGATATAGATGTAATTATTCTACCTGAGGTTGGTGTTGCTGCAAAACTGAAAGAGCCTTCGGTAGTTCGCTTTTAAAATATTGATCTCAGCTTCTATAGGTCATAAGCCCCAATTCTTAATATTGCGCCAATGACGTAAAAGCATTCCTAAGAAAGTAAATGTAATATTCACATACGTTAATATTCGTAGTTATGAGGCCATAGAAATATTTAATGATTTTAAAGTCTATTTAATCTATTTTCAAAACATTCCGACGGGAGCAGTAAGATCATCGACCTGCTATCATGTGGCACCAGTCTAGCGGAGTAAATCCTGTGATGCTAGGAAATTTAAAACAGTTAAAAAACATACCCAGAGACAAAGCATCACATAAAATGTTTACCTGTTTGGGAATCGAATCCATAACCTATAAGGCGGTTGCTGACCAAAACGATCCGTGAATTTCGTGACAGACTCTAATAGATTCCTCTGAAGATTGGCCATCGAGCGTGCGACAATTACGGCACTACTATATTTTTTTAGCATTTACATGCGAAAGACGTAATTATTTTCAGTCAGGCTATTTTACCAAATCACCACACTTTAATTATGCATGTGTAACCCCAGCATTATACTAGTCATGGGATTTCCCTACCCAGTCAGGGCTTCTAAGGTGGAAACCCCCAACAGGACTAAGTAAAGTGTTGTATGAAATCATGAACTGAAAATGTGTATATATGTAAGTACTCTTATAAAGTATGCAAGTATGTATTCTGTTTGACAGTCTCGACTCGACTGAGAAAATTCGTAGAAAATATAAGTATAAAAATAAGTCCAAGTAAAATACACTAAGCAAATAATATATTTGCAAAGAGACGGAAAACTCGACATCAAATACTATAGGTACCAACCCGTCTGGTCAGCATGGCATTATAGGACAAAACCTCCTATTGATTGACTCACTCACTCAGGCTTAAGTCCAGTAGTGGACTGTGAAAGGCTTTGAAGGAAATAAATCCTCAACATTTTCTTATTCTTAGTAAGTTAGTAGGTTGGTAATAAACTCATTGCTTCGTAATAAACGAAGTCGTATCGTACTTGATAGCAAATCATCCATGTTACAGCACTATCCCTGTAGCTTACCTGCAAGACTAGGAAATAATCCATAGACTTGAGTTATGTGCTTTGATTCGACAGCCCAAATCCATTCATTTGTCTTCCCTATAACGTTGGCTTTTCGCAGTGATTCATACCTATTACACAAAGCCAAATTACCCGAGACGGGACCGCCATTTTTTTTTCAAACAATTTGAATAAAGCTCACGTTTAAGCAAACGGCATTGGACACGCAACTACGTAGTAATTAAATCGACAATTAACCACCCTCTGTAATAAAAAACCAAAGGCGGTACATAATATTAATTTTAGTCGTTTAAGGGATTTCCCATGACGGGCATGCGGGCCAAACCAATATCGAACACGAACACCCGCCTTACATCGGTGACCGACGGAATGATGAATTGACCCTTCCACTAATCAGTTCAATAGATATATAATTACATTTTATAATACTCTTGACGCTATTGTTGTAGATGACCGCTGACAAAAATGTTTATAAAGCACAAGTTTGCCCGCGTTAATCAGAAAGAAATAAACGAAAAAAAGATTTAGTCTGCCGACCAAACACTTAAATCTACTTAGACGTAAAAGTAAAAGTAAATAAAATTCTCTAAAAGATTTGCAGCTTTTTAAATTTTTAACTCATCAATACAAATCAAACTAGCTCAAACTCGATGGGGTTGTATCCTTTTATTGCGTAGTTCCTGTTGGCACCTTCCAGCACCAACAATAAGTGGACTCAATTGTATGCAGGTTTGATCGCTTGTCGCATATAACAGTCGCTTGTATACTCGACATTGTGTTTATTAATTTCACCATCGTCTTAGCGTTATCCCAGAGGCATCCAAGGCCTTGAAGTTTGAAGAGATGTCTTTTTCAAATAAAAAAATTAATTCGGAGTCCGCTTACTTAACTAACCAGATTTGACAGAACATTAGCACTTTAACCGAGTGACAGCCCCTAAACGTCGTGAATATTATGAACTAGAGTTTACTACAGGGATAGCAGCTCCGCTGGCTCATATTTTCTTTAACTTCACTGTTTCTAGAAATTTTGGAAAAGCCCTTGTCAGTGCACCCTACGGTCCCCAAGGAACATACATACCAAATTTCAGCTACTTGTGGCCAATAGTTATGGCTGTGCGTCGTCTGTCAGTCAGTCAGCAACCAAGGAATTTCATTGAATGAAACACCTTCATCCGCTGCCAAGGCGGTTTTGTTCGGGGCCCGCCTGACCATCTGGCGGGCCAATACCCGTCGGAGGGTAGCGAGGAATGTTTCGGCGATACCCGACCCTCCAACACACGGGTACATGAGGAACACAGGTTGGTTTTTAGTCAGTAAGGGTCTGACAGTCCCCGTCGCCCTTCCCCCCCAGGGCGGAGGGACTCCATGAGGATTTTCCAACCCGACAAAAAAACTCTTTACACTGGCGTCGAGTTCCAATGTGTACGACTTTAACTTTCAGTCAATTTGTTCAGTTGGATGTAGGTTTTAGTTCCATAGCCATCTTTGTAACTCTCGTTATGAAACCAGTTATGAGTTACATATTCGTTGCTCGATATTGCCAAACGATGAAGCACATTTTAACTTATTTCATTGATATATTAAGATATTGAGTCCATATCTAAAACTACGAAGCTTTCGTCGATTGTACTTAAATAAATATACCTACACGACTTTTACGCACACTATACACACACTAATAGTGACCAATAATGACCAGAAATTAGTTGAGTTCTCTAACTTATTAAGTAATTATTCTAAGTTAAAGTGCTATTATTACGATTATTTATTGTCAATTGTCGAGAAGGAAGCGGCCCATGGGCTATTTCCTGGCGCTTTCATTGTTTCTAATTGTTTTTACTTCAAATAAGTTATGCTTTTACAATTCCATTAAGCTTATAATAATGCATGTATAAAGTAAAAATATAGGTTAAAGATAGATTGATAGGTACTAATATTAATTTATTGATTATTTCTTAATGTAGGCACTTGCAATATAAAGCTTTGTAAAATCTAAAAAAAAAATTGTATGCGTATTTTCCGGAATGAATTTTATCAACCACAAGTTGCCACTAAAAGTCCCAATTCGGACACTCGATAGTTTTTGCCATTAGCAAGCTGTTACAAGAAGGCCTTCTCGAAACAGTTTCCTCATACACCTTTTAATTCCCGTCCGACTATTTCTGTTATTAATATGATAACATACATTACCCATACACTTGTACAAATTACGTCCCGTCACGACACACTTTGTACGTAGCTAATAGATAGATAGATAGATAGTAACTCTTTATTGTACACCAGAAAAAACAAGAATACATGGATCAAAAGAAGAACTTAAGTCTAGTGGTACAAGGGCGGTCTTATCGCAAAATGCGATTTCTTCCAGACAACCAAGAATGGAATACAATGATTTAGTGACTGAGAGAGTGGGTAAATTATGGTGTACTTTATGGAATAGTGTATTCATAGGAGCTCAGCAAAACTAATAACAATACTATTTACTTACATACTAAAATTACTAAATACATAAATACATACATTATAAAATATATAAATAGGTAGATACCATAAATATATATATATATACATACATTATAAAATATATAAATAGATACCATATATAATACTAGAGGACGCCAGCAGCTACGCCTGCAATTTGGCCGATCCCGTGGGAATTTCGGGAAATCCCGTCTTAGTGCACCCTTACGAACCCCAAGGAACAAACATGCCAAATTTCAGCTTCCTGCGCCTAATTGTTTAGGCTGTAGCTTGTCTGTCAGTCAGTCAGTAACGCAAGGATTTTATATATTAAGATTAGTGCAAGTTTAAAAGAGCAGTCAAGGAATATCTGCCAAGTAGTGATTGGTGACGAGTTTCTTAAATACTGTTAAGGACTGAGCCTGTCGGATTGTCTCAGGCAACGAATTCCACAATCGTACAGCCTGTACAGTAAAAGATTTGTCGTAGAAAACCGTAGTGTGTGAAGGAACTTTCAATCTAAGATTCTCCGATGATCTTAAGCACTTCGTATGTGTGTCGTGAAGGTATTCAAAGCGTCTTTTGAGATATAAGGGAAATGAAGGATTGTATAGAATATTATAGAGAAGACAGAGAATGTGAGTATTCCGTCGAAGGCGGATAGGCAGCCACTTGAGCTTCATGCGAAATTCGGAGATATGATCATATTTGCGTAACCTGTATATGAATCTTATACAGAAATTTTGGAGTCGCTCAAGTTTATCAAGCTGATCATTGTTGAGATCGAGATAGCTGGCATCGGCGTAGTCAAGAATGGCAAGAATAATAGATTGCACAAGTGCAATTTTAGTGACAGTCGGAAGGAAATTACGCAGTCGTCTCAATGATGCCACGGCAGCAAAAAGACGTCGACTGACGTATTGTAGCTGGATGGTCCAAGAAAATGTTGTGTCTATGTATATCCCCAGATTCTTAACATCTTTACTGAAAGGTATAGAAGCACCTGCAAAAGACACCTGGGGAAGCATAGACCAGTTAATCCTAGAAATAAGTCTAGAGCTGCCGATAATTATAGCCTGTGTTTTAAGGGGATTAACCTTAAGACCATACGTTTCAGTCCATTCAGATATAGCAACTAGATCCTTATTAATACTGGCGACGCCTAACAACAAATTTTCAAGCTTCGCAATTTTCTATAGTCGAGCCTTGCGCAGTCATCATGATTCCAAAGTTACTGAATCTAACGCCATTGTGAACAAAGGCGACCGTTTCTTTTTCAATTACTTTTTCTGATAAAGATCTTAATTTTACTCGTGGACATGGATTTGTAATAGCGTAGTAAAGTTTTATTTATTATTTACAAGTTTTGCTCGTAGCTTTTTCTGCGTAGTTCGTTTTCCTGGTAGCTATGTTTTGTCAGTCACGCTATTGAGCGAAACATATTTGGAATTGCGTCTCTAGTTACTCCATCTTTCACCGTACCTTTTACATCCTGAAATATATTTTTATTATAATCGCACACATGTGTTAATAATCACATATATATATTATACAGTGGGTATTTGGAGCCAGTGTGCTCTATTTAGGTACTCAGAACTAGTCTTATAGACACCTTTTACATATTATCGTGACCCGAACGTTTGCAGTGTATACGATTTCTAAATCCATGTACACTTATAGACACCCTGTCGGTTAAGTGGTTAGTTAGAGTAAATTTTTGAGGAAATCAATATGATTACAACTGCTTATTTTATTGGTTCTCGGACGTCAATAATTCAAGTAGTTATACTAGTCAATAATTTTATTATCAAGAAAGAAATAATGAATTACTGGAGCAATTGATACAACACCCAGTTATTCTAAAATAATAGCGAAAATAATAATGTAATAACTTATAAGTAAGTAATCATAATACATGACAAACAATAAATAACATACATACATAGACTCACGTCTGTTTCCCGGAGGGGTAGGCAGAGACTACGGAACGCCATTTGCAATGATCCTGACATATCTCTCTTGCTTCATTCACTCCCATCAGATTTCTCATGCTACTCTTCTGTTCAGAGTACTTCTAACCTGCCCTGTTTTTAGGATATCCCCAATCAGCAGGCCGATTCAGAATGTCACGACAAGTAATCGTACGATATGTCAAATTATTGTCCTCGTATTTTAGCCGCCTATCAGAGATATTTTGAACAAATATTAATTGAATTCGGTTTATTTATTAATTTACTTCATACTGAATGCATAAAATTGATAGGAAATGCGATAGTTTTGACAAAAAATGAGGTAGCCCGTTTGACAATTAACGGAATCGAATGTCAAATGAGATATCGAACGATTCTGAATCGCCCCCCTGGTCAGAGAACGTCCGCCTAGGTCTTCCCCTTCATCCTGTCCCATCCACACATAAATAAGCCTGAGAAAAAAGCTTTAAAATATTATATCAGGATATTTACTACTAGCTATTCCAAGTGTGTTAGCCTTTACGTGTTGACCTTCATATCTGAAAATAAATATGAGTAACACAACAAATTGTATTCATAAAACATGTCGAATATCAAAGCTTACAAACATGGCCATGTTTGTAAACCTAGGCTAATTTGCTTTTACTAGAACTTAACTAGGTCACACGCGATGACCTTACCCCATCAAAATATATGTACTAAGTATAATGAGTTGTTGTATTTATTGACTACAGGCGTTTTCGAATTAGACGGGTGAAGCCGGATTGTGGCCGGATAGCTTTTGCAGGTGAACTGGACGAGAGTGGTACGGCGTTCGGACGGTTATATTTTTAAGCATACAAGAAGAAGTTCTTCAGCTAGGTTTCCACCGCAAAAGAGAATGAGCTGAAAATGGCCAAGCGGAGCGGACGTCGGTTTCATAAAATTGGTCTGTGTTCACATCACGAAATTGTTTACTCTTTTTAGCACCGCAAAAAAGAGATTATCTACATACGGTATTGTATGTCATCTCTTTCATTCATTTGGTAGAGCGAGTTTAACAGAAAATAAGAAATAGCCTCAAATCAAGTCATAACTCTGGGCCGCTATTTAGAAATGAGCGACCTCATGTTTACTGATTTTGCATACTTTTCCTTTCCAATCGCCTTTCAGTCGATGGAAACTCATGTGAGTACCTATCCAGTTTTTCCTTGTTTGTTGAAAAAAGTATTAATGGGGTTTTTTGCTCGTGCGCTCGCGGTGAAAACAGCTATTTAGCAGGCTAAGTCTGTCCTACGAACACTTTTAACTGTGGATAAAGTCAACCGTCAGTGCATCGTACGACACTCCACCGGTTGTCGTAATGCAGCAGTCCGGCTTCATACCTACGTCTAATATAAAAGTCCCTTTACACAGGACATCATAATATTAACCTAATATTATGTTGTAATAAACAAAATGTCACCCTTTCTTATAAAATATGTCATCAATTATAGTCATAATACAGTATACTCAGTATGTTAATGGTTTTCAACATTATTATAGTATTATTTTTAGTATGTACCTACGTAGTCAAACTCTTATCATAGTTGAAAGAGTCACACATGGGTCATAATATTCTTCCTAAGGAATGTCACTATACCTACGTTGGTGAAAAGTCCGTTCAGTAATTTTTGAACTTATCACGTCGGGGTCACCAATTTGACTGACTTGTATAGGATGGGATGCGTGTTCTGTGTGTCGGTATAAGTTCGGGTTCAGGTTTCAAGAATGGGAAGTCCAGCTAACGTGAAGTGACGATGTACTGTTGACTGTTCGTTACAAGCTGGTTATACCGACTGACTCCTTTCTAGGGGTGCTTACATGTATTCACTTATTACTAATATTTATTTTCACGGGACTATGAGTAATGAAAGTACAAAGTTCTTAATCTGCCCTAAATTAATAAAAGATGACGGAATGTTAAGATGATGCTATTCTAATAACAAAAAAGTAATGACTAATGAGTAATCTAGGTAGGTACATCATGTTTACACAGACTGGAAGGAGGCGGCGGGCACTTCATCTTAATATATAAAATCCTTGTGTTACTGACTGACTGACAGACACGCTATAGCCGAAACTATTGGGCGCAGGAAGCTGAAATTTGGCATGCATGTTCCTTGGGGACCGTAGGGGTGCACTAAGAAGGGATTTCCTGAAATTCCCACGGGATCGGTCAAAACGGGTAAATTAAAAAAAAAATGCAGGCGTAGCAGCTGGCGTCCTCTAGTTTATAATATGTATATTTAAATTACCTACCTACTCATATAAAATGCACAAATTTATTTCTTAGCACATGAATAAAAAATAAATAAATAAATATAAAATAAATAGTTTAAACAGAAGTCGCTGAAAGCTGTGAAGAGACTGAACAAAGTTTTAATTACAGCTAAATCTGTCATTTAAACAATTTTTCTCGGGCGTGCCGCGACCCTTTGCGATGTCGCGGGTTGAATAACAACTGACGGTAAAAAATTTTTTGTGCACAAATTAACGCGGAGAGAATTAAAAAGCTACGGTTTTAAATTATTACTTTACAGTACGGAAGGTCGCGCTAGGGCGGAAGCTCGTGCAGTTCAATTCGTTTCCATTTCCACTGAACTGCACTGACTTCTACTCCCTGCACCTGAGTCCGGTGCAGGGAGTGGCGAATGGTCTCAGGGGTAGCGCAGGTCGTGTAGATCCCTAAGGCAAGGCTGGTGGACTATCCTTCTCGAGGTTGCCGCCCGTTCTTGGTCCAGTTCCTTCAGAAATGGATGCAAACAAAACCTCCAGCCGAAACACAAATAACAGGCACTTTACACACGCATACACACACACGTACACACATGCGCGCACACACACACATTCACTTACACATCTCTTCACCACGCCCCCTCGTGGCCAGGTGGGCTTGGGCCCGTAGTAAACAGTCACGGGTAAGAGAAGTTGACCACCTGCGCTAGGACCTGCACAGTCGAGCACCGTACGCGGGGATGACGGAGTCCTGAGGGGTTGAGCCGAGCGGCGCTGGCGGTAATGTGACCGTGAGGCAACACGCCCTCTTTGGTCCCGATTTCACGCTAAACGGTAGCCCCCGCTGTGAGCCGCAGCGGGGGAAATGGCCATCGTGTCCCGTCAGAGGGCCACGGGCTAGGGACGTAGGGTCCACAGCAATAGTCGGAATTAATTTCGGCTGTTGACGTGGTTGGTGAAGGCTATACTGAGGGCGCAAGCGAGGGTGGACGGCTAGAGTTGGTAACTCGGCTCAGGCCGTTAACCCAAGCGGGCGCCCGATGTCGTGCTGTAAGCTAGCCCCGCGTTCCTATATCCCTCTGGTAATCCTAACGTCCGGTATGACGTTCCCTGTTGCGGGCTCCATGGAGGGTGGGAAGCCAGAGGGATGAAGTCTTGTAAAAACATTTATGGATACCGTTATCCCTTCCACTACCCCAACTGCGACGGTGGCAGCGAAAGCTGTTCCCACCGCAAAACCAAAACAGATGGTTGACGCTGTGGCCTCGGCTGCAGAGGTTATATCATCCCCCAAGGACGGGACTTCAGCGCTGGCTAGCACTAGTACTGGTCCCGTCCTTACAATCGTCAGCCCGTTCGAGATCAAGCGGGAAGACGACTCCTCCTTCGCGGGCTGGCAATTGGTTGGCCACAAGATGGGCAAGGGTAAGGGCAAGACCACCAATCCTGTTCAGCGCCCGCCCACTAGTGGCCCCGCCACTGTCGGCCCGTCGAAGAAGAGGAAAAACCTAAACAAGAGACAGCGCAGGGCGTCCAAGCAGAAGGCTGCACAAACCGCTGCTGCTGCCGGTGCTGCCTCTACAAAAGCAGCTGAGCAGGCTGCTGTCGCAGGTCCCAGCAATGTGACCAGTGCGCAGCCCACACTCAGCAGTGAGGGGTGAAAGAAGGCCGGAGGCAGTACAAGGAAGCCGGCTGCCGCCAAGCGGCGAGCTGGCCACCCTGGACGGCAACCAGCCACTGCACCACCGAGCAACACAGCAGGTAAAACTGCCGGAAACAAGGACAGAGGTGAGGCCAAACGTGCTCTCAACGAGACCAGTTCGCCTCGGGGAGACCACAAGAAGCCCCGCCTCGACTCCTCCAGGACGACAGTAGGTAAGTCCTACGCACAGGCCTCCAAGGCGTCCCTGGGTGTTGCAGTAACATGCAAACGCACAGGGAACTTGCCGAAGGAGTTGGTGGACCAAGCACTCCGGGAGCTCCAGAGGAAGATCCTGAGTGACGCCTGTTCGACCAAAACCCCCAAACGCCCCGCTCCAGCGTTCACCGGGAAACCCGTGCATGCGGACGGGGTCCTCAAACTTTGGTGCGCCGACGAGGCAACGCGCACCTGGCTGACGGAGGCAGTCTCTCTCCTGGTCCCACCACCGGGCTTCAAACTGGAGGTCAGGGGCCAGGAAGAGACCCCGAAGAGAGTGCGGTGCGGCATTGTCGTACCCGACGAACAGGGGGTCTGGGACGACGTGCGCGACGTGGGTCGCGCTCTGGAGTTCCAGAACCCCTGGCTGGAGGTTGACAAATGGTCGATGCTGCACTCCGAAAGGCAGTCAGGTGGGTGGTTCCTGGTGGTGGGCGTCCCAGAGGAATAGGTCCCGATCCTGTTGAAGAACGAGCGCCGCCTCGCGTTGGGGGTGGGTGCCGTCTACGTCAGGTTCCGGGACCCCTCAGGTAAGTTTGTCGACCATCCTCCGGGATGTGACGACAACTCCATACGAGTCAAGCAGGACTCTAACACCAAGCCAGGGTGCGACGCAGAATCCGGCCCGTCAGAGCCGGCCGCGTCTGGCTCGGGGGCTGGCCCATCAGCCGAGGGTAACTCGGAAGATGAGTGCCTGCTCCTGAGTCCGGTGCGGCGAGACGACGGGGTGGAGGCTGGCGACATCCTGGCAGGCCTGACGCAGCTGACGTTTGGGGAGAAGGGGACATCATCCAAAGATGAACCCTCCGCCTAGTAACGTCAACTGCCTTCAAACCAACCTCCACCACAGCCAAACAGCTACTGCGCAACTGCGCAAAGGGATGGAGGTCCAACATTCAGCCATCGCGCTCATCCAGGAACCTTGGATAAGGGGTGGCCTCATTAGAGGCCTCTCCAGCCTGGGAGGTAAGAGTTATTCTTCAACTGACCACACACATCCAAGAACCTGTATACTAACTACTAAAAACATCAGAGCCCAAGTTCTAACGGAGTTCTGTTCCAGAGACATCACAGCGATACAAATTGAAATAACACAGCAGCCTAGGAGTATAGCGGTTGTTTTCGCATCGGTTTACATGCCCGAGGCCGAAGACCCGCCTCCGTTCGACCTCACGCGTCTGGTTAACCAGTGCGAGAGTACCAATACGGAGGTCGTAATAGCAACGGACTCCAATGCCCACCACCAAATGTGGGGCATGAACTGCAGTAACAACAGAGGTAAATCACTGGTTGAATACCTATTCACCACCAATCTTACCCTATTAAACACAGGTACGGAGCCCACCTTCGTCACAAGACGTAGTCAGACAATTATCGACTTAACTCTCGCAACAGAAGGAGCGGCTGAACGCATCAAGGGATGGCACGTCTCGAAAGAGGCATCGTGCTCAGACCACAGATGGATCAGCTTCTCCATGGAAGTCGTTATACAACCCACACAGCCGCGTAGGAAACCACACAACACTGACAAAGTAAAGTATGTCCACTTACTTACAGAGAAACTTACCCTGACTGCTACGCCGACAGTACTGGGTAACAATGAACAGATCGACGAGCAGGTATGTACACTGACGCAGTCGATTTTAGACAGCTACCACGCAGCCTGCCCTGAAACCACTATACCATCAACCCCAGGCAAACAACCCTGGTGGGGCGCTGAGCTTGAACGCAAGCGCAAGAAGGTAAGAAGGGCTTTAAATAGGGCAATGAACACAAGCGCAGACGAAGATTGGGACGCTTATAAAGCGGCCAAATCAAGCTACAAGAAGTGCCTCAGTGCCTTCAGACGTACCATGGGATGGAGGAAATTCTGTGGGAGCATTGAATCTTGCCAACAAGCAAACCGGGTAAGGAAATTACTGGTTCAGCAACCAACGGTTGCACCCGGTACTCTCCGTAAACCGGATAACACATACACCACATCGGAGGAGGAGACAAGACGCGTCCTACTCGAAACACACTTCCCAGGCTGCGTCCTCACCCCGGTAATTACGTGGCACGATACACAAACAGTGGCGACCGAACATGAGTGGAGACATGCAAATACCGTGGTCACAGAGGAAAAACTCCGATAGGCCATCGACAGCTTCCATCCCTTCAAAGCAGCCGGACTGGACGGCATCTTCCCAGGGTTATTACAATGGGGGGGTGAACCTGTCCGCAAAAGACTTCTGGCAATCATGAGGGCTAGCCTGGCCCTCAGATATGTACCGAAGAGATGGAGGGAAGTCAAACTAATTTTCATACCAAAACCAGGCAAAACAGACTATACCAATGCAAAGTCCTTCAGACCAATAAGCCTGACCTCCTTCATGCTTAAAGCCTTGGAAAGGCTCTGCGAGAGGGAACTAAGAAACTTAAACACTTACCCCTACATGCCAATCAACATGCATACAGCTCAGGGAAATCGACGGTATCGGCCTTACATCAGGTCGTGAACCAGATAGAAGCTGCTATACAACAAAAATGCATCTGTCTGGGCACCTTCATTGACATAGAAGGAGCCTTCGACAAGACAAACTTTTCCAGCATAAGCAACGCCCTAGCCAGGCATGGTGTGGATCAGATGCTCATACAGTGGATCCAAAACATGCTCAGCAAAAGGGTAGTGCGCCTGCACGGCGACACTCAGACAGCCTTGATAACTAAATGGTGCCCGCAGGGAGGTGTACTCTCCCCGCTATTGTGGAACTTAGTCATCAATGAACTCATAGACAAACTCAACGCGAGAGACTTCTACACAATAGGTTATGCAGATGATCTAACCATACTCACCTTAGGTAAGGTAACCAGTACAGTGTTACCTACGACGACGACCTAACCCAACAAGCCATACGCATAGTAGAGTGGTGGTGTAATGAGTACGAATTATCTGTAAACCCGACCATGACCGAACTAGTTATGCTCACACACAAACGCGCGCCGGGCACTTACCGACTGCCCAGGTTATTTAATACAGAGCTTAAGCTGTCTACCGAGGTCAAGTACCTAGGTGTCACTCTCGACAGCAAATTGACATGGAACAGCCACATGGAAAATAAGCTCAACAAAGCCAGCATTGTCTTCTGGCAGTGTAAGATGATGATAGGCAAACGCTGGGGCATATCCCCCAAAATTGTCTTATGGCTTTACAAGACAATAATAAGTCCGATAATAAGCTACGGCGCAGTAGTGTGGTGGCCTCGAACCAACCTAACAACGGCCGCCAACAAGCTTCAAAAGCTTCAAAGACTTGCATGCCTAGCGGCAACGGGCTGCATGAAAACTACACCTACAGCGGCACTCGAAGTGTTGCTGGACCTGCCTCCATTGCACCTGTTTATACAACAGGAAGCAACGATGACGGCGGTCCGGCTAAGAGCTCTGAAGCTCTGGAAAGACACCAATACACCGCACACTAGCAACTTAAATACACTCTTTAAAGAAGTTCCTCTCACACAAGCCATTGGCGACCAAATACCGAAACAATTTGTGTTCGACAAGAAGTACAAAATCCAACTGTACGAGGATCTACACGAAGGAGCGGTTAATCATAACGAGCTCACGATCTTTACAGATGGGTCTAAGACGGATACAGGTACGGGTTCAGGAGTATTCTCCGAGGACCTAAACATCAACATCTCAGCACCACTGGGAGCCTACAACACGGTCTACCAGGCCGAATGTTTTGGCATAATCCTAGCTGCCACAGCAATCATGGCACGTGAGGTAAGGGAACGATCCATTAGGATCCTCTCAGATAGTAAGGCGGTCCTCTCAGCCCTCAAAAGCCATACTATCACCTCGGCACTCACACTTGAATGCTAACAGAGGTAGGTAAACAAAACAAATTAACACTGCAATGGATCAAGGGCCACAGTGGCTCAAGAGGGAATGACGCAGCCGACGTACTTGCCAGAAGAGGGGCCACTTTAGAGGTGGTGGGACCCGAGCCCATTATTCCCCTCCCTTCTGGTTTTTATCCCAACCTGGTAAGAAATAGGACCAGGACCCAACACAACCAGTCCTGGATTGGTATTGAAACATGTAGGCAGGCCAAGGAGGCTCTTCCCGCAGTAGACGGTAAGATAGCCAAACAAATCCTCCGGCTGTCCAAACAACAACTGCGGACAGTCACGGCCGCCCACACAGGACACGGATTCTTTAATAAACACCTATTTACTATAGGTATCACCGACAGCCCGCTGTGCAGGGCCTGTATGGCAGCAGACGAGACAGCAGCCCACCTGCTCCTCGACTGCCCTGAGGTTGCACAGTACAGGCAGCAGTACCTGACGAGATACAGCACCCTGAGGGAGGCAGTGGGCCACATCAAGAGTCTGCTGGCCTTCCTCGAAGAGCTGGGGTGGCTCGAATGAAGACACCATTCCCACCCGCACGCAAAATACGCGCCAAGACGTGGAGTTGCGGAAACAGCCCGTGCAATCAAGTATCAAGTAAGGTCGCGCTAGATTTGCCAAAGTATTTTATACCGAATGAAATTCACTTGAAGCAGTTCCTTACTGTTTACTAATCATCAATATGTGCGTCAGTTGCCGTACCTGCAATAGTATTGTATATGTATTAACGTCTTAAAACACATCATTAGGAAATCATAATATTAAGGGCATTCTCAAAGGTTTTACTCTGAAGCAATAAACGCGTGGAGACAAATTCCAAGCCCGCCATACCAAGTTTAATGAAGTCGTACCAAGAGCTTGAACAAAATGACATACCTACCAGTAACCGCAGTCCAGTAAACCATAGTTTAGGCGTCCTTCAACTTCACCCACCTCGTAAATGTCTAATAATAAACAAGGGGACTTAGCACGAGTTTAAACACTCCAAGACTCATCGCAACTCCATCGACCATCGGTATTATGATTGGGCGACTGCGGGCTCTAGACCAATCAGAACGCCAAAGGCGACAATGCTGTTGATATCATCAACATAAAATGACGCACACTAGATCTGTGAATGTAATTTAGTGAGTTCTTGTAGCGGGAACATCGAGATACAGATTACACTAGAAAAGACACTTAGAACAAAATTTGTAGGTAGAGCCACAGTTGCGAAGCGGCTCACCACTAACCAAGGTAACCAAATACATTCTAAAAAGGGCCCCGATGGCTGCGGTGTCCCACTGCACGCTGTCAAGTATCATGTAAGAGAAACTCTATTTTTTACTCGCTACGAGCAAATTCGTCCGGGATTTTGGTGCTACGACGACGTATGTAATATTTATGACCACGAAACTCTTAACTCTCTATGTTGGCCATGGCCAATTTGGCGCGACCAACTTTGTGCGCTTAAAATTTGTTTGACTGCTTTCGTAATCCAGTGGATAGCGTATAGGGCTGCTGATCTGGGTGAGCCGAGTTCTAATGGGTTCGGTAAAAAATGTTCTAAAAACTATGAACTGGGTTTGGAGGAGTCTGGCAATGTGCGTGGAATTGCGATAGGCTCGCTCCCTACTACGTGGAATCTAAAAATTCATAACATGGCTAAACGTGCGTGTAATATCACACCTCTACCTACCCCTTCATGGGTACAGGCGTAAGTCTAAAGAAAATATACTAGTTAGCTCGGCTCTTCTGGCCTTTCTTGCGTCTTAATGACCGAGAATGAACGCTATGCATCCTAATAATAGCCCCAAGCTGTTAATGTGTTGTTGATATCAACAATCGTTATATTTACAGCTGAGTACAAACTTAGATTTAATATGTTCGACTCGCTATAAACATAAAGCGATAACTTGTGTCATTACAGGGATTAAGTTTGTTTATACTGTGGATTTATTTACAACGTTTTAAAGCTTTCATGAATTTAACTGGTTCAGTCGTTTTGGTTACAATGACTGTTGGAAATTCGATCGTCAAGCAAACGTAATAATCGATTTTAAACTTTCGCGATTTGTATACATCATACAATATTATTTAGCGGATCGGAGGTATTTATGCCTTCAATTATCGCTACTAAGACCCGCTAAATAATATTGTATGATGTCAAGCAAATGTATATCGAAATAGCCAATATTTTTTTAAATAGGTAGTAGGAAGACACATTTCTATAGGTACAACATCTAGTACCTATCTATATTTTTCACTTACAGCTTAATCAATAAATCTGTTTCGGATAGTATAGTTGTATAGTAGATATATGGGAGCCTACATTATTGTACACACCTCTCATCGTTCCTGTTCTGTGACTTGACGACCTATGACTTGGGACTGTTTGCGATAATTGGGATAGTCCGATCTGAATATT
This sequence comes from Euclidia mi, assembly GCA_944739405.2. Lineage (NCBI taxonomy): Eukaryota > Metazoa > Arthropoda > Insecta > Lepidoptera > Erebidae > Euclidia > Euclidia mi. The sequence goes on from OX123187.2 coordinate 48,337,764, forward strand.
ATTATGACGATGCGATTTAATTATGATTTCCTTGCTCTTTGCGTCTTTATTAAATATTCTCATCTATTGTGACTCACTGACATGGTCGCTTACTATGGGCCTTATCCGAAAACTCAGAGTCACTTAGAGGGCGATGGAGGGTTTCCCTGCGAGATCGCATCAGAAATGAGGAGCTCCGCAGAAGAACCAAAGTCACCGACATAGCTCTCCGAATAGCCAGGCTGAAGTGGCAATGAGCAGTGCACATAGCGCGAAGAACCGATGGCCGTTGGGGCAGGCGGGTTCTGGAGTAGCGACCACGTACCGGACGACGTAGCAGGGGTAGGCCACCCGCAAGGTGGACCGACGATCTGGTTAAGATCACGGAAAGCGGTTGGATGCGGGCAGCTCAAAATCGGTCTGTGTGGAGAACTTTCGGGGAGGCCTATGTCTAGCAGTGAACGTCTCTAGGCTGACATGATGATTGTGACTGACAGGCACTTAAACTAAATCCAGTCAGTTGGTTTTGTAATAAGGCTATATAGGCATCAAACTTTCATAAGTATATATATGTACCTAGGTATAAACGATATAAGTGTAGTACTAGACAGATTAGCCATTCTGTCGCGCAAAGAGGTTAAGTACCACTAAGGCTCCGTGCGCACACCGGTGTAAATTCAAACGAAACATGCAGATATTGCGCTACAAGTACACTCCTTACACATGCAAATGGTCTAGTGAAGATAACACTGTGCTTCTTTACTGTTATGAAATTCTGTTGTTGGGAAATGGCGGCTTATTTTAAGGGGAATGGGAATCTTTTACTTTGTATACAGTGGCAATAAAATAAACAAAGTAAGGTATGCCCGTAATGTACATATGTCTTTAAATACTACTCGAGCTCTAGGCATAATATCATCGAGGGAATTTACATAGGTACATTCAGTTAAGATAGTCAGAAACAATTTTTAGGCTACAACAATCTGTGGATCACACAAAGTATTGTCTTGCGTGAGAATCGAACCCACGACACTTGGTGCAGTGTAAGGCGGCGAGGCGGCTGCTAACCGTTCACAGAAAACTTACAATACTGAACTTAATATTTATTTGAGTTTGTGTTGAATAATCTTCGAGGATGAAAAATAGCACCTGCCCAACTACAAAAACTACAACTACAGGGACTGTCTAGATACCACCGCAGGATCAGTTATTCTGCCGCCAAGTAGTAACATACAAATGTGCAGTACTATGTGCTGGTTTATATAGTATTGTAGCTAGTGTAATTACCGGGCACTACAAGACTTAACACCAACTTACGTCTCAAGGTAGGCAGTGGCTTGGCTGTTTCTCTGTCATTGCCAAATTCTATGAGCGGCGGTTGCAGCTTACCATCAGGTGGGGCCGTCTGCCACAAAAATGCCATAAAAGTAGAAACTAGTCAAAGAAATTATATGAATACTTCAACTTTGTTAAGAAGGAAGAAAAGAAAAAGGCTAACATACACAACACGTATTCTCTCTTTATACGAATATATCTAATGGCTAGCTTTTCCCTCGGGTGTCGTATAAAGATCACAGCATGTAGCATTGGCTATAAATTCCGCAGGCGACGCGCCTGGCGTGGCACTGTGACGGGTCATGCATTCAATGCCAGACGTGGACGAATTCATAAGAACATAATAGGTATTATGTATGTGTAAAATATTAACAGTACTATAAACTACTGAACTATCATTATCATTTTCTCATCATTATCGTTTAATGTGAAACACGGTAATTCTCAAGATTTTTTTTCGTAATGTCACACCTTTAAAGGTGTGAATAGCATAATTAAGAGTCTCCTCGATCGTCTCGATATTATCAATAGAGTCAGCATATTTGAACAAAAATAAGTGTATAACAAACGACATAATTGTTATCATAGGTTTCAAAATCGGTATATCATAAGTAAAGATCATTTAGTTACATAAACGTGGCGTTGTAGGCACTAGTGACTAGCTGAAACCCTAAAGTGAAGGTTCTATTGTAAGACTAGAGTAATGACAACTTTCTTTACGCCTTATAGACACCACATATCTATACATCTATAGATATATATAAAATTTGAGTGTCTGTTTGTAATATTAAAATAACCGCTTTTTACTAAATGCATATGGATGTATACGCGGTATATACAGGATGTCACAAGACCCATCACCAAGCCGAAGTCTACTCGTTGTGGACATCACGCCAAGTCATACTAACCAAAAATAATACCTGGGAAACGATATTTTTTTTAATTTTCACATTTTTTAAACCGCAATTAAAAGCATGCGCGTACAATGCTCGAAATACCTACTTATCCATGGGGTTATAGGGCATCTAAAGAACATATTGGTGGGGTAAATGCATCGATTTTCTACCCAATTAGAAAAAGTCCATACTATCTTTGAGCCTCAATATCTCCTGAACCAATAATTTCCCAGGTATTGTGCCGAAGTAAAAAATGTTCGCAGTGATTGGTACAACATGGGATTTCAGTTTTCGTTAAGGGTCTTTTTACACTATATATATATATATATATATATATATATATATATATATACTAGCTGACCCGGCAAACGTTGTTTTGCAATTTTTTTTTTTTATGAAAAATAGATGTTGGCCGATTCTCATAGATAC